>JALDNG010000003.1:4752500-5002500 GCA_024349245.1 Neodontobutis hainanensis | reverse complement strand
TGTGTCTGTTCTCACTTCAGACCATGCTTTTGTCTCTTTTCTTATTAAGCAACAGATCAATGGCCAGTTATTGTTGGAGTTGTCGTCACTGTTTTGATTGTTGGAGTGACACTAGGTTGTGTGTTAAAGAAGAAGTGCAAGAAGAATAGTAAAGGTATGAACACACCACAATCACCATTGATATTTTAATCCAGTTTGTATTAACGTGTTTGACTGACTTGTTCCCGACTTGTAGAGGAAGAACATGAGCAGGAGTTAACCTACGCCAACGTCAGGATATTGCAACAGCCTCAGAGGCAGCCGCAGCAGACGACTGAGAGAGAAGTTGAGTACGGCCAAGTCAAGTTTTCAAAGCCACGTCAGCATATTTATAATGTGACAGAAATTGAATGTGTATATTCCCAGGTCTGTAAAGGCAGCTAATCCTCTGTCTTACAATGGATATGTTTAAGATGTCCTAAAGTTCACATTTTGTTTCATTGGGAGTGTAGCTGTAACCTTGTGTTAATAATAATAATAATAATAAAAATAATAATAAAAATAATAATAATAATAATAATAATAATAATAATAATAATAATAATAATAATAATAATAATAATAATAATAATAATGTGTATTTATGACATGTGTGTGGTTTATTAATGGGTCTCAGTCTGAGATAAAAAAAAAATAATAAAGAAATGTTCACACTTTTCATTGCCACAGATTCTAGTTCTGTAGTTTTGTGGTTTGTGAATTTTTAACACTGGTTTCTCGTATAAGAAACACACGGAGGCTGTAATTCTCAGCACAATGTCTCAATCCATTTAACACAATAAAGATGTATTTTGTTCTTGAATCGATGTAATTCCTATGTTTTGTTTCCATCACAAATACAGCATTGATTGCACAACACAAAAGAACCTCTTTTGTTCAAACACTTGGAGGCTTTTGAACAGATATCCAACCTGTGCTGAGTTAATGATTGTGAGTCTTGCAGAATCAGACTCAAAAAAGACCTGTGTGTGTGTAAATGTTACCACAAGACACAACAATAAACAAGCAGCACAAAGCTGTATATTTACAGAAATATGATAAAAAAAATGCAAAATTAGAATTAGATTTTGTTTTTGCATCTTAGTCCTTTTTTACAGTAAACAAGAGTATTTAAATATAAAGTTAAAATTTATTTTGCAAAACACATTTCAGCCAAAAGTTACTTTCATTTTTAAGTTTATTGTTGAGGTTTAGTGATTGATTTGCTTGTAGCTTTTTACAGGTTAAAGGTTGATTGTCCTGAACTACCATTCAGGTTATTCAAAAGACCATAAACCTGTGTTTATGGCCCATGATGGTTGTAGTGTCCTCAAGCAACCAACTAGGAACTTTTTATTTGAACCTTGCTATTGAACTCTGACTGACATAATCTACTGGGCAAATAATTGACTTCAAAGACAAGTGCAATGAAGCTGCTTCAAGGAATGCTCTTTGTGATCAAATCAATCACTATGTTTCCAAACATTAATGGTCAATATTACATATTTTTCTTTAATAATATTTCATAATATAAAACAGATCAACACACACTTAAAAAGCCCTAACAGGTGATTTTGTCCGTTGTGCTACTTTGTCATGTGATGATACACCAGAGCAATTAAACTGTAAAACCATGTGATGCTCTTCATGCAGTGTGGCAGAATATTGATGCCAGCATATCACAAACCAATTTTATATGTTGTTGCTTTAGATTTTTTTTTTCTGAGATGCTTTAAAAGCACAAGATGAAATACATATTGTGATGTCAAAAAACAATACACTTTCAAAATCTTAAAAAATGTGATTGATTTCACCCAAACCTTTACTGTGGGCCTTGATTTTAAAAAATGACTTTGCTACATTGGTCATTTTTTTCCGAGGCAGACAATTAAAGGCAATAATATAAAAGCAAGTTCCCATTTTTACATAAACATTGACGCTTCGCCTTGGCATTTGCATGAAGAATGTTGCTGTAGACTTGTATCATTTAAAATCTGTGTAGTTGCAGTAAGGATGTGGTTATTTGTTACTAATAAAAAGAGGAATAGATTTTGTCAACTTCTGCAAAAAAACTTTATGCTGGTAATTCATCAACAAAGTTAAAAAAAATATTCTTGATTATCATCCTTGTCGTAGATACCACATAAATATCATTTACGTAAGAAAGAGAATCTATTAGAAATAAGGAAAGAGAAAAAAAGATTCTGTGATGACTCTGTAAGAAGCAGCACAGAGATCTTATCATGGCGTAGGTCTGAAAAGAACATAATTTGCAATAGCATTATCAAGTTAAGTAGTTTGTTAACTAGAAATGATTAGTGCCACATGAGTGTAGTGCTTGTCATTATAAACATGACGTGCCATCATCATGTCACTGTTCTTTTTTGTCCTCCCTAAAACGCACAAAATAAACTTCCAGGTCTTTATCAGTCCATGTAAGGTCCACCTAGTATTCCTCTGATATCGTATCAGACAAAATGTCACCACGTGGGCTGGCGGAGATATGGGTGTCAGTAGGCCCAGCCAGTACAGGTGGGGTGGGTGTGGTTGTGGATGCTTGCTGGGAATGCTGCAGCCTTTTCCGGTTTATCTTCCTCTCTTTTGCACGCCTATTCTGAAACCATATCTTTATCTGAAAAAAGGCACAGGACAAACATGACATTCACATCAATGTTTGTTATCTGTGTGCGTCAGGTTTGCTGTCAGTGGTTCATTTGATTGCGTATATACTTGACTGTAGGTGCTTGTCTTTGTAATACAGATGGTACACCTACGTCCAATGGCTACATTAAAATATTTCATTGTTTATCCATTAATTCACTCACTCACAGCATTGTGGTTAAAACATAAATTACGAAGTTTAAAATATTACATTATGTACAAAGCAAGTATACAAATGATAGTCCAGTATGTGATACCAAGGTATACTGCTGTGGAGAATAAGTTAATACTGGAATATCCCTTTAAGGTTTGAGGCTATATTGCTGACTACTTCCTCCTCACCTGTCTCTCTGAGAGGCTCAGGGCCACAGACAGCTCACTCTTTCTCCTCATTGTGATATATCGGTTGTATTGAAACTCCTTCTCCAGCTCCAGACGCTGGTGGTCTGTGTACACCACCCTGTACTTGTCCTTAGTGCGAGTTTTTCCCCCTGAATCACAAAAGGAGATGGATTACAACATGACTTCATTCATCATTGCTTCAGTGAGTCATGTGCTGTGTTACTGGGGGCCGACGGCAGCCCAAGACGTCTGGTGCCATGTTCAAGTTGAGGCGCCACTTAAAGCCTCATCAACCCTATTAATCACGTTAACTATAACTAATGTAAAGACTCACCTCTACATTGCATCAGTGGCTGTGCTTATCACTGTGAGTGGAGTTTACATAGCTATTTGCACAGGAAGCTGTTCATTGACACGTGTCCACACACACTTAGGAAAAAGAGGGGGGCTGAGTCAGAGCTATTGATCTAAATCTTGACCATGTGACAGCTTCGATCGAGGTAGAGCAACAGACACATAAACCTGAACGGCATTAACATTTTGTCTTTAGTTCGCCTCAGCTTTAGCAGCCTTCCAGTGTTATCTAGCCAGCTGTCACCCTTTTGCACCCTCCCAGTGGACAGAGAGGGTGGGGAGCGACACTTTAGCAGACTCCACGGCCTCCACTGTTGGCTTTGCATTGACATCCTACATGTTGGCGGGAGGGAGAGGTGAAAGTCTGGATGAATGTGTGTGTGTAGCTTGTCTTATGCTCTGTAAGGTTACATGGTTCCACCGGAAAATGTGTTAGACCATATCTGTCATCTGTCAACCACTAAACCTCTGAAACTAAGTTGTGACAGTAATAGTGGCTGGCTGTATGAGGTGTATAATCCACAAACATAGGCCTATTTACATGTAGTTTACTATCAGCAGTCTATATCAGAAACGTGGGCGCAAATACAGCATATTTGTCCAACACTTAAAGTCTCATTTGAATACATGTTGTGACATGATTCTGATAAGACCACATACTGACAGGATTCCACTCTAGGCTATAATGAATAAAGTTCTCACCTGGTACAGACGTCCTGGTCGTTTCAAGGGCTCTCCTCTTGGAGCTGAAAGGGTCTTGTCCAGAGAGGAAGTTGTAGTGGTTGAAGGGCCCCCCTCCAGCAGTAACAGGGGTGCTGTTCAGATCTGGAGAGGTATAGCTGAGCTGTGCCGTGCCTGGGCTTGACCCCTGGTGCAGGCTGTATGAATAGTCGTCCCGTGGAGCGTAGGGGTTCCAGGCGCTTGTGGAGGGGTCACCCACATGAGGGTGATAGGCGGAGAACTCATATGGAGAAGGGATGTACTGAGTGTTCAGGGACAGAGGCTGCGCCGGGAGTCTGGCGGGAGAGTTGGGGTACATACCGGTGTTTTCTTCGGGCAGGTGCAGTGTAAAGTATCTCAAAGCCGGTGACACATGTTAGGACACCGTTATTATTCCCAGCAGCGCGGTTCCTGCTCCTGTCTGAGGCTCAGTCTTATGCTCAGATACTTGTGGAGTGTGGAGTAAGAATAGGCTACACACCTGGCTACACACCTTTATGGATTTACCTGAAGGAGTCCGAAAGTATCACTGTGACGTCACGTTTCACCTGCAGCTCAGGGAGACAAGAGGGCAGTGACACTTATTTTACTTTAAACCACGTGATAAGGTTAGTAAAGATATGTTTCTCATGAGTATGAATAACCAGCAGCAGTTACACGGAAAAGACTCCAAAAAGACTGAGCTTTACAAAAAAAAAAAAAGCTGTAAAAGGATTGAGTGGGGCTTTTACAGAATCATATTTTCAGGTTTAAACCAATGTAGCCTAAAAGTGTAAATCACACAAATTACATTTGCTTATTTGTATGAAAGGGTTTAAGTTTTACATTTACATTTATTCATTTAGCAGACGCTTTTAACCCAAGCGACTTACATTGTCCTACAGTAATTACCAGTGTTACAGTCACTGGAGGGGGTTAAGTGTCTTGCCCAAGGACACAACGACAGTATGAACTGTGGGGAGAGCGGGAATCGAACCAACTACCTTTGGGTTGAAAGACGACTGCTCTACCCACTGAGCTACTGCCGCCACTGCCGCTTTGAGCTATGTTATGAAAAGAGTCATGTTTTGTAGCTTCAGCTGGATAAGTCGAAGTTCTGAAGGCCTGCTGCAAAAAGCTAAACTTGTACATGACACAATTAAGAAACTGTTGGAGTGTGTAAATCCTTTAAATGATTAAAGTTACGTGCAACAGATTTAACTTAAAAGTAAACTCTTAAAGAGCTATCTTGATTTTTTAAATTCTTTATTCAGCCTTGAATAGGGCCTATCTTTGCCAAAAAAAGGTTATAAAACGTTTACATGACGTTTGGGATGAAGTCATTGCATCTCAGACAAGAGAAGTGTCTTGAGACTTATCTTATTATTTTTACCAAAAAATAATTTAAGCCACTGAAACCACTAGAGGGCGCCAGAGTCGGACTTTAGGGGTCCTTCACAGGACAAGTGCGCACTATGTAAACTCTACTCAGTGAACACTGTTTATGTATATTCCACTTGAGCTTCTCAGTCTTTCCATTAAGATCTGTTTACACATTCATAAAAGATTGTGGTCACAAATGACATTATATGTGGATGGAAGTGCTATTTGGCCTGATCATTAAACATATCCAACATAAACAGCATTATGTTATGAAAAGTTGGAAGTGCATTACTTTACAGACACTAGAAAAAACAGCTCGTCAGAAATGTTGATTTATGTGGTTTAGCACTAAGAGCAGCTTATACATTATAAATGTGTTGTATAAACTGCCCGATGCATTATATCCATAAAACAGACATGTCCCACAGTTTGGAAAAACAAGAACCTGAGCCTTTTTGATGTTGACTAAATCTTCAGTATTTATCCAAATGAGTATTTATTTTAGTGGATGGCCTGTGCACAAAGATTTGTTTTTAAGCAGCGCAGCATAAACCTTGTTCCCACTGCTTCCCTGTTCAGACGCTCAACATCAGGGCGAACTAATAAGAGGCTTTCACCCGTTTTACCAGCTCTAAAAGCTCACATGTGTCAGAACGAGAGCTAATGTAGGTGCCCACCCAGTGCTTTCATCTTCCTCAGTCACACTTACAGCAGTACATTATGCTGTAGTCTACTCAAGACCCGCAAAAACTTTAAACATATAATACTCAAATCAAAGTGTGAACAGTCATACTTTCCTTTTGTAGATGGATGGCTGTTTAAACCAGTATGACTACAAATGAAATACTTGGTATTTTTGCAGGATGTTTAGACTTTGTATGTATTATCCGCAGCTGATGAGGCTTTGCGTGAACAGCACTAGTTTATGATGCATTATATACTAATACCTCATCACACTGACTGTATAGACCCTGCCAGGATACGTATTTGGCAGTATTGGTGTCTTTAGTAAATGTTTATTGCTTGGAGGTGACAGAATTAGACTAAATTAAAGTAGGACAAACGTCTGTGGTGTTATTCCCTTCTCTATCTTGTATCTGGGCCACCACTTGCTCTCTAATTAGTGCTGGTAAGGCCTTCATATTTTCTCTGTCAGTTACAGGCAAATATGAGGGCAGTTTAGCCCACCACCACCTCCCCCTGTGTCTGCTTTTGTACCACTTCTCGACCCTTGTTAGGACAAATAAAGAAAAAAAGGTTCTTGTCATCTGATTTTAATTTAAGTTTGTATCCATCAGACATAAAGCTGTCTTGCAGAAACTATAGCGAAAACAGCATTAAAAGACATTAAATCAAGGGTTAATTTGTCTTCTGTAAACAGAATAAAAATGTGTTTATTTGGATAATTGGATGTGTTTAACCTCTTTTACATTTGATTTTAGCAGAAGTATGTTTTTCCTGAGAAACTGAGACTTCCATGTTTGTTTCAAAAGACGGCCACTTTGACCTTTGCCAAAACCTTTTTTCCTTTGGTCGGCTCACTCACTCTTTTAATCTTTCTCTTCCCTTTTATTGTGTTTGTTGTTTTTTAGAGGACTAGATGGGGTCCAGATTGCTGTTGCCAATAGAGACTGTCGCAGTTCACCCCCAGTTGCTTTCCAATCCATTCATAAACAAATGAATCCAGCCTGGGACTTTTGAGCCGCTACCTAAGAACAACAAGCAGAACTTGATCTGTATTTTGAGGTTTTAGTCACTCTTTTGTTTGTGTTTTTGAATGTTCCCTCTTCTACATTTTGCTCAGCTCCCCCTCACAATGCCCTCCCACCTCGTCTCACTCTTACTGAAGCTGCTGCAGGGCCGGACCACTCACACTCCTCAGTGTGAGTCTGTCAGAGCTGGAGTGTGGCTTTCCTTGCTTGTTTTGGGAACACATTTTTTAGACTTACAGCTCTCTTTGGGGGCAGACTTTTTAGAGTGTGAGAAAGGGCATGAGACCCCCATTGTGCTCTTTTTTGACTAAACAAACAGCTGGAGCCGTGAGAGGTACCTCCTCCAGTGAGCTCCTGGGACAGCACAGGGTAACCTCACAACCTTCAGACTCTGAACATCGGAGCGGTCTGAACATCTGAAGCAGCAGTCCCGGTAGAGACCATCAGCTGGAAAAGTGCTTTCTTGTTTTGGAAGGGGTACCGACTGTCGACTTACAACCTCCACCGGCAGTGAGTGAGCCGAAAGAGTTTTCTGAGCCTCTGGGATCCCTCAAAGGTAAGTGATCTGACTTTCCTGTCAAAGATGGTACCTGTAGTCAAAAGTGTTGGGAAGCTGGTGCAGCAACAAAGATGCGATGTATGAAGTTAGACTGAAGGGATGCCCTCATCTTCACCATCTCTGAAAAGATATTTCATTACTAATGAATATACTGGTTCAAACTTCAGACTTTTGTTGTGTGTTCTTCTGAGGTATTTGTTTCCCACATTCTTGTGTACACTCGAGGCATCACAATGTAAGTAAATGCAAGCAACCTGTTCAAACATCACCTCTGCATCCTTGCATCTCTGTACATAGACACCTTTTCATTCTTTACACGGAGCAACTTTAACAATGTTTATCTTCTCGCTAAGTGAATGCGTTTGACAAGGTATCCTGGGGTTTCCCGCACACACACACACACAGTGGCTTGTATAGACCAAGCTGTTTGTATGCTCTCCACTTTGTGCTTCACTGCTAAAGAGGTTGTTTATACAGCCCTCTTCAGTCACCCAGAGTGAACTGGCGGTCCTTACTGCGAAACCATTTGTTTTTTACTCCCTTCATAATGACCGGAGCAGAATCAATCTTTTCTACATAGCAACCTAGAAAAGTGCATTGTAAAGCATAGTCTCAAAGCAATATCTGACCAAGGATCCTTTACTGTCAGTGGCATCCTCTTTATCTGTGTATGCTTTTACTTTTAGCAATAATACTTTAGCAACTCGTGTTACGCACTTATATGCACATCCTTTATAAAGCAGTGAGTCTGTTTTGTCTTTTGGATGGAAGTCAAAAAGATCTACAAAGTATGAAGATGAATCATATGCTCTCATTTATCACAGGGAAGGTTTAGTAACTGGAAGGAGTTACTCTGCTGCGATGTCATGGCTGTGACACATGTGGCATGCATGTCTTTTCTCTCTAATCATCCATATTTTTTGCACCTGAAAGCAACCAAACCTCTTTGTATTTATGGTGGCTGCGTTGTGTATGGATAACCATTTATGCTTCTGCTACAAAACATTTTAATATCACAGATTTTTTTAATGGATGTCACAAATACAGTTTCCCTTTGAAGAGTCGTTATGTCTTGTTTGGAGGTGGCTTTGTGGATATTTCCGTCCTCAAACTATCCAGTGCGGTTGTTGTAGATAAGCTGTAGGAAAATTGCATTCACATCATACCTTTACCATCAATGGCATTAGATGTTATTGCATTCACAGCATAGTTCTCCCGTCAGCTTCATGTGTCCAGCAAAACATTTCACAGCTTCTCCATCAAACCATAGATGTTCTCTGAACCTGTACAGCACTGACTTGTAAAACATGGTGAAGTTTCATTTGTCCTTTTGAGCAGTGGGGATTTCTCTCTCTGTGCGTCAGGCCGCTGGTATGCGCTGCAGCAGAGCACTTCTCCCCAGGCCTGATGCAGCGTGCCCCTGTCGGCTCCACTCCCCTCGGCCCAGACCTAATCCTCCGTCATCAGCTGTTTCCTGGCTCTCTGGACTCTGCATGTCAGCCACTTTGAGAAAATGTGCTTTACATTATGACCACGCAGAAAACATGCCAGGAGTTAAAACATGCAGTTTTACCTCACTCATGCTGATATGTAACAGTCTGAGTAGACGTTTTGAACACACACTAATCCCACTCTGTCTTTTTTTTTGATTTACTGCGTGCGCACAGCTGTTTAGCAGCCTGTCATTCATCTGATCTCTTTTCATATGATCATCCTTTTGGTTGTAATTGAAAATGATCCCTTATTGTTTGAAGAATATGTGTGACTCTCTCCGGTGGTCTCCTCTTGGTTGACTGATACTTTATCACTCGTAGTTTGTTACTGAGTTGTTTTCCACAATTCTCTTCTGTCGGTCATGAAGCCGTGATATAATGAAGAGCCCTAAGTGGTTTTGTGATACAGCATCCTGCCAGTCCATCTGGGTCCCCCCCCCCTGTTCCCTTCTTTCCTCCCTCCCTCCCACGCACTCACACAGAAATGACAGGCAGCTGCATCGCTTCTTCAGTCCAAGAGCTCACCACTCCTGCAGGACACTCTTGTGATGCCTCTTAAAAGAAAACCACAGAGTTGGATTTAGTGTTTAAAATAGCCATGAATACAAAGCCATTTCAAAAGTGTCATAGTGCTTTTCTTTTCCTATTTCAACACCTAAAAATAAGCCTAATATTTTGGAGTCTGTCAGATAATAATGAAACATAGGACTTTCTTTCTGGTCTTGGTGCTGTCAGCGGTCCAACAACAACATTTTGACTATGGTCTGATACAGAGCTGAGACACGGAGGACAAGGCAAAACAGTCTGCTGCTTTTACAAGATAAGAATATTCTCCACGGAAGAAAAGCTGAAACAAGCAGACAATTATGAGTTGCATTGATAATGAGCAATGGTTGAGGATGTGCTTACTGAAGTATTCACCCAAAAATGTTCCCCATTCTTCCCTTTTTTATTCTATCATTGTGAAAAATGATTGTAAGTTAAAGCCAGTTTCTTGTAATTGTATTCAGCTGGGCCTATTTCTATTTTTTTCTCTCTCTTTGGAGGTGTTTAGGAGTTGAGTGAGTGTAGGCGTTCATTTCTCATGAGACAGGTTTGGGGCTTCAAGTCTTTTTGGGAGTGTGCAGGAAGAAAGAAGAAGGAGGGGGCACATCCATAACAGCTGAAAAAAAAATACAGGAGGATGTATATCAGTTATACTTCTTTTAAACATTGGCTGAGGCTGCTCTTATTATCGAGTTAAGTGCAAAATTACAACCTTAATGGAAGCAGTTTAAAGATTTAGAAACTCATCTGATATCATCGTCAGAACAGCTGCTTGGGTTTTTCCATATCGCAATGTTTTCCAACTCATTGTGGCTCCAGAATAAGTATAAAATCTGATAATTAAACTCAAATCAAACACAAGCCACATCTAAGTGTGCCTCTAAAACACTCCCCTTTACACTACCAGCACCCCTGCTCGAAAATGCCGTTTACTACTTTGTTTGAAAGAGCGTAAACCAAAATCACAGCTTCCCAAACATGTGTGGCCGCCGTGTCATTAAAGAGACGCTTTAGCTGCTTCAGTTGGACCTCTCACACTGACAAGGCAAGAGGATTCAGGACAGCACTGATGTTGAAAATTGTCCAAAAATGTAGCAGAAACTGGCTTCGGTGCAGCGTCAAGCTCTCTGGTTACAGCTGAGAATTAGATTTTTCTGCTGATAAAGATCCGCTCTCTGGTGTCCAAGTGTGATTCTGCAGTTTATGGTTCTGGGGTCTGTGAAAGCAAACCAAACACTCTTTCTGTCCGCCTCAGCAGATAACCACTCTCAAGTTTTACTCCCAAAAGCCAAAAAACTACCCAACATTTGCCAAATGTTTGGACATTGTGGTTTATTTGGGATGTGGAATAGTGAGACTCTTGAACTAAATGTCATGTAATAAATAAAAGCAAATAGACACTTTTACAGAAGTTTTAGATTCCTGAAAGACACATGTAGCTTATCACAATGTCCATTAAAAGTAATGCTCACTTAAGCATTTCCTGCTTACACAAACGCACATCTTCAGACCGTATGTTGGGACATGTGTGCAGGGCACAGTTTATAAGTCATTATTACAGCCTTGTGTACAGTGTGCACAGAACGGGTCTGGTGCTTAGGGACCAGAAGGTTTTGCTCAGGGGGGGTTAGTCTGTCCAAGTCAAGTGATAAAAATGGACGTTTGTTTAAAACAGGACACTGTGGGTCATTTATTTCCCACAAAGCTTGCCAAAGTCCTGCTGTTTAGAGATCTGACATCCGTCTTAGTAATGAAAATACTTGGATGATGATAACGTCATGCAGATTTATTCTAATGGTCACTAGATTGTGTGTGTGACCTAACAAAGCGCTCCATCATTTTTATCTGCGCTCTAGCTTTTGCCATTGCAATGAAGTGACCCTTAAAATGTAGATTTAGTTTGTTTTGCAGATCACAGCCTCCTTCAGACAAGTAAACATCACTGTGTGCGATGCAAGACCGTGTGTGTGTTCACTCTGACGTCCCACAATACACTTTGATGTGGTCTTTGCCAGAAATTGTTTTGTACGTCTGCATACAGCCCTCACTGCTGTTTTCCCGTCTGTCCTGTGTGTTGTGCAACATGTTTTGCCATTGGTTTAATTGCTCTTTTTTATGTTATGAGTTTCCTCCCATCTTACTATTTAAAGCACTTTTCATAGTGTGTATTGTACATATCGTGGCATTTCTTGTTGCCATGTTTGTGTCTGGTTGGTGGTAGAAGAGGACTGCTTTGTCATTGATGCATCACTTGCTGACACCCACACAAGGCCTGAAAATTTTCCCCCAACAGGTAATGGGAGCTCTCCAGCTGCACTACAGGAGGACTCTTGGATATCTTTCTCCCTTTTGTTATTGATTTTACTCTCTTGGGACTCACACAAGCAAACACTTGGCTGCAAATGTGGCTCGGACTTCTTCATGACTGCCAGATGTTGGAATCAAACGTGCTGTCCCAGTATATATACTGTAGATAATTGCAGAAGTATTATTACAGGCTGCAGAGGGAATTGCATTTACACACTCAGGCAGTATCCTGAGGCGGTGCGTGGGTTCTGTGCATCCCGCTGCGGACCAATGTTATGTTCTTCCTCGTTAGCTATAACTAGTGACACTTTGAGTGAAAGAGGCTTGTTTGTAAAAACTTGGAAGGGTCAATCAGTCACCAGATTCTCAGCATCTGTGGGAAAACTCATACAGCAGGATAAGTCTATGCCTTACGGTGATTACTGTGCCATTGCTAACATAAACACACCACAGACCTATGATCATGACAGCATTTGTATTAAGTTTCATCTATTCAAAAGACAACAATAAACATAAATGTTAAGAAAATGTTTAAAATGTTTCAGACAATACTTTGACCAATGTTGTTGTGTTATATATATTTTAAGCACTTTTGTCTCTTCAGGTCAAACACTTCTTAAGTGCTTGTTTGGTTAAGAAAGGGAGTCAATGTAATGCTGCCAAGACATTTGGCAGATTCACTGGCGTTTTATTGTAAGAAATTGTTGTTTACTTCTTGCACAAGACTTTACAAGGACAGTGCTTCACAGTCAGCGAATTACATTTTAATATTCTCTTCAAAATGTGTTTAAAGTGACCCCTTTGTTTGTGGGCCAGATCTCTGTTAAAAACCTCTTTGCTCATTGGTCAATGTGACTCCAGTTGCAGTAGCCAAATTTATTTTTTCTGTCTTAGGTCAAGTGCTAGTGACAGATCTTTAACAAGTAAACTTTTTTGGCGCACAAATCATATTGTTGTTTTTTTCTGTTTTAGTAAAAATAGCATTAGGAGCCAGTCTCAATAAGATTTGTTAGTTCTTACACTGCCAAGTGCCACATGCGTTTGGCGTCACTGCAGTCGGCTGTTGTCACTCGCAGTCATCGCAGCGGCCCCTGGGGTCCTGATACGTGTTGTGTTGATGTACGTCTTCCTATAAGCAGGACGTCCCGAGTTGCCGGGTCCTCAGGGAAAAGGTGGCCTCTCTGCTCTTGTCCTGGTCACTAGGATGGTCCCAAGTGTATCAGCCATCCTGGGAAAGTTGTAGCCAAATACTGTGGGAACGTGAACTGTACACACATCAGTGACAAAAAAGGAATGAAGGGTTGGCTGCTGTGTGAGTGTGTGAGTCTCCTGTGGGAATGATTTTTTTGAAGCCTAGCAATTGCATAAAAGTATTCTATGTTTGTGCGTGCCATGATTTTAGTGTAAAACATTTTTCTCGCCCTCTTTTGTCTTTTTGCTGTCACTCTTCATTTTTTTCCCTTCTTCTTGATGCATTTTTATTAGAAACAGAAGGTGGGGGTGGAAATGAAGCATGTTTTTGGAGCAACTCGAGCTTTTCATTTTGGGAACGGAAGTGCTGAAGGCAGTTAATTCAGAAAGACAGCTTCTATCTGAATCTGGTTTATAGTCTCACCACTTTAACCAATTAGATCATTGATTGCCTTGTTCTTGAGAAACTGACTTTGTGTTTAAGGCCAAGCCAAATAAATGACAAGAATACTAAACACTTCATTATCTGACAAAACGATAAGCCTGTTTACATTACAAAATGCTCAAATAGAGTCCAAGTGCTTAAAATAGACCTTATACATTTGGTAAACATTAGGGGGTACAATTTCTCATAAAACAGTACATTTCACCATTTTTCCACTGACTCCCTCATTGATTTCCTCTTCCACCCTCGCTCTTCCCAAGGCTGGCTCTTCCGCCCTCTCTCTCTTTCCCACCCTGTTGCATACATGCCTGTGATCCATCTCTAACTGTTTCCAGACATCTGGGTGCTGCAGGCCCTAACCCCCATCCCAAACATAACAACGTTCTTTTCCAGCCCCTTCCTCTTCGTCCGCAGTTCAATTATAACAGCTCTGTACTAACATTGAATGGTGACTTTTTTTTTAGATAGCTATTACTGAATCACCTTTGACCATGAAGCTTTAGCGTGAGCTCTGATGTTGGCAAACATAAAACATGATATTTTAGCGTTACCAAAAAGCTTGTGTTAGCAGTTTATGAATTTCCTCATTTTCACTTTTGTTTTGACCAAAAGTGATTAATTGCTTGGCATGACAGCTTGGCCTGTAAGCATGCAGCAAATCTTCACACAGTGATCTGTTGTTAGAGTAGAGTACCAATGAACCAGGAACAAAGAGAGCTAGACATTGTCACTCTGTCTTGGTGCAGTGAGGCATCAAATACCTACAGAGAGGGCACAGTAAACTCAGAATCTTTTGTTTCAGTTTATACAGGGCTTGTTACTTTGTTACTTTCTGTGAGTAAAAGCAGATTGCAGTGACATTTATTTTCTTTACTCTTACTTAACCCTTTGAATCTTTTGGAAATGGGGATCCATTCATCATGATGTCAAGCCTATCACGCTTAGAAAGTCACTGCCCTCACTCTCACCCTGTTTCCTGTCTATCTACTGTCTACTATCAAATAAAATCAAAAACGTCCACAAATAAGAGAAGCTTATTATACTGTTGTGTGGGTAAAGACAAGGTGCAATGTATGTTACTTTAATGCTTTGTTTAAAAAGAAAATACATAAAATAAAAACAATGTAATTTTCTTTTTTCTATTTCTTTTTTTAGAACAAAGTGCCTTGAGGACATCCACCATGAAGAGTGTGACCTTATCCACTCTACATGCAGCAGTCACATTCGTAGGTATGAGGCTATGTCTGTGCTGATAAGATACACCACATTTTGTCACTGTCCTTTGAGAGAGCTCAGTGCTTTGATGTGAGAAGCAGCAAGAGCATCTGTCACTGACACTGCATCATTACCGCTCCAGACAGCTTGTATCCTTCATCATTTAGGGCTTCAACAGAATCTGGCTTGTCTTGTTGATTTAACCTCTGGCTCCTTGCTGATGTCTGTTTGACCTCTTTTCTTGTTTTGTAAACCACAGCTCTTCTGTATCTCTGTCCTGAGCTGTGTTGCCTGGAGATCACTCCTGTGGACGAAAGGTTCATCCTGGCCCAGGGTTCCTCTCTGAGTTTGACATGCTCTGGCTCAGCAGGGATAACATGGGAGTTCAAGAGGGACGACATACCTACTTTCCAAGTGGACCAAGTTCAACATGGCAATAAAAGCTACCAAACAGTTCAAAGCAGTGACGCAACCATTGTTTTGACTCTGCGGGATGTTAGCTGGAGGCACAGTGGGGTTTACGTGTGCATCGATCGACTAACTGGAGAAAGCCAAGAAGTTGTTGTATTTGTCCCAGGTAAGAGTCCTTCATATATTCACAAGGACAGAATTCTTGTTTTAAGATTTAACTGCACTGCATCCTTCTTTCACAGACCCAGATGTGTGGTTCATCGAGAGCTCCCATGGCATGGTCTCTAAAACCAGCGAGGAGAGCACCGTCCCCTGCTTGGTCACCAACCCAAACATCAGTGTGACCCTTTATGAGAAGGACACTGGCATGCCTCTGAAGGGGGCGTATGATCCCAGTGAGGGGTACACGGCACCGCTGGAGGACCGGACCTATGTGTGCCATGGAGAGCTGAATGGGAAAGTGAAGGAGTCTCAGGCTTTTATTGTCTTTAGCATAGCAGGTGAGTGTCGGAGAATAAGGCAGTATAAGCAGAGCTAAAAACTGTGTTGCAACTTTCCAACCAGTATCAATAAGTTTATGAAACATGGAAAAATTCAAAACAAGCAAAGTGATAGCATCTGAACATCCCACTAGGCAACTTTAGTTCAGATTTATGGATGTTCTAAAAACTTGTTTTCTAAATATGCCCCTACCTTCTGTCCCCACGTGTAGTCCCCGAGGTCATTGAGGCCTACATTAACGCGACTAAAACCGTCCTGAAGGCGGGAGAACCACTGACAGTGAACTGCACGGTGCACGGAGTAGAGCTGGTGTCCTTTTCCTGGGATATCCCCAACAGAGAGGTGAGTGGGAGTGGAGCAGAACAAGAGCTTTTGTTATGCTTTTCCCCTCATGATCACACTTGGGCTTCATGGCCAAGCCCAAAATGCATCAAGATGTAGAGACACACCTCAAATCTGATCCCCTGTGACACTGTGCATGTGATCTGTGCAGTTAATAAAACAGAGCAATAGTTAAAGGCTGAACATAATTAAAAAACAATCAATGCAACATGTCTCTTCCTCTCTTACAGCTGATTGAAGTGGAGCCACTGACCTATGTGTTGTCCTCCATTGACGTGCGCTCCAGCCTGTTCTTTCCTCATGCCACCACCGCTCACAGTGGAACCTACGTGTGCAATGTCCATGAAGGGATCCAGGACCAGAGGGCCTCTGCCAGCCTCAGCATCACTGTTCTCGGTTAGAGACACACCAAATAAAACAAACTAATGCTGAAAGGATTATTTTTGTGTTACTCTAGCAGAGAAATGTTCAGTATTATGTAAACCTTTACAGGCCAAGGTGCAAGAGCAGCTTCTTTAAAAGGAAATGAGGTCTACAGCTATTTATTTCTGTTCGGAGAGTGATATAAACCTTTGCTACAACATTGACCCTTTATTATACTGAGAGTTATTTTAGTATTTTATATAGGCTCTCAAAGTAAACATACATGTGGTTAGGACTTTGGCCACCAAATCCAGCATTCAGGTTGCACTATATAAAAGTCACGAGAGAATTTATAACACTGACCTTTCCCTCTCTCTGTCTACATTTGAGAGTTATTCTATCTGCAGTGAGGTGTGTTATGTTTATAAAAGCCTTAAAACAAATGTCTTTGTTATAATAATTACAAATGTCCTATGGTTAATAATTACTGGTTGTTCCTAGCTTCTTCTGATCATGTCCTTCATGCAAATCCAAACATGAACATAGACATAACTAGACATAGACATAACTTGCCAAGGACTAAATCCTGCACCTGGGAGCTTGTCAGGGGGGGCGGGGGGCAATACGCCTCCTACAAACTTTACAGCATGATATTAAATCTCATGTATTGTTTACTTTTTCAAGCAAACTTTATCCTGTGCCATTGTTACAAAAGTGTGCTTTACTTCATTCTTGCAAGAATTGAACCTGGTCATTCATTTTAAATTGCACACTCTCCTGTGGTGTCTCTGGACAAACTGAACTAAAAAAACAATCTTGAACCACCAGGCTCTGTGGAGGCACTATAGCATGGTTCAGTGAGCTTCCTGGATCTCAGTGGAAAAAGCAGATAATGTCTGTACTCTGAAGCAGAACTGTGAAAATTGTAGTTTCTGTAGCTTTGTTGTTCCGTGAAAGAACCCATGTACAATGATATTTTTTAAGATATTTTCCCCAAATTCTAAGCTGAAATTTCAGTAATACATGAAATTGTTTGGTACAAAAAAACTAAGCATTTTACATCAGTTACAATTTATCGACCGAAACATGTTTTCCTCCAGAGCATGGTTTTGTGAATGTGATGCCTGCACAGCAGCGGAATATTTCTGCCAAGCTGCAAGAAAATGTGGAGCTACGAGTTGAGATCGAGGCCTACCCTCCTCCTCAGGTTTACTGGAGCAAAGATGGCTCAACTATTAAAGGAGACAAAACCATCACTACCAGACAAGAACAGGGGATCAGGTGAGGCTTTGAAGAAACTGGTTAGTTCATGAATGAAACCAAAACATTGTATGCCCCATTGTATATTGAGGAGCTCTGGGAAACTGATAGCCTCTGAAGGTGTCGGACTTTGTCAGTAATCACTAGAAAAGGCCTGTTCAGGGAGAAACACTATACTCTCCAGAGGACAGGACTCTTTCAGCACTTCAAAGCCCTAATAATGTCAATGTTTATAATGACTAGGAAACATGCTAGTAATGATTTTAGTTAGAGACATGTTTATTAAACATCCATCATTTTAGAGCAAAAAACACATATATCTTTTAATTAGTTTGTTTAACTTGATCTGTCCGCAGATACGTCAGTATTCTCACATTGGTCAGAGTGAGGACTGAGCAGAAAGGCCTTTACACTGTTTTCGTTACAAATGGAGACGACACAAAGGAAGTAACCTTTGACTTGGAGGTCCGAGGTGAGCTGAGAAAAATCCTACAGATAAGACAATCACATGGTTTAGCTGCTTTTTTACTATAACTTTTTTCCATTTAATGTTTTTTTTTATCAGTGTAAGAAATGATTGTTTGTGTGCAGTTCCCTCACAGATTAAAGACCTTACCGATCACCCGCTCCCCGGGAAGAGACACCTGGTGACCTGTGTGGTCGAGGGGGTCCCAACTCCCACCATTCAGTGGTACAGCTGTGGCAGCATGCTCAAGTTAGTAACACTTGTCCTGTTCATCACATGGACACCAGGGGGCACCCTGAACACATTTGTTGACATTACATTGCGTTTAGTGCATATGCTTTACTTTGAGCCACTCACCTTCTGTGATTTCACTCACTAATCCTGTGCTGCCACAGGTGTAGCAACCAGACTGCAATATGGCAGCGCCTCAAACCAGAGCCAGAGGTGCTGAGCATCCAGACCAACGTCAGCTACAATGAGACTCGTAAAACCAGCCAGGTGTGGAGCCAGGTGACCTTCCACAAGCCTCAGCATGTGACAGTGCGCTGTGAGACAACCAATCAAGCAGGACTGATCGACAGAAGAGATGTCAAACTGGTGTCCAGCAGTAAGTGCAGGTTTGCTATTTAACAGTGTTATAAAACACTGTTTAGTTTTATGCTCCTGGGAATGCATTTAAACACTTATTTAGAAAAATAAGGAAAATACTTAAATGTACAATACCGTTAAATAATTGAATTAATTTTAATTGTGTATATGCAAAAGTCCTAATCTTTTCTGTGTTGCAGCGTTGTTCTCCCAGGTGGCAGTGTTGGCTGCTGTTTTAGCCTTAGTGGTCATCATTATCATGTCATTCATTATCCTCATCGCTGTGTGGAGAAAGGTAGGACTCCGTTTGTTTATTATTTCACATAAAAGACTTAGTTAAGTCTGTAAGATCAATTTTTACTGTGTTTTAAGTGTTGAGTGTTTTTTTTCTGCTCTCCAGAAACCTCGCTATGAAATAAGGTGGAAGGTGATAGAGTCTGTGAGTCAGGACGGTCATGAGTACATCTATGTCGACCCCATCCATTTGCCCTATGACCTGATTTGGGAAATGGCCCGGGACAACCTGGTGCTGGGTAAATGCTGTTTTAAATCAGTAAAAAAAAAGTAATGTAGATAAAATTGTTATGAATGAAGACTGGCTGTTGTTATTTGTACAAGTATAAATTAATAAATACATTTTCTGTCATACTTAACATTACAGAGATTATTCATGATTTAAAATATATGTGGAATGTATTTCATAGATCATTTTCTCTGTGTGCTGCATTCAAAGCTGTGTCCAATGAGCCCTTCTTGGTGTTTCAGGTCGCACTCTTGGGTCAGGAGCCTTTGGCAGGGTAGTTGAAGCAACTGCGTACGGTCTCACCCATTCCCAGTCCAGCACAAAAGTGGCAGTGAAAATGCTGAAATGTAAGACTAACAAAAGCCCATGATAATATGCATTTTTCCTCCTTGAGTGAACATTTAGAGATTATGATAAAGTCCTCTGAAAAGCTTTTAAAAGTCTTGCCATATTCCTGTGAGCACATCAATATGGCACTAACGTCACTGTGAAAGCTTCATCAAGCTGAGTTTTAGCTCGGCTGCCAGACTGGTTCAAGTTTCTGCCAGAGAGGCTTTGAGCCGTTTGGCAGAAGTGCACAGCGTTCTGGTCTGAGTGCTCTAGTGTTGGTCTCATGCTTCTCTCTCTCTGCACTGCAGCTACCGCCAGGAGGAGCGAGACCCAGGCACTGATGTCCGAGCTGAAGATCATGAGCCACCTGGGTCCTCATCTCAACATTGTAAATCTGCTTGGAGCCTGCACTAAACATGGTGAGTGTCACAACGAAAGACTGTGCAGTCCTCACTATGTAAAAGGGTATTCTTTTATAGAAGCAGCCATGTGACATCGTAAAAGAAACATGAGACTGTCTAGTTTTGGTCATCATATATCTTTTTAAGTTGTAAAAAATACAAGTGATGTTAGTGTTGTCATCACACCAAGACGTTCAAGTGTCTGTTCTAAAAATGGCACTTTGGGCCTTTCATAGTACAAGGAACTACTGTATTGAAAAAAAACTGTCATTATTCACATTAAACACTGTAGGATAGACACCCTTTTATTTTATTATACTTTTCTCTAAACTAACTATAACACAACTATATTAGACTGCAGTTAGTTTTAGTAAAAGTGTATTTAGGATAACTCAGATGACACAGAGACTAAAAACAAACCAAAGTGATGGTGCGTGCATTTGCACACCTCTAATTCAATTTACCAAAGTCATTTCAAAGTCCGAGGATTTGTTGCATATTTGTGAGCCAATCAGAAAAGAGTATTCATCCGAACTATGATATAATTGTATTTGACAAATCTCTTACGGCGTTTTGATTTTTCCCTTTGCTTTTTTTTTACTTTTTAGGTCCCTTGTATCTGGTGACTGAGTACTGTCGCTATGGTGACCTGGTGGACTACCTGCACAGGAACAAGCACACCTTCTTGCAGTACTATGCTGAGAAGAACCAGGACGATGGCTACCTCATCTCTAGAGGAAGCACTCCAGTCAGCCAAAGGAAAGGGTATGAGTCACATGAAGTACATACAGTTTTTCTATAATGTAGGGGATTTTGTCATTTCCAAGAGACAGCCACATATGTCTTCCTCTCTAAAAAGTGCAATATGAGTGCAAAAACCATGGAGAAATCTGTATTTAGGTCAACTGACTTTATGTATGCCCTTCAGCTATGTGTCTTTCGGAAGTGACAGTGATGGAGGATACATGGATATGACCAAAGATGAACCGTCTGTGTACGTCCCGATGCAGGAGCACATAGACACCATAAAGTATGCCGACATCCAGCCCTCTCCGTACGAGGCCACCTACCAGCAGGACATCTATCAAGAGCAAGGTTTGACGTGTTAATCTTTTGGAAAGGTGGAGACATAAATTATAAATTATTTTTCAGTCCAGGAAACAACAAGCAAAGAAATACAATTATTATAATATAAAGCCAGATATTAACTATTGACACACTGGACATACGGCCACTAGCAAGGAATACTGGGAAAACTATTTCCCTATATGACTTCAAGTGTTTTAGCCCCAGAAATCAATGAAGACTGTTTTCTGTTTGATCAAAGGGCGAGGAAGATGCACAGACTAATGTTACTGGATATAAGGGCTTGACTTTAGCCTAGTTCAGTTTTCCCATTAAAAAAAACAATAACTTCATTCATATAGTACACTCTCACCGTCTTGTCTTCATTTTAGGCGGCGGCAGATTGGACTTGATCATCAGTGACTCTCCCACTCTCACCCAAAATGACCTACTGGGCTTTAGCTACCAAGTGGCCAAGGGCATGGAGTTCCTTGCATCCAAAAATGTACAAATATTTCTAATCTTGTAACTCCATATTAAGCCTTTTAATGCAGTGAATGAACGTTTATTTATGAGCTGTTATGATTTTCTGTTTCAGTGTGTCCATCGTGACCTTGCTGCCAGAAATGTGTTAATCTGTGAAGGCAAGCTGGTGAAGATTTGTGACTTTGGTTTGGCCAGGGACATCATGCATGACTCCAACTACATCTCTAAAGGCAGTGTAAGGGCTGGCCTCTGTATTAATAAACTGTAAAAAAAATGATCAAACAAGACTCTGCTGAAGGCACAAAGTAAGGCCAACTTGTGTTTTGTCTCCATTTAGACCTTCCTGCCCCTAAAATGGATGGCACCAGAGAGCATTTTCCATAATTTGTACACTACCTTAAGCGATGTGTGGTCATACGGTATTCTTCTTTGGGAGATTTTCACCCTGGGTTAGTCTCACACACACACACACACTTTTCATATTGCTTTAAAATAAATGCCATGCCCTTAAACATATTACTTTATTATTAGTCTCAGAAGCACAAACCACAACCCTAAACACCTATAAATTTGAAAAATGAGACCAGAGCTAAGTTAAACGCAAGGCAGTTTGGGGCTTTCAGGATGAGCTCTCAGGTTTAAAGCTTAGTTCACCCCTCGATGTTTAAAAGACAGAGGGACAAGTGACAGATAGAGAAGGGTCGAGCACAGAAAACAAGAACAACGTAGCATGAGAATAGACGCTACTTATAGGCATAGGGCAAAAAGAGGAAGGTTTGAAGTGCGTTTCCTTCTCTTGAATTTTTGAGAACTAACTTTTTCTTGATTTAGGTTCTTCGCAAAGATGGAAAAAACAAATGCAGAAATTCTAACCTCAACAAAACATTAGATTTGAACCAAAATGTCTGCACAACATCTAGATAATCTTACAATTATGCTCTAAAATTCCAAAAGGCCTCAATACACAAAAGGTCACTCACACAAATAAAAACTGTTAAGAAGATGAATGTTTCTTAGTGGCTTGTATGTGTAGGTCACAAAAAAAAAACAAAGTGCCATTTCTTACATCCTAAAGGCGATCCCGTGTGTTTCCATTGTGTTAAAAAAAACAATGAAGCACAGACCTAAACCTCTTTTAATAAAAATTGACAATACATCACAAGAACAGAGCAGTTTGTTTGAAGACTCATGAGGACAAAATCGTGTTAGACACAGTCAAGCTTTAAAATCACCATTTCCTTGCTAAGGGTATTGTGAGCCTTCACTTGTTTTGTTTTTTTTTAACCCTCTTCCCACGATTTTTGAAACTACCATAAAAACAAAGAAGACAGTTTAGTGCATTTGCACTATACCCTGAATGCTAAAAAACAATCTTACAATCCAGCCTCTGTATGAGACTACCAAAGATTCTCTGTTCAATCTGACAGTCACTGGCCTTTTAGATCATTTTTCTTTCCTATTTGGGTCAGAATAACCATTTCATTGCATGGCCAAGGACAAAAGTGATTTGTTTTCGGTTGATAATAAATATACTTCTTTTATTGCAGGAGGAACACCGTATCCTGATTTGCCCATGAATGAGTTGTTCTACAATGCTTTAAAGAGAGGCTACAGAATGAATAAACCGGCCCATGCCTCAGATGAAGTGTAAGCCCCAGGCCACCATTGATATGACTTTCCAAAGCAACTTATATTGAAAGAATCATGTTCAAGGAAATCATGTTTTCTCTTCATTGTGTTGTAGTTATGAGATTATGAAAAAGTGCTGGGACGAGAAGTACGAAAAGAGGCCTGAGTTTTCCCTCCTTGTTCATAGTGTGGGGAATATGCTTAGTGACAGCTATAAAAAGGTATTTGAAATCTCGGACAGTAAAATGGGTCACTAAACACCTCTCTGTAATAATCACATTTCTTATATTTATTATTATATAAATATGTAAAACCATAATATTATTCTGATTAAAAATTTGTTTGTTAAGTTTAACTAAAAGCCCATAAAATCATGTTTGTCTAACAGCTAAATCTGTGTCCTCTATGAACAGAAATACAACCAAGTGAACGACAACTTCATGAAGAGTGAACATCCTGCGGTCGTTCGAGCCAAGCCCAGGATTTCCTCGCCGTTCTCTGTTGCCAGCCAGACATTTGGATCCCCCGAGAACCTCTCCTTCACTCAGGGCCCTAACCGCCACAGCCAAGGCCCTAGACCCATCAGGCATCAGCCAGACTCACAGGAGGTTTTACCCTCTTACAACGAGTACATCATTCCCATCCCAGACCCCAAGCCAGATGAAGTTTTTACCGACGCAGACATCTTGTCAGAAAGCCCTGAAAGGTACACAGTCTGCCAAAAGATGCTGCACACCAGACTTGTGCCAAATGCTGTGTTTGCAGAAAGGATGAGGATATATTTTCTTAATGTTAATGAGTTTTCTTTTTAAAACCGCACACCCCCTCATCCAGATGTTTTACAGGCACAATAGCTGTATTATGGCGGCTCAGACATAGACAAAGACCTTGGGAGTGACTTATTTATTAACCCCAGTAAAGATCTGTGTCTAAAAATTCACACATAAAACAGGACATACTCATGATTTATGGTGGAAAACATGGTTTCCTCTGAATGCCTAGATCAAAATCAGCTTTGATCCTTATCTGTTGAACAGAAAGGGAAATGAATTTGTGAGAGAAAATAAGTACCAGCTTAAAATGTTGGAATAGAAAATATTTGAACATTCACTACATCAGTAAAGTACAGAAGGATGAGGGCACACGGCATTAAAACGGGTCAGTGTTTGGGTTAAAAATGAGCCTTAAAAAGCAGAAGGTGTTGCGTCGTCTCTACCATTCTGAGACATTTATAAATAACAGTGCTGTTCTGTTTTACTGTGACTCATATGTGACTGAGGTTTGAAGTTGGGTTTTTGTTTTTCCTGCCCTCAGCTCCATGGCTCTAGAGGAGGAGACTAACTCTGTGGACACTGCTGAGACCCTCCCAGAAGAGGACAGGCTGGAGGAGAACAGTGAGAAAGACGCCTTGCTAGGCTGCTCCGGGACACCTGAGGTAGAAGACAGCTTCCTGTAGCCTTCCTGTGTGGACACCTTAGAAAATGAGCCTTTTTATTTTATTTTTTTTATGTGGAAGTGTCAAAGAAATACTTGGAAATGTGACTGAAGTAGAATGTAGCAGCTGAGAAAGCAATCTTTGAATTTTCAGTAAGCCCTCTGAGGCATTGTCCTTTTTTTTTTTTTTTTGAGTTTTTATTTCAAAACTACAAAGTTATGTTATCATCCAGCTGTTGTTATTGGATTTTTTTTCTTACACATGGTACTTTCCTCAAAACAGTTCAATCAAAAGTATAAATAATTTCAGTCAAGGATTTCTAAAGCCCTTATGATGTACTTATAAAATATTTTATTTTTTATATTAGTCCCTATTCCCAAACATTTTCACAACTTTTGGAGATGTACGATTTCTTATGATGTACATTTCTCTGCAACCAATTGCTATACTTACAGTGGTCATATACTGTTTTTTGTTAAATAGGGTTACATATAGACTGTATGCACTGTTTGTTACTTTTACATTTGTGCCTTTATTTACGTACCCATTCTATTTTGTGAACTATTTCCATCCTCAATGGCATGTACATTAACAAATTCTGGTTGAATTCCTGAATTTATTGCACTTTATAATGAACTATATTAATATTCGTACACGACCTATGTATATAGAACTTAGAAATGACTAAACTATGTGGCTTTTTAAATGTAGAGCTTACTTTAGTAAATACAGAGACCATTTTTCTCTCATGCCAGTTGGTGTCAAGTGAAATGAATGGATACAGCATACCACTGCCTTAGCGTAACATGGCACACGTGAGTGCCTTTGAATGAACTGAACCCAAGAAAGTGTATTTTTATCTTGCAGCTATTCAATGTTTGCTGATTGAAATGTATTTGTATGCGAACACGTACATTGTATCACAATCACTAATTCCACAATTTCAAATACATGTTGTAATGTTGTATAGCATCAGTTTTAATGCACAATTACTGTAAAACACGCTATGGTACCAAAGCTCTTCCAAAAGTTTACAATTGTCTTTTTTATGTGCTATTTTTGATGTATCTGTTAGAGTGAGAATAAATGTAGGTTACTCTATTATCAAAAGAAGGGTTCATTGTTGACCTCCTCATGTCTCAAGCACAACCTTCACATAATCCCTCATTTGATACACATTTTCAAACATAAAGCCTTCCACAAAAGCATTATCTGCCACTGATAATGTCTTTTCTAAGTATGCACATTTAATAGATTTGTAGGTCAGATAGACTTTCTGTAACCCTCCTCAGAAGGTCCTTGTCCCTTGCAGCAGAGCCTGGCAGCCATGGTTTAACGGTGACAGAGGTGATTAGTCTCAGGGGGAATTGTGCTTTTCTGTGACAAATTGGCACTGGCTTATTAATTTCTTGAGCATGATGTGCTGATCCGCCTCCACACACACACACACACACACACACACGGTTCCCTCCACCCATTTGCTCCACCCTCCACTTGCTGCCTGCAAGATTTCACGTTTGCAGTGTGACTCCTGTGGCCTGAGAGACTGTAAACAAACAGAAGGGAGAAGAAGGACAGAGGCAGATAGAAGGGTAAGAAGGGACTCTCATGTCAGCTTTGGATGCTACATCATACAGTGGGACAGTTTAACCTGCGACACACTCCGATAGCTGCAGGTAGGTAGAACTTATAAAAGGGTGATGTGGTGTTAAATGACCACCAATGACAAACTGTACTCTAAGAAAATGTCATGACTGACAGAAGTTCTATTACTGTATTTCCTCATGAGGCAGACGTCGGAAGAGAGTGTGTCTTAGCACACACACACACACAAACACATTGAGAGCCGACACTCTCCAGGCTCCTCAGAGCTGATCCATGATGCTGTCTGTTCTCACTCTGCTGCTGGGACTTCTGGCCTCTGCTGCCTCAGGTAAAGACCCACCAAACTCTTTCTATGACACAATTTTACTGTGCGGTTTTACAACAAGAGATGATACAATTACTTTTAACTCAACACTATTTTACATTAAGCGTTTGAATAAAGTGATGATAATAATTATGTAAAACACAATTGTAATATTTCATAAAATGATTTGGGGTCTCAAGTCTCAAACATATACAGATACAAATATCTCCATTTGACTATTTAAATGCCCTACAACTAATTGCTCTCTGAAAAGTAACTGGGTTAAAGGGGATATTTTATGACCTATTGTCTCTAATGAGAAGTGAACACCATGATGTGATGTTTAGACTCATTCTTGTGATTAACCCCTTTGTTTGGTTGGTTTTACCCAGTTCTACATTGTTCAGGTGTCAGACACTAATCGTTTAATTGCAATTTCACATTTCCTGTGCAAGCTCACCTCAGTTTGCTTTGCTCTGGGATGAATACGGTGTAATTGGGGTCATTTTGGGGTTGGATAATAGTTACTTGAGGAGAAATACTGTTGTGTCAGGTGATTGTTTTGTACTTTCGAGTCACTCAACATTATTTGATGTGCTGTGGTTGGATGAAAATGTGCTGAATGTGAAATCTCAGTTCTGCTTCAGAACAACTGAGATCAAAAGTGAAACACTGTCAACCTCTCTATGGTGTCCGTATTTTTAAAACACTTAAGACTTAAACACAATTATTTGTTCATTTTAGGTTCATCTCCAGTGTATTCAAAGAGATTACTGTTCTGGATCTATAAAACTCGCCTCTGTGTGGCCTCAGGGACACACAGAGGCAAGCCTCACCCTAAAACATTGATTTTTTAAGGACACTAAAAATATACTGTTTATTTAAAAAAAAATGCTGCATATGTTGATTAAGATACAGTCCGCAAGAGACCATACAAAAGTTTAAATTAGGAAAATATTCATAGTTCTTTACTACTTGAAAAGTAGTATTAGAATGCGTTAAGCTGTTTCCTGAATTCACTGAGCAAAAACATGATATAACTTTTACAGCCTATGTTTTATATATATTGTGTGTTTCAGTGGAGTGGAGGCGTCCTGTGATCAAGCTAAACTCCAGATTGCTAACCCAGTCCGAGGTGGTAGTGAAGGCCAGCTCACTTCTGGACCTGAGGTGTGAGGGCAATGGGCCTGTGAACTGGCGGCCGAGACTACCCAAACACAAACGTTACATATCTAAACTCAGTGGAAATATACGCACTCTGAGGGTGGAGCGTCCCACTGCAGAGTTTACTGGAACATACACATGTTATTACACCACCGGGCCACAGCAGAGGGAACTATCTTCTTCAGTGCATGTCTATGTCAAAGGTGAGCTTTTAGAAAAGCTACATGCTTATATTGTTGTTGTCTATAAGTATATAAGTACATTTTATAATATTTATTGTCATTAATAGATCCAAACCGAGTTTTCTGGACAAGCAGCACATCTTTGCGAGTTGTCAAAAAGGAGGGTGAGGACTTCATGCTGCCCTGTCTGCTGACAGACCCCTCAGCCACAGACATAGGCCTCCGAATGGACAATGGCACCACTGTGCCTCCAGGAATGAACATCACTGTTTATCGCCATCGTGGTATTCTCATTCACAACCTCCACCCCAGCTTCAATGCTGACTATGTGTGTACGGCTAAAGTCAATGGCGTGCAGAAGACCTCCAAGGCTTTTTCCATCAATGTTATTCAGAGTGAGAGCTCTTGGCTCATTCAGACAATTATAAGAGTAATTTAAATAGTGTGTGTCTCTGTAATGTAAGTTCTTCTTCTCTAGAACTTCGTTTCCCTCCTTACGTCTTCCTGGATACTGATGAATATATTCGCATTGTTGGAGAAGAATTGAAGATCTGCTGTACCACACACAATCCCAACTTCAACTATAATGTTACATGGAAATACACCACTAAATCAGTCAGTACTGACCACTTAACCCTTTAACATTGAAGTTTCCTGTAATAATTTCCTATCTTTGTCTTCAGAAGCCAACAATTGAGGAGAAGGTTCGGTCGAATGGAAAGAATAGGCTGGACATAGTGAGCATACTAACCCTCCCCGCTGTGGACCTCGCAGACACAGGGAACATCTCCTGCATTGGCACCAATGAAGCAGGGGTGAACAGTACAACCACGTACCTGCTGGTTGTAGGTCGGCACCTGCTACAGACAACCATATATGAACTACTGAGTAGCCTATTCAATCAGTGTTAAAGTCTCTCTTCTCCTCTTTTACAGACAAGCCCTACATCAGGCTGAGGCCTCAGCTCTCGCCTAAACTGGCCCACCAGGGTCTGTCCGTCGAGGTGAATGAAGGAGAGGACCTTGAGCTCAGCGTGCTCATTGAGGCGTACCCACACATTACAGAGCATAAATGGTACACCCCAACATCCCCCAATACTTCCACACAGGAGTTCATCCGATACAACAACAGGTACAGTACAAACAGCTCATACTGTACAAGACTAAATGTCAAAGTTTCCACTTAACGACAAGTGCATAACAAAAAGTGCTGTCAAGGCATTTATTTTGGTTTTGACAGGGAACATCAAGGTCATTCTGTTTTCCCGGGTCACAAAACCACTTCCTTTTTTATGTTAAAGTATATTGATGAGACACTGGAACTGTCCGAATTGAAACCGCAACATTAGTCACTTCTGGTTTTGGGGATTTCTGTTTTTGCAGTGTACAGATTTCTTGAGTTTTTTTTTGTATATCTGTGTGTTTTTTAGATATCATGCAAGCCTGCAACTAAAAAGAATGAATGCCCAAGAACAGGGCCAGTACACTTTCTATGCAGAAAACCACTTGGCCAATGCCTCTATCACATTTCAAGTCCAAATGTATCGTAAGTGACAGAATAAACTGACTCATATTATGATTTTATTGCATGCATAAATCACCTGGTACTTGTTGTTGTCACAGAGAGGCCTGTTGCAGTGGTAAGATGGGAAAATGTCACCACACTCACTTGCACTTCTTTTGGCTATCCTGCCCCAAGAATAATTTGGTACCAGTGCTTTGGAATAAGACCCACGTAAGTAATGCTCACACAAAATGTTGTTGTGTTTTAATGCTTTTGTTCACATGTGTCGTGCTCAAACAGTTGTAAGGAGAACACGACAGGACCGCAGATGGCCATTTCCCTGCAGGCCCCCACAGTGGAGGTCCAGAGAGAGGAGTACGGGACAGTAGAGGTGGAGAGCGTGTTGACCGTGGGCCCATCCAACCGGAGGATGACCGTGGAGTGTGTGGCCTTTAACCTTGTTGGTGTGAGCAGTGACACTTTTGCCTTGGATGTGTCTGGTGAGTCCATAAGATTAGTTATTGTTGTACAGGCACATGGAAATGACAGAATCTAATTTTGTCATCTCATGATTAGCTGCTCTTCATTTGAGGATGCTAACATGATATAACACCATCAACCTTTTAATTTGTTGTTTAATCATTATAATTTGTGTGTGTGTGTGTGTGTGTGTGTGCTTTTCTGGTAGATAAGCTCTTTTCGTCCACTCTGATTGGAGCAGGAGGGGTTTTGTCCATCCTCCTTCTCCTTTTGTTGTTCCTCTTATACAAATATAAACAGGTGAGGTTTTAAGATACTTTGTATTCAGAACAGACTCCTTAGAAAATGTTTCCACGGGATATATATTGTTTTAACGTGACTTTTTTAGAAACCAAGATATGAAATCCGTTGGAAGATCATTGAGGCCAGAGATGGGAACAATTACACCTTTATTGACCCCACTCAGCTGCCTTACAATGAGAAATGGGAGTTCCCCCGTGACAAACTCAAGCTAGGTTAGGACCTTGTTAATCCATCATGTAAACTGAACATTTTTATTAAAAATGGGTGCTGTACTTAAGTTTTTTTGTGAGCAGGGAAGATCCTTGGAGCAGGAGCTTTTGGAAAGGTTGTTGAGGCCACAGCCTTTGGTTTGGGAAAAGACGATAATGTGATGCGTGTGGCAGTGAAAATGTTAAAAGGTAAAATTTATGGCTCTTATACTGAAAGGAATAATCTAGACTTTTATCTAATCACACTTTCATGTATTTGTATTATGTTTGTGTTTCTTTAGCCAGTGCCCATTCAGATGAGAGAGAAGCTCTGATGTCTGAACTGAAGATCCTTAGCCATTTGGGACACCACAAGAACATTGTCAACCTCCTCGGTGCATGCACATATGGAGGTAGGACTACCATAACTACAATGTTTTCTTTCTGTGTAGGTTTACAGATAATATACTTTGAACCATCACACACGTCTCTCTCCTTTGTTTGGACCACTGTAACATGGTGTGTTTCCTAATCAGGACCAGTGCTCGTGATCACTGAGTACTGCTGCCTTGGTGACCTCCTGAACTTTCTTCGCCAGAAGGCAGAGCTGTTTATGAACTTTGAGATCAACATCCCTGAAATTGAGGAGACTGACTACAAGAACATATGCAACCAGAAAAACTTCATCAGAAGGTATGAGCAGTGTATAATGACAGAATAACAGCCATTTTTCTCTTTTTCATTGTGTTCTTTCTATCTGACAGTGACAGTGGGATCTCCAGTACATCTTCAAGCAGCTACTTAGAAATGAGGCCTACCCAGCAACCAAGCATGGCAACATCTCAAGGTGAGACATGAGACACAATTACCATGTTTATCATAAGAACTTTTCATTTCTTTTGTGACTTTTTTCTAGATTCTGTAAATGAAGAGAATGGTGATTGGTCGCTGGAAATAGACGACTTGCTCAGGTTTTCCCATCAGGTTGCTCAGGGACTGGAGTTTCTTGCAAGCAAAAATGTGAGTAATATAAATCAGATACACTGACAAATGTAGCCGCAGCCATGTAAAGAGGTCAGACAAAAACACAAAATGTTTGTGATCCTTGTAGATGAAAGAAAGCTTTCTGTTAAGTGTTAATAATGAAGGGTGTCTAATTATTGATGAGAGCCGCAAGGGTTTTTTCCTGTTACGTTCTTTATGTTTTCTGGGCATCATAGTACTATCATCATAGTAATCAGACAGACTTCATTTTCTCATTGTTTTTTGCTGTTGGCTGTGTCTTTGCAGTGTATTCACAGAGACGTCGCTGCCAGGAATGTCCTCTTAACTGACCGCAGAGAAGCTAAAATTTGTGACTTCGGTCTGGCGCGGGACATCATGAATGACTCTAACTATGTCGTAAAAGGAAATGTAAGCACTTCACTCTAGGTCAAGTTTACTTTTCAGAGAGTTCAGTGGAAAATAAACAGATTTTAAATGCTGTGTAAAGGCACGTCTACCGGTCAAGTGGATGGCTCCCGAAAGTATTTTTGAATGTGTCTACACTGTTCAAAGTGACGTCTGGTCCTACGGTATCCTCTTATGGGAGATCTTCTCTCTAGGTCAGAAAGCCAAGACAGTAAAAGTTATTATATTATTGATTCAGATTTCGTATGTGCCATACTAAAAAGTGCTTTTTTTTTGTTTAAGGTAAGAGCCCGTACCCTAACATTGCGGTGGACTCAAGGTTCTACAAAATGGTGAAGCGTGGCTACCAGATGTCCCATCCTGACTTTGCTCCACCTGAGATGTAAGCTATTGTAGCTTCTAATTACCAAATGTACATAAAATTGACAATTGCTTCATTTACATGCCTTGGATTCAGATTCAGATAGATGTCTTTATTGTCATCTGATGGTCATTTGATTTTTACTGAAGAATCAAGTGACTCTCAGCTCTTACATGACTGTATTAGTTGTCTCATTATCTGCTGCTTAATTGCTTTGTATTTAAAAATATATATAATGATAAATTAATAGTTTTTGTGCTTTAAGCTTATTTAATTAACTCACCTAGCTGAGCCAACAGGTAACTTGCACCAACTACTAGTAAGACTTTTGGGAGCTTTAGATCGGGGCGGTGCTGAGTAATGAATATAGTAGATCTGAAATTGCTTTTCTCAAACACTACCATTCATTGCAAATGAACAAAGAGCCTTTTTTATATCCAGTTTTTTACCCTATCTAACATCAGAAAAAAAAAAAAAAAAATCATAAAAGAGGGAACTTCATGAAGCGCTTTCATTATTCCTTGTGTTCATTTATTTCCTTTGCATTACCTGCTGTAACCCCAAACTAAAATCTCAACAGACCAGTACTCAATGAGCTGCCCCAAATGGGAAAATAAAGAAGCGTTTGAGAGGGCCCAAACATCTGTGTGTGTGTGTGTGTGTGTGTGTGTGTGTGTGTGTGTGTGTGTGTGTGTGTGTGTGTGTCGATTTGCCGTGGCTGTCACACCACCCAGAATAACTGTGCTGTAGAGACGCAGACTGAATCTGAGTCAGGGCCTAATCATCTGTTGTTCTGCTGTGAGTCAGTCCTCAGTTCTGCCTGTTAGCCACATGATCTCAAAGCTAGGGAGCCATGTAACTGCTATTTCACGGCAGCAAAATGAGACTGGAGGGGGCTTCAGTGTTTGTGAACAGGTCTCTCTTATCCAACTGCGTCACTGCCTCCTAAAGCCTCTTTCTCTGTTCAATTAAACAGCAAACATCTAATTCATGGCTAAACTACGGCTCTTCTTTTTTCTTTCCAGTTATACGATCATGAAATTGTGCTGGAGTCTGGTGCCAACAGAGCGTCCTACATTTGGCAAGATCAGTCAAATGATAGCGAGACATTTAGGTGACCAACCGGGGCAGGAGCAGGAGCAGGTGAGTTTAACACACCAAACCTGAGTGAACTCCAGGGGCATGTGATACAACAGAAAGTGTCCTCAAAAAACAGAGACAACCTCTGCTGTCAAAACAATGAAATAAATTGGTTTTGGTTGTTGTTCCCATACGATTAATTTAAGAAACATCTTCTATTCATTTTGAATTAGGGACAGATGATGTTGACTAAAATATTGTTTCAGTGCAAAATGGCTCTATTTGTATGGTAGTAAGGGACTTGTTTGGACTAACTTTGTGTCTGTTTTTACTTTTACTTTTGCACTTCACCATTAGCCAAAGCAGAAATGCAGAGCTGTAGTTCATTTACCTAAAAGAGTGATGGACAATAAAATCTACCATTGACACCAACATGTATAAATGACACTAAACCTCCTCATGGCTAAAGTACTGTAAAGTCAGACTAGTTAAGAGCCAGGCACATATTGCTCTGTATTAATGCTTTTCGCCTCTTCCCAGATAATTTACCAGAATGTGCAACAGCCACAGGAGCAGGTCACAGAGGGTGAAGTGTGTGACGGGCCTAAATGCTGCGATGGCCCCTGTGACCAGTCTTGTGACCACGAGGAAGAGGAGAAGCCCCTGATGAAGACCAACAACTATCAGTTTTGTTGAAAGACCAGATACTACACCTATAAGTCATTTCACTGCCACGCTCCAGGAAGGCTGTAGCTTGCAAACATACCACCAACAGTTCAGTAGTTGCTGTTCAGAGAGTCACCTCCACAGCTCATTTTTGCCTGTCGTGCCTGTTTGAAAGACAGACAAGCAGCTGTGGAAAGCATGTGATTTGCTTCTTTGGAGAAAATGACTACAAATGGCCGAGTCTCGCACAGACTTCAAACATGAAAGGAAGAAAAATGTCAACAATACACAAGTCTAAATTAATCAGAGCCATGCTGTATCCTGAATAATGGAATTTATTTTTCCTCTGTTAAGTATTTTAGAGGTGTATACAGTGTGTTTTGTCTATTTTACCTAATGCTTATGTTTTCTTTATCACGGGCTACTGCCATGTTTTTGTGGGATGGGTCAGCAGGTTCACTTCCTTTTCATCCCATTTTTTTATGTTTTCGTCTCAGAGAAATCAACCCTCTTCTGTGTGAGCTGTCCCGAGTACTGTATACAAGATGCCTTTTCTTCTCTGATCACCTAAACTGAACGGCTGAACAGTGCAAGTGTTTTTCTCCGGTTTTTAATGGGCTAAATCTAGTGTGGAGAGGACAAAGAATGGGCCACGTTGTTTTTCTCTCTCTGTGCTTTGGACACAGTTGTTTTACTTATGACACACTTACAGTAACTGTCAGTTCGTGGCAACATGTGATTGTTCCACTTCGAATGATGTAATAAATAACCAGTGTTCGGTGTGTTGTTGGAGCAGGGAATAAGGCTGAACTGAGCAGGGAAATCTGTCGAGGATTGGACGAACTGTGTTTTATGTTTGACAATGTGAAGCTCTTTATTTTTTGCTGGAGTTCAGTGAATGTTGATAAATGATGTAAATGTAGAAGCTTACACTGCCAACTAGGATTTCAGAGAAACTTATAAGCTATGTGAGAAATACAGACCGCAGACCTGTGCAACTTCAGGTATTTCAGTGTGCTTGCATCTGAATTTATTGTCCAATAATGTATATATATATATATATATCACAAGATGTAAATCCAGAATAATCTTTATTTTCGCTGAAATACTAGAGTAGATAGTAGTACAACAGTGTTTCATATATTTGATGTGTTTTTGTTCAATGCCAAAGCTTTGATTTAACCCCATATACAACAGGGGTGTTGAATAAAGCTGTAAAACCTCAGAATTCAGAGTTATTTTTATTTGTACAATACATTTTTGTGTTACACAGACTTTTGTCTCTCATTTGTTTTTTCTTTTGGATCATGTCCAATGCACATTTCCTCTGCTGCTTTGCCTACAGCATCTGTCGATATTGCACAACTTCAAAAGCTTGAGGAAGTATTTGTTCCATCTTTGAGACATTTGAGGTAGTGGGAATTAAACAGTTCCATAAACTTGTTCTTACATTAAAAGGCACCACATGTCTTTCTTTGTATAAGACCCTGACAATTGTAGTAAGATTATCTCTGTGTGTTGCTCTTTAATGCTGTGTAAAACTAGTATAACCACATTATTTCCGCAGCAGGAAATAAATTAGTTTCATTTATGATGTAAGAAACAGGAAAATACCTCTAGGCCTTGTCCTGTCACTGTTTTCACTAACGCAATAAACACAGCAAAAATATCCATGTTGTACAACATTTTAAACTTTACATTTTAAAGTGTCACGCCTTTTTGGAGCCATGAATATAATATGACTCTTTGTATCCGCAAACTTAAACCATCACCTTTAATGTCCATTTTACATTAAAAAAAATCTAAATTACTTTTGAGTAAAATCAATGTTTCTCTCTGTAATTTTTTAATTGAAAGTCTTCAGCGGTAAATTTACTCAAGACTCATGCTGGAGGGTAAACTCTACAATTAGCTGCTTTGTAATTAAACCAGGTCAATATTGTAGTAAGTTATATACACTGACTATATTTACAGCTTTATTACTAAGTAGTGTTAGTTAAAAGTAATTATGGTGACACTTTATTTTACACTACACTTGATAATTGTATCTACCTCCTTGTGTAACCTTGTGGGTTTGTGTGTACTATGTAGTTCCATGTTAATACAGTTTATTACACAGTGTGATGATGTAGATACAATATATTAAGTGTAAAATAAAGTGTTACCATAATTATCCATGTATTCAAACACTACTACCAAGAGTGATAGCATTGAGTTTTAATTTACTGTGTTTATTTACTGTACATGAGCAGATTCATTGACATGCTTTTATCGGTGCAACTATTCCACATTATGTTTGGATGCTGTGAACGTCACTGACCAACAGATGTTGCTATTGAACCACACTGTCTACTCCGTAAATCTAAGGCCACAACGTTATTAACTGCATTCTTTTTGTACAGCAGACAGATGAGTTTCATCACTTATAACAGCAATCAGTCAAAAGGCATGAGGCAGATTTCAGTAAAAAAAAAACAAAGAGGAAATGTCTCCTAAAACACAATAAGTAATGCACTACAAGGACTGCACTGTTAAAATATTATAATATCTTTCAGTCAAGAAAAAGTTGATCTTTTTAAAGTTTGATTCACATTCACACACTTTTCTAAACTCATGGCACGGGATTGGTAAAAAATGTTACATGCTACAAAATAAAAAATAAAAAAAACATTTAGCTTTATTGATGATCACTAGCTTGAAATTCATATTGCTTGAACAGCAAACTCACCGGATCACTTCCAAACTTAAGCTCCCGTTGTATCACTTTGTTCTTTTTTCATCTTAGTTACCAAGGGTTTTTATTTCTGTTCTTTTCTTTGAGCAGAAATACACATTTTTGTCCACCCTGAACATTTTACTCAGCTCAACTGGATCTAGAGCCTCTGCTTCTGCTGCTTAAATCTGGGGAGCCTCGCCTACTTCTTCTTCTTTCTCTGTGTCAATCTTTGCTACTCCCAGTCGGTACAGGGTGTCCCTTATGACTACCTCTCCAGGTTGGCAGGCCTGCACCACTTGACTAATCTGCTGGTTCACAATGTCTCTGCTGGTGAGGAAATCTACCAGACGGTTGTAGAGGTAGTAATGCGCTGTGTTATTGAAAACCATAGGCTGCTCCTGAGCGCTGCTCTCTGAAGCACAAAAGTCAGCCGTCTCACTGCTGTCGGCTTTGTCTGGTGGCTCCATCTGTTCTTTCTTGTCTTTCCTAGATTCAGTCACAAGGCTGATGTAAGGCTCCAAGTCTCTGCACAGATGCATGGAGTGGTGTTTTGGAGAAGGAGGCTCATGGGTCTGTCCAGGAGGGCGTACCAGCCAACGAGACAATGATTTGGTGATAGGATGAACCTGTTGGTTTTCAGCTCCTGAAGACAAGTCAGTGCTGTATGGCTGGTCCTGTAGCTCTGCACATGACACAATCTGTGAGTCAAAGGGAAAAAAAATCAGATTCAAATGTATTTATTGGATGACATCAAACCCATTTGACTGCATGTTTAAACCCAACCTCTGGATCTTCAAAAGGGTCACAGAAGCAGCCTTGGTTCCTGCCCCACATCTGTGTTGCCTGTTCTGGATACTGCATGTCAGCACAGAGCGCCACCTGATGGGCACAGTCACTGACGTATACGGGAGGCCAATAGCGGGAAGACAGTAGCAGGTCCACGTGGTCTCGGGCTGTTTCCCTCCTCACCAGGCATTTAGAGCCACACACCACCTGGCACATGCCGAACAAAAGAGATTTTTAATGTTATTTTGTCAGAACCATGTTTGAATTGTTTTCAATGTTGACTCGCCGTGATCAAGTTGTTCATACCTTATGAGGGCAGACCTTGGAAAGTTTGCCGGCGGTAAGATGAGAAGAGGGTTGTGGTGCTGTTGACAGGCCATTAGGAACTTGTGTGCATATGGAGATGAGAGAGGCCAGCAGTTCCTCCTAAAAAAACACAGGGGAGAACAGAGACCCAGCTTTTACAAATGCCAAATTCAATGAATCATTAAGGTTGAGCTATTTGGTTTGAATACAATGTATCTAGCTGGCCACATATGTCCCGAAAGATAGAAGATGGATTAAAAAGAAAGGTCTGAAGGGGGCACAGACATTTATATACCCTGGTCAACTCTGCAGTAATGTCTGCCCCACACCGCTGTAGTATTGTCTTCAACTCTTCCTCACTGTGATCTTCCAGCTTATCCAATCTCAGTAAACCATCATGAATGAGACGGACCAAAATAGATGGGTCACCTAAAACAGACAGAAAACCTGAATGAAACAATTTTAGTCTACACACCACTAACATCAGCAGGTCTACATTAATATCGGCTGGAAATGATTAGTCACAAGGTGGTAAAAGCAGGTACCGGACAGCTCCCGTGTGGGGGACAGGACTTTATCTTTCTCTGTGTTGATGACCGCTTGACTCCTCATTAAAGGGGGTATAAAGGGAGCAATGATAGAAGCATCCACTCGTATGATAGGGATGTCTGAAGGGAAAGCTGCCTGCTCTATAGCTTCACTCTCCATGGTCAGCCAGAAGTCATCCACATGCACCTCATCCGAGACAGAGCTTTCTGGCCAGATGAACTGTACAAAAGTCAAAAGTTATTATTATGCCTAAATGTGAAATACTTTGTCCTTATTATTTTAATGTACAACCAATTAGCTTCATCACCTCAACATTTTTCAGCTCCAGCGCGTTGTTTGTGTATCTCTGAGCAATTTCAAGCTTTGGAGCAATACCACAAATGCCACAGATCATATCATTGTAATCACGCACTGTAAAACACTCAAAGGCCCAGTATCCAGTCAGGAGGAGTTCTTGGATTTGGCATGATTCCTTTGGACTCAGTGTATGGACTACAAAAAAGTAAGAGTCATTAACATACTATAAAATGCTTGTGTACACAACAGACTGTATACGGATTTTTAAGAACTATTTTTGCAGATTCTTACTTGGGTGATTGGGCACGTGGTCCAGTAAGGTCCTGACCGCATGAGCTGGAGTATGGCCAAGTTTAATGCTGGCTCTAATTCTGAGGAACAGGTCTATACTGACCAGTAGTCTGTTCCCAATGTTGAACAAACCTACCACAAAATATTTGAGAAATTCAGTTAACAGACATTTGAGCTGTTTCACTTTTTTTTTTATAAATAACTGCATGTTCTGCATTGAACTTAAAGTCTACAAACCATGACCTTGTTTAAAATGTAAAAAAAATATATGTTTATATTCTAGCACATTCTAGACCTAGTTTCAGTTCAATGGATGTAAACACAAAATGGTGGATTAGACTAGAATTCTCATTCATATTGTTGCAGGTTACCTGGAGGAAGGTCTGTGAAACTGTGCAGAGCCAAACATTGAAGATTGAGACACACTTTAAGCTGGAGAGAAGCTGTCTTTATCAAGGTTTCAGTGAGCAGCCAGCAGTCAACTTGTCCCGCAACAGTACTAACAGGTACAGACAAGAGGTATAGATTAGTACTTACAATTGTGACACAAAACAAACTAAACACGGGGGCTTCTTCTTATTACAGGAAGTATACTCACATCTGACCTCCTTTAAACAGAGGGTAGTTGCACAAGCTGCAGCGAGTAGCAGCTGATTCAAAGAACTGAGGCCAGCCGGACTCAAACAATGTCTCTGTCTCCACGTTGTCTTGCTCCAGGTCATTTTGGTGGATCAGAATTATCTGCAGACTGTTGAGCTCTTGGATGAGATTCAGTGTTTCTTGAAGCTCTGGTTCACTTTCAGCAAAATGCAGGGAATGTCGTAAAAGTTCTAAGGTGGACTGACGTTGGAAGTCCTTCTGAGCGAGACTGAGGGGCTTGTATGGATCAAGAAACTGAAATCAAATTAAGAAAATAAAGATATTACTAATCATTCAAAAGATATAAAATGTTAGCAGGTTGTGAAAAGATTACACTTGAAGTGTTACCTTTTCATTTTTGGTTTCCTTCTGACTTAATGCATACCCACATTTAGGGCACATCGCAGGTTTGTGTCTGTTCTTGTACATATAGTCACATGCTGGGTTTTTACAGTGACCTCTACCACGTGCTGTGGACAGCCCCAAATTCTAAAAAAAAAGGTATGACAAAAGAGTTGAAAAAAAAAAATAACAGCTCCCAAACGCTGTCAAATAAAACAGTAATAGGTTTATACTAACAAAACTGGAAACAGTGTGCTTGAAAGGCACCATTGAAACAATATTAATTTTTTTGTCAACTGAAGCGGCAGTACAGGGACCCTCTACTGAGCCAGTGACAGAAGAATCCTGAAAGAAAGCACAATACAACATATGTTATCATAATATTTCATATAAATCAGCTTATTTGCATTTAGTACTCTATGTTACCTGCTTGGCTGCGTTTGTTGGGACCACCTGGCCGAGCTGTTTTAAAGTGCTTGGTTTGAGAACTGATAGGCTCTCTTTGGACCCTTCGGTTAGAAAAAAAAAGAAAAAAAAGTCAGCTAAAAACCGGAACGTTAGAAAATGGTTTACACAGTACATTTCTTTTTAAGTAATAATTACCCATATAAAGTGACAAGTTTATAAAAGTGGATAAAATATTATTTTCAAAAATAATGTAAACGTACCAGTAGATAATGAGGTGTTTGCACTTGTATAGCTTCCTTTGCTGGACGGCACTGTTATGATCTTGAAGACAGCATTTTCTGTAAATAAAAATATAAACAAACATGCTTTAAAAGTTTTGTGACTGCTTGATTTAAGACTAAAAATGTATGTCCACTTTTACTTTTGTTGGAAAAGGCAGGGAGGATGGGTCTCACTGGTTTCTTCTGAACAAAGGTTTTATCTTGACTCGTTCCTCCTTTAAAATGGTCAAACATCGATCTATGAATAAATCATGGAAATGTATTATGTAATGACATGTTTCTTACACTGTTAATATATTTATTTGGAACCATGTGCCTGTCAGCTCTGTCAAAAAATTGTCATGTTAACACTTGAAAAGGTTTACTTTGTGTGATCCTTTGTCTGGCTGCTGCTGCCCCCTGTTGACTTTCCAGCTGTAGTTGCATGCTGTTTTCTGGAGCAACTGCGAGTTTGTTCTTTGTTGTTGACCCGAGTCGTTTCTGCTTTACCAGCAGCTGCGTTTCCCCCCTCAACAGAAGAGGACGTGACCTGGGAGCTTTTATTAGATTTCTTCACAACTAATTCTTTCACTTTAGTCTTTTTTTCCTGGAATCGATATCAGACATAAGTCACAAGAAAACAACTGCATTAAAGGGTAAAGGTTACTGTGTTCTAATGGGAAGGATACAGTGGGTTATCAAACATAGTCATTTTTATGAACGACATTTCAGTTTGTTATGGTTTCATTGTAGAATGTAATGTTGCTTACAGCAGGTTTCCATTTCCCGCCAAGATGGCTTCCACATTCAGGACAGGTTGGGGGCTTGTGACGAGAAAGATATACAAATGAACAGCTAGGACATTTGCCACGACCTCTTCTGGTGTATGTCTTCACAGGCTGCAAAAGGGATTCTGAACTATTATTTTATTCTGTATACCAGTTTTTGCAGTTTCAAACCGTATTTTTATAATGTGCTTACCATGTTAAAGGATGGCTTGGTACTTTGCATAGTGCTTGATTCTAAAGAGACCATCATTACTGGTCTCACAGAAGTGACACCACTGAAAGAGTTTTGCTCCAGCATATTCTGAAATAAGGGGCAAACACATTTTCTTTTCAATAAAATTTTAGTCAAAATTCATGGACAAAAGATTATTAGAACTCACTTGAGTGGGTATTAGGGCAACCATCTGTGTAGTTTCTTCATGTATTTTTGATCCACTGGGAGCACTGACAAAAAACATTGTTTTATTAGATCCTCCTGTTACATCTGTGTCAGGAGTTGTTTCAGTGTTTTGTAGGACAGAAAAGGAGGTGTACGGCAGTATTTCATGAGTTCTGGAGTGAGATGCCACTGCAGTTTCTTCTCCCATGTCATCACCACTGATGGCCTGTGGATAAAGTTCCACTTCACCAGTAGGTCCTGAAGGTGGACACTGGCTGACGTTAACAGAGTCCAAAGACTCACTGCTAACATCTGGCAGAGAGTCTCCTGGCTGAGAAAGTGAATTGCCTTCTGCCAAGACAAAGTAATTGGCTCTGGGAAGGATCTTGCGGAAGCCTGGCAGCTCTTTAGATGGACGGGGTAAGGGCTGTAAAAAAAATAAAAATAAAAACAACAAACACAGCCGTGTTTTGTTCACTGACAATATAATGAATATAATAAATATGAACATCAGGAAAATTGGGCATTAGGTTGGTTCAATGTAAGGAGAAGTAAAAAATGTGTTAGTACAGTTGTGGTAATTGAAGCACTTAGTTGTGAGTCTCTGAGTTGTTACATTTGCCACAAATGTATGGATTCATGTTTTTCTATTATATATCCACTATGCTCAGTATAATTATCAAGAAAAGCTTTGACGTTCCTAATTGCCTATAATAAACCGACACTTCATCATCAGCAAACCTTTTAAAAAGATTGGCCTGGGTTGACTGCACTATCATTAATCTACTGCTGCACTCTTTCTACAACAAGTTATGCTTCTCCAGTATTTATTAGAGACATGACGTCCACAAACCAGATTTTTTGTTGTGTGACTTTTTTTAAGACAATGTTACTGTATGCTCTAAACAGAACTTACATAGTCTGTGCCCTCCTTCTCCAACTTAGCCTTATCCAAATAGTAACCTTTCTCGGCTACACTTAGCCTTCTCCAGCTCTCACTGATGCGCTTGTTGATCTCTGACTGAGGCAAATAGGGGATTTCTTGTTGCATTCGTTGATGAACATCAAAGTAGTAGAGCAGGTAGGCGGACCTTAAAAAAGTTAGTGATGTTTAAGAGGCCAACTACATATTCAAGACATTATTGTTATATTATATATTGTAAACAGAAATATATATTGTTGTAGTTTCAGTGCAGTTTCAAATACCTAGGCTTCTTGGGTTTCTCAGTGGTGTCTTCTTGGTGACTTTTGCTCCTCCTTTTCTTTGGGAGACTTGTGTCTATTTGGTTGTAGCAGCTCTCCACTTCTTTAGCCACTGTTACCTCCTCATACACCTTCACTTTCTCCATGATTTATAAGGGTCTGGGGCCAACTTAAAAAAATCAGTATTTGTCAGTCCATAGAACAAATATAAAAATGCCCTAAAACAATATGTATAGCAACTATGTATAGCAGCACATAATATACACACTTGATACACTTAACACTTAGTAACCATGTAAGTAACTAAGCTGCACACACTTAAAGCATTTATCTTATGTTTATTGCAACTTATTATAGATTATTATAGATAGATTGTCAGCAAGAAAAGCTAAGTGTGTGTATATAGCCTCTAGCTCGCGAGAGGAATTGAACACATGCATTTTGCTCATGCATTTAGGCTGGAAGTCTGGGGCAAGACAGCGTTTGCCAACTTAAAGGTTTAAAGGTTTAATGGCGTGTCTCTATACTGCTTGCATGCAGCCAGTTGTCCAATGAAAGGGCTTCTTATTGAGGTCTTACTTACGATGGCCTGGGGCTGTAAAAACCGCTCAGAACAGCCCTTTAGAAAACACCAAAAAGACAATACATTGTATCAAAGTGAAAATGCTGATTATTTTCCAGTCCTCGACATCATGTCTAAATTAAGCCTTGAAAATCTGTAAAGTAGCTTCGTTTGCCGTCGACTTGGTAAAAACATGGCGGATTGTTGCTATGCCTCTAGACCAATCAACTATTAGAATAAAAAAGTACAGACCAATCAGAAACCACGTTTTTGATACGTAAAAGAAACGTTTGAGTCCCGTAAGCGTTAATCGATTGAGGGTTAAAAGATTATAAACTTGGATTTCTCGGAGATATCTTTGGAATACTATTGTGAAAAAATACGAATAAATGACAATATAGTGCATAGACAATAATCACCAGAAACACAACTCAAGACTGTTGAAAATATGTCTATTATCTTTGGTGTACAATAATACGACTCGTGTAAATAGAAATAAATAATTATTTATCGAATATGGTTTAAATATCTTACTTTAAAATATTACTTATTTAATTTAAACTCTAGACTAAAGTAATCGCAGTAAAACGGAGATTCGCCTCGTCAGGATTACGAATCAAACACCGGACCAATGAGCAAAAATGGCGGATGACAAGGTGAGTGGGTGCTCCTTCATGAGTTTGGTTTTATGAATGAATTGATTCTACGTGTTTAATCAGATGACATCTTCTGATTGAAAATGTCGAATAAACTCGGCTCCAGCAGCAGTACATCTATGTTTGAATTATGTTACAAGGGGAAAACACAAACGTTTCTTTAGCTGGCCAAGTTGCCTTAATCAACTTTCATAAAGCAATGTAAATGTTTTTTCATTCATTGTAGGATCCACTGAAGCAATTAAAAGACTTAAGCCTGCTCAAAAAACAACTGGAAGACGTCCAGAGAAGAGTTGAAAGTGAAATTTCTACTGGAGTTCCTCAAGTACGTTGCTATCTTTTATGCTCAGTTTAGTTGTTTTCTAGTGAAATTAAGTTATTTGTGAGTGTGTATGAATGATTAAATTAATGAGTTTCTTGATGAAGTGGTGTATCTGGCCTCACTAAATGACATTAAGTAAACATTTAGAGAAGATATTTAATTACCTAACCCTGAAGCTTTAATAATTATTTTTTTTGTAGGGAAGTTCTGTGTTGGGTTCTCCATTTCTGAAGGGCTTTCTTGCTGGCTATGTGGTGGCGAAACTACGCTCCTCTGCTTTTCTGGGAGTGCTGCTGGGAACCCTCACCGGTGTGTATGCAGCACAGAACTATCAAGTGCCCAACATTGAAAGGACGGTAAAGGATTACCTGAACAACTCAAAAAAAGGACCAAAATAATTGACTACTATCTCTACAGCTGTTCACAGCAGAGGGCAAAAGGCTGTCATAGTAGCTAGTTGTCCTTTGCATATCACAGAAGAACCAACGGGACTGGATTCTATTCATTAAGTGGATTTTATTGGGGACTCAAAAGGCTGCCTTTTATTTTTGTATTGCATTTACATATTTAATTTTCACACCAGTTATAGATCTCATTTTATGACTTGGGTTCACTTTTTACTATTTTGCCAAAACCTTGTTTCCTGGAGCAGCTATCTCAGCCTGATTTTTTTTTTTTTTTTATCAACAACAGCAAATTTTTTGATCAACTCCAGATCAAATGACATTCAGATTTATACTAAGAATAAGATATGCACAATTTTATTCCAAATATCTAAATAGCTTATTGCATTTCATTTGATATTTGAATGATCTGCAGCATGTTATCTAGTATTAGCTTGTGTTTAAATTTATGAGAAATGCCTTAAAGTATTTATTAAAGTTTACGATGATTGTGATTGAAAATGTGGGGCCTGCTTCCTCAACACAACACAAGAGACAGTGGATTAAGAGCCTTAGTTGGGTGTCCCTTTTTGGCCTAATGGTCTTCATTTATGGCTCTCATGCACCTCTTATAACACTCTCTAAGGTTGACGGTCAAGTCCCTTTTAACCCTTCCTCTTGTGTGGTGATGATTGAGTTAGCAAAACTCCTGATTTCTCTGGTAACTCTCATCTTGACTGGGAGTCTCCCTGCCTTACGCACTTGTCCATCGCTAGTCCTTGTTGCTCCATATGCTGTCCCTGCTGTACTGTACGCCTTTAACAATAATCTGGTAGTTCTCATGCAGGCCTACATGGATCCCAGCTCATACCAAGTCCTGAGCAACCTAAAAATTGCTTCCACTGCCCTGTTGTACTCCTTCTGCCTGGGCAAGAGGCTGCGGTTTAGGCAGTGGTTAGCATTGGGGCTCCTCATGTCAGCAGGGGCATGTCACAGCTACAGTAGTTTAGATTTAGAAGACCCTGAGGGGAAAGCACATGAACAACCAAAACTACGCATTACTGCTTGGGGGCTTTTCCTTGTGTTGGTATACTGCTGTTTTTCAGGGCTGGCAGCAGTTTATACAGAGATGGTGCTGAAAAGACAAAAGTTGCCACTCAGTTTGCAAAATCTTTACCTATATGTGTTTGGAGTAGCCCTTAATGGACTGTCCTTATTCTCCACAGTACCTAACGGCAAAGGCTTCCTGGAGGGGTACTCAGTGGTGGTTTGGGCTATTATTGCGGGACAGGCAGTAAACGGTCTTCTCATGTCTGTGGTACTTAAGCATGGCAGTGGGATCACCAGATTGTTTGTCATTTCCTGCTCCATGCTTGTGAACGCTGTCATGTCGTGGGCCATGTTAGGGCTGCAACTAACTCCAATTTTCCTTTTTCCTGTTACTATGATCGGACTGGCAGCTTATTTTTATTACAAATAGGCAGGTTTTCACCTAGAGTTATGTTTGAATTTTAACTCTTGGTTATCAAAAGGACATTTTAAATTGGTTTTGTCATGTTGCCTTATTCTGTCTTATAACTGGACATACACAGCATTTTTAATGCTTTTTTTAATTACCGAACATATCATGTTGATAAAACACATTCACACACATTCATAGTTTTTATTGCCTTCCAAGTTTTATTTCAAGCATAAAACAATTATCACACAGTGTCAAAGATGTAATGCAAATGTCTGAACGGGTGTTTATGATGAATAAATAAATAAGGTAAACTGCTTTATTGTCATACTTTCCAGTTTATTTAAGGAACACAGAGCTGTCACTGTCAAACCTGTTCAGCTTTATGTTCACTTCGTACAGCTAGAGCATCCTTCAACTCTGCCAGAGCTGTGAGAAGTAAAGGGAAAAAAACCTTCAATAATTACCTTATACAAGTGGGGTTATATTGAGGCTGGTTTAGAAGAGGGTTGGAAGCATACACTGACCTTTACACAGTTCCTTGTTGTCAGCCTGCAGCTGCTGGTTTTGTGCAGACAGGTACACAGCATCCTGCACGGCCTCGAGCAGCACAGTCCTGTACCTGTCCTCTGACATCTTTCTCTGCTCCTCACTCACCTGGCGAAACACTCGGAACACCTAGACAACAGTTAAACGAGAGGTCATACGTCTACATTTTTTATTTATTTATTTAATTTATTTCTTTTACAATTGTGTGAATACTCTGAAAGTAGGTTGTTAATCGTGCACAAGTAAAAAACAGGTCAAGTGAAATGTAGCGTGTAAATAACTATCTTTTCTGCAACGGCCAAATTGAGGTTTGTTCCATCATTACAAGGGGTGGAAACCAGAAGGCAACCTTTTGGGTGGAGGTATTGAAAATGTTTGAATAAGAATATATTTGTGTATTACACAATGTCAAAAGAAAATGTGACTATTGTGTTGGACCTCCTGTAAAGTTGGTGAAATGTTTTTTTAACTGAAACAAGGCCAAAAGCCACTCACTTTCCTGGTCATTAGAGTTCAGTTATTACAGGAGTCAAAACAATAATGAAATGATTTGATCAAATGAAATGTGAGAACAGAACATCCACCTGCAAACTCTCCTCCTTCAAACAATGCATCTCAGTTTGGTGTCTTTTAAATTGATCCAGCAGGTCTCTGTCGGCCTGCTGGGCCTCTGCGCGCAGAGCCTCCAACTGCAGCACCAGGACATGTCTCTCTTTGGTCAGCAACAGTAGCTCTCTCTGGAGACCCTCTGTCTATAGCAAAAGAGTGGATGAAACCATTAAAAGCAAAGGGAAACTACCGACTCAAGTTTCAGTGCTATCCAATGCACCCGAATAAAAATCTACCCTTGCATAAATTTTACCTGACTCAGCATTTACGGCTAAGATAGATCACAAAGTGAATAATGTTAAACAACAGTGTATCTCATTATCCTTACCGGGTGCTGTTCTCGTGCCAATTCTCTCTCCATCTTTTCCACCTCCTCCTGAATTAATCTCCCATGATCCTCCTGCAGTTGCCTCCTCCGCTCTTGTGCTTTGTTGTACTCCAGCTGAGACTGATCATTAAATTGGCAAAATAAATAGCTTACTGTGAGTTACCCGCCCCATCTGCGCATAAATCTTATTTATCTCTTCAATAGACTTCTCCTAGTACTGTAAGCTCTTTTTACAAACAAACATTCAGATGTGCACCGTGCAATATTTAGTTTAGAAAAGCAAGAAGCAGATTAAAGAGTGCTACCTGTTCCCAAACATCAGGTTGATCTGTAGCAGCACTGTTTATTAGTGTCTCTTCTCCTAAAGCTTTTCTGAGTTGCTGCATTTTTTCGACTTGTTCCTGAACCGTCTTTTCATCCCCTTTCCCATCTGAAGGAAAGAACTCAGAGTAAAATCTATCACATAGTTGCAAAAAATAATGTACAACATTTGTACACAAAGCATCCATGTCCAATCAGAGGAAACTTTAAATTGTGATGCAATCAAAACCTGAAACGTTAGTGCTGACAACATGACCAGTCAAAGTTAGTCTACTGTGTCCAAGGGAACTCTGAATTATTATAACAAATAATGATTGCAATAATCCTCAAAATCTAAATCTTTCTGAATGCTACAGGCTTTGTTCATTACCTCGGATATGTTTGTCCAACTCGTGTCTCAGCTGATCCTGCAAATGTCTCACTGTCTCTGGTGTCTCCATGGTAACACCCCTCGAACTAGTGCTATTTGGAGACTGGTACTCCTGCTTCAATAACGTAAAATTTGCGCGTGTGTTGGTTCAATGAGAAAGATACAATAGTTTAGTGCAATAAATATAACTTACCTTTCTTTTGGCCTTTATCTGGTTGGACTCTTCTCGCCTCTTCTCCCATGACTGACTTTTAACAAGCTTTTTGAATAAACCTTTGTTATGAAATCCTCACAGCAGTAAAAACTATATACCTTTCTATTGATACAGTGCCATACCTGGAGGTTCTGAGTCAAATTGGCCAGTCTATAGGTGTTGGGAATTTCATTTCCCCCCTGTGACATCATCTTTCCTCTTAAAGCTGCGATCTCATCTCGAATCTCATGCTCGGTTGCCCGTGGATACCAGCGAATAACAGTTGGCTTAGTTCCCAAACTTCTCACTTTCTGGGCCAAAGTTAAAGCATTTGGGGTCTCATTATCTAAAAAACCTGAGGGACAAAGAGTGGTTTAAGATCAGTAAAACCCATTTTCTATGTAATGTGTTAGCGCTTGTGGGTAATAGGAACACTCACCTTGAGGATGGATACAGCAGAGCAGAACAGTCCTACTATTTCCACTCAGAGTCTCTTTTAACAGGAAAGGGAGAAGCTTGTCCTCAGGTGAGACTTCACTTTGGATTTGGTCCAGTGCTTTCACAAGTGGGCTGACTCTGCGGAACATTACAGCTATTACAACTGAGTGCATGTCGGATGATGGATTTGAGATAATTGCTACCGTTCTCTTTGCCAGTGTCATTAATTTGACAAGAGAACAACCTACAAAGCCATCTGTTTGTGCTTAATATTTTCTGTAGAAGTAGCTGTTGCTGCTCTGTTGTTCAGAGAGAAGTGCTCAAAAATCTCCACAGCTCTATATTTAAGCCAATATTAGTTATTTTAGTTCCTCTTGTGTGCATCTAAGTGATAGTTTTCTGTACCACTCACCCTCGGAGGTCAGTCCTGCTGGCTCCCCCCGCCAGGCTGAACAGCTGCAGTCTCCTGCGGCAAACTTCAGACTCCACCTCCTCAGGATGGACTTTCCTCTCCACAGCTATTGAAAACAGGGAACTACATCTAAAGAGAATTCACACCATGAACACAAATACCCCACATGTGTGGAACAACAGGATGTGAGCACACTGCAATAAGTCTGCTCAGAGACAATATAATTACTCATTCAACACCAAAGATAGTTATTATAATGAGTCTATTAAAAAGCAATTTACTTAATAGATGACATTACTATAGTTAATGTGACCTGTGCTTAATTGACCTACCTAGAAGGACATACCACCCGGACTGGCCTTCACTCGCTCTCGGCATGTTTCATAGAGAGTGTACGCTTCATCGGTGGAGCTCACACACACTTCCTTTAAACCTCCTGCAATTCTATAGAAAGAAATGAGAGCACAGACAAACTCATCTTATTCAAACATGTGCACAACACTCTTGATTAACTGCAGCATGGATCCAGTTAAAGGCTTATTTAAAGTTTAAAATGTAAACTTGTCTGACCTTCCGAGAACTGGATGAGTCACAGGTAATAGATTTTGTCGGTTGTAGCTAAGTAAGTCCACAGCACTGCCATCCGGGTAGAACTGACAGCAAACATGATAACACCCTTAAACATTCAACATCACATTAAACATTCTTTGTGCAATAGTTTAACAATTTGTATTTTTCTTTCTTGGAAATAATAGACCTTTAAAGCTCCACAGAATCCAGTGGAAGTACCTCCTGTTACTGTTTTTAAGATGAAACCAGCATCAAATCTAATTCCACTAGGTTTGCCCATGGACAACAATATGTGTTTCCAGGGTAACCATAGCTGTTCACCTGCTCTAAAAAGGAGTGTGTGGAATGGAAAACAAATCCGTTCCAGATGTAATGAGAAAAAGAATAGGACATGCCCCACCTTTAATCCAACAGATTTTTTCTGATTCTGTAAAGGCACCAACCTGAATGAATGACAAGGACATGAAGGACTCTTCTTTCTCTTGTAACGTGTGACTTAACAGATCCCTCAAAATCTAAAGCAGAAAAAGCCACATTAAAAGTGAGCTTAGACGTAAAAGTATTGCAGTTAGGTCTAAAAGCTTCACCGGTTTGATGATATGGCGGTCAATCAGAGTGCTGGTCTTCTCTGTGCATGCACCATACATCAGCAGTGCTCCGTTATAACCTTTAAGAACAGACTCGATGAGAGGCTGCAGGAGGTCAGAGTGAATTCCCTGTAAAAGTAAAGCTGTTAAGAGCAGATAAAAGGACACAGTGGGAAAAGTAATAAACATGCTGTTTACTTGTATGTTGTCACCAGTCACCACACTGTCAAATGAGAAAGCCTTTGGGCCCTGCTGGATAAACAAACATAGTAAGAACATCTGAAAGGTAAGTATCAGTATGTAAATGTAAATATCAGTATGGAAATGGGACTATATGTATAACCTCGTCCTTTCCTGCCATGAAGTCCACTCCACGTCCATCTTCAGTAATAACGACACATCCATTTTTCTCTGTAGGCGCACATTTGGGCATGACATTTAAAAAAATGTTAGCGGCAGCCTCATCTACACATTAGGTATTTTCCTTTACCTGGGAGTGTTGTGACTAAAACTCCCACTCTGATGTTTTCAGTTTCCTCGCACATCTACAAAAACATTATAGTCACCCAAAAATCTTCTATAAAAGTCCATTTGGTTTCTTTATTATGGTAAAAGTAGTACTTACGGCTGCATCAATGTTCACTTTCCAGTAGTTTACTGTGTACTGCTCATGTCTACACAAGGTACTGGGCCAAAAGGATTCTATTACACAGAGATAAATTAGTAATAAGTCAGACTTTCACTGATCTAGGGTAAAGTTACAGTGACTGAAATGTTACAAGTGAAGCTATAACTATCTTAAAAGGCATGAAAAGTAGGATTTCTGGGTAAATGTTAACAAATCTGGCCCATGCCCACCCTTTTTAGTACTCTTCAAATAATCAAGTTCAACCTGTATGCCACTGTTGGGAGGAAGACGTACTTCCTATAAATAAAGGAAAATGTTAAAATACAGTTGGGTTGTTATGTCAGACGTTGACCTTCAGATTATTCTTTAAAACAATAAAAAATGTAAGGAATATCTGAAATCTGAACCAGAAACACTGATGGATGCTGTACAGTTTCCTCCTCAAACAAGGAGGGGTGTAGAAGATGCAACAGTGACTCTGCTTAATATTCAATCACCTGGGGGTTCAATTCCAACCCCAACGGTTTATACTGTTGTTGTGTCCTTGGGCAAAACACTTCACCCACCTTGCCTCCAGTGTCTGTGCCACTGGTGTATCCATGTGTGGTTGTAGTGGTGGGTTTGACGGTGAATCTAGCCCAAAAGACACAACACCCCCCGTGGCCTGGCTACTCTTTCCCTCAGAGCGCAGATGAGGACCAGGACAGGCCTAACATTTATTGTCAAATTAAGCATATTGTTTTTATAGCTTCATTGCATTTTGAAGCCTTGTGTTTTAATCCTTGTTATGTCCACTGTGCTTGAGTGTGTCTTTGATGCTCTTGGTGCAAGACAAATTCTCCTGGAAGCAATAAAGTTTTCATTTATTCATTCAATAATTTAAATGAAAACTACACATATACACTATATTTTAAGACAAAAATAATAATCATTCATTAAGTGCATTTAAGCGGTTAAATATCTACCTTTAAATAAGAGCACGACCAAAGCTTTGATTATATAGTTTTATTTAAAGGTAAGAAAAATATTTTAAAATAAGAATAAAGTAGTAGAACATATGTAAGTATGCCTCGTCTCTATAGCACATAAGTCTTCATATATAACGATAACGTGTATATCTAATGACCAGAGCACAAAACCTCCTGTCTGCAGGAGTTTCTGATTGATGGATTTCACTTTAGATGAGGACATGGAACATTAAACATGTTTTGTTTTGCATTTTTCAGATAGGAGGTTTTACGCTTTGGCCATTATCTTTTCTTTCACAAGAACTTTATACATCAGTGGCAACTCCTTTTAATCAAACATGTTTATTCTGATATCATTAGCACATATAGATGGACACCACTGAAAAATCACTACCAACTTTTATTTTTTTAAACTTGCACACTGTGTATAAACACAATACCATACAGTTGGTTTAAAAAGAATGAATTAAACTAGGACTGCTTTCATAATATAGCATATCTAGCAGTTATGCAGCCTGTTGTAAATAATTAAGACAATTTAAATCAACCAGAGTAAACCTGCACACAAAAATGAAGCAGAATATATAAGTGACTGAGATCACAATCATAAGTGAAAGTTCATTAAAACTGATCAAGAAGTTATAACAGCACTTCCCACGTGCCCCTTGTTGATTTAATTATCAGCATCATCTGGAAAAAGTAAAAATTTAGATTTAGCAATTGTGAATAAATGTCTCTCATAAGCACAATCTTAACTGTATTAATAATGTATTCCTGACAAATATGATGAACTCACCAGCAAGGTTTGGCATCATCGCAGACTGAAAGACGCGGCGGGGGGCTGGAGCTAAGATAAAGAGGAAAATAGTCCAGTTCAGTTACTGTCAATACTTTTGCCGGTTGTCAGTTTAGATCCATGTCCTTTACCTTGGCCACAGTCCGGTCTGCCCCGCACTTGTGTGCCTTCGATGGTGTTACCATTCTCATCCACGCACCAGCAGTAGCCAGTGGCATGCCAGCACTGCACGGGCTTGTAGTTACCCTGCTCGTCACACTGGGGCTTGAAGGTACCAAGCAGGCTGTGCTGACTGGAGGCCTCTGACTGACACTTGGTCCCGGCTGGTAGGGCTAAAGTAAAACAAATATTTTGAACATCAGTGGTCTGGTAGGTTTTTTTTTTTCTTCAATAATGCTTACTATTTGTTTATTATTTGGCTTTGAAAATAAAAGCAGGAATGTTGTACGAACCTGGGACTGGTGTGGGAGTAGTCGAGTCTTTCTGGGCCATTTGGAAGATCAGCCAGTGACGCAGCCAAGACTCAAAGTCCTGAAAAGTTGAATTTAAATAATAATTGTGACTTTCAAGATAATCCTAGGAACTGATTTATTAAACATCAGTGAGTGTGAATGTTTACCTTCCACTCGGTCTCAGTGGCCTGCAGCTTAAGGCTCTGCAGGTTACCCAGGAAGGAGTTATTGAAATGAGGAAGCTCGAAATCCTATTTAAAAGAAACAACATTGTATTAATAAATGAACAATACAGAGCATAAACATATCAGAACATTTGTTACCGTCATGAGCTCCTGCAGCTGCTTCTCCACACTGGGAGCAGCCACGTCCTGCTGTTTCTAATGTTCATTCAGGAGTGGAAACATGCATACAGTTAATTTAGAAAGGTAACATCTACGATTTTCGTGATGTAGCAGTAAAATACCTTTGGTGGTACGGTTTTCAGTGCGGGCTTTGGTGCTTTCTTTGGGGAGTTTGGATCCTCAAAATAGTCCAGCAGTGGCAGGCTGCTCATGGGCATGGCCATCTTCATTGGAATTCCAGCTGAGGAAAGAATAATTAGATCGATTATAATATATTTAATCTTAATGACATTTAGATGTGAAATCTAAACTAAAAAATGGAGATGTTAACCTTATTAGTCATTACAACAAAACTTCCTGTCTCCACTTTAGGATATTTTCACTTCCTAATACCGTAGTCCCTCTCCTACGTCAACTTATACAACAAACCGGAATTAATAATAATAAAAAAAAAAGTCTCACCCTTGGACGCACGAACCACCTGCCTCTCCATTTTGTCAGAGCTTTTCTGCAGCACTTTGATTTGCTGCCGTTGGTCAAACACCAGGTAAGCAGTGAAAACCTGGCTGGCCAGAAGCAGACATGCGAGGTAGTCAGGCCGGCTATTTTCAAAGCACGGCTGTTTGAGGACCTGTTCAGCCACAGAGAGGGAATAATGTAAATAATAGAAATTCAGAATATAAAAATAAATAAATAAATAAATAAATAAATAAAGAAACAAGATGGAATGAACGATGGACATCTCTGTAGTCTGTAATAATATAAATAAAATAATAATAAATAGTTATTACTATTGTTATGAATAATAATAATAATGATAATAATAATAATAATAGGAAACTGACTTAATTTAAGTTATTCTTCAACAATTCTGTCTGTCACTCCTTTGTGCCTTCACCCAATAAAAACAAAACATCACCTGTTACTAGGCAAATCACAACTTGAGGGGGAAGAAGCTTTAAATGGGGCTGTAACTTGTGATAGATTAAATCTACAAATGCCTACTTTAACATTTAGAATCATTTAAATTGCTTAACGTGAAACTTTAATATTTCATTTTAACCACCAATCTCAGCGCTTTTCCTTTTTTCTTTTGCCTGATTTTCCCCCAATAGACTTCCTTTACCGTCACCGTCACTAGTTGCCAGGCAGAGGCCAAACAAAACTTCTTTACAAACTCGTTGTTCCACTTTTTCTTTTGTAAACCAAAACCCTTTTTCCTAAAATGGTAAAAGTAACAAAGTAATGTTTTATATCCTGCTAGTTTACTTTATTTATAGGTATTTGCTAAATCTTTGGATAAATACAACCACTTTACAAATCATGTCTGAAATTGTGGCTTTGAACTAAACTAGGCTAAATTTACGTTTGACATATATAGGCTACATGTTATTATATTTACACCTAATAACATGCTATTCTTCAACAATATATTTATATTCATGATACATTTCCATCAAGTAAGAATAACACAAAAGTTTTAATTATTTGTGGAAATGTTGAGCTCACCCTCGGGTTTCAACAGACCCGACCAGGACTTGCTCGCTGCCAGCCCGGCTGTCTGCGGCCAGAGGTGCATCCTCAGAAGCGTGCTCCATCTCTCTGCTGAAGTGTGGTAGTAAAGAACACTGGGCAATAAATGAGCAATAACCACTGTAAACGTTGATAAATCGCGTTTCTCTTTGAGAATGAGGAAGAAGCAGGTTCACTGGTAAGGTAGAAAGGAAAGTCCCACTTTATTTAACCACTGTGCGCTGAAGCTGAAGCAGCCTGCGCTCTGATTGGTCGATTTATTACATCATCACCTGTTGATAGAGGCAGACAACTGAAATAAATTTAGGCCCCTGTCTGTCAGTCTCAGTCTGTTGTGTGTGAAGGTCTGTGTACGAAGTATAATTCATATACGTATGTATATGAAAGTTTTAAGTATTGTACGTTTACAAATTAAAATGCTCGCAGGGTATTTCCTCGTACCATTCACCAACTTTGTACAACAAATTTAGAAAAAGTACGTCAGCCGATGTAAAAAGAAACCACTTCCTTTTAACATATTGCAAAATGACTGCATTTAAAATGCAAATTATTGCGCTGGAGGTGTCGTTTTTAGACCAGACTACCATTACACATAAGATAATTATAACAAATATATGACCCACTCACCAAGAATCTGATTTATTGTTATTTCTATTCTTTGACATTTTGCCAGATGTGACATGACAGTTCTGTTGTAGGCTATATTTAATAATAAATCAGATGGAATCGGATTTATTATTAATTAATAATTAAATTATTATAGGGCGATTTAATAATAAATCAGATGGAAATAAATTTCCATCTGATGCCTCACTTTTATGTCTATTTTAGACAATTATTCATTCATTTTCTTCTGCTTAGCTCCTTTAGGGGTTGCGAATGATATTCCAGCATTTCTGGACTTTGGCCAATTGGTTCAGACACAGACCATTCACTTTCATGTTCATTCACCAGGGACACTTTAGATCAGGGTCCTCATTGAAAATTGGTCGAGGTCTGCTTAGTTAACTTTCTTCATGTAAGCGGTCCACAATTTATTTTAAATTAAAAGATGTGTTTAAATATACTTTTATTAAAGTAAAATCTCATTTATTCCACACCTACAGCCTCTTGAACTCCCTGGAGATAAATGTAGGCAATCCACTGTCCTTTTTTCCTTTGTTTACATGAGAGGGATGTTTCTGATGTTTCTCTCTCACAGGAGAAAAGAAAATGCTCCAAAATAAAAAGAGTCTAAAGTTCATTAAAAGCCAGAATAAACTGAATTTGACCTAAAGGACCAGGCTCCGGACCAGGTCTGTTTATTAACATCAGCCTGAAATCATGCATATTATGCCTTTAGTGCTCTTTTATAACCGTGTGAGAACATTTCAAATACAATCAACATACAGTATTTGTTCGTTAAAGAAATAGAAACAGGTGCAATCATAATTCATATCTTCCTGTTGTCATTCCTCTGAGGACAGCAGGCACAAGGAAAAATGCACTGAGCATTTATTTTTATTGCACAGGGTTCTCAGGGTTCATTAAAATTGGAATACAAAGATTTATTTCTTGTGTTTTCCCAGTAAGGGGTAACATTTTTATTAAAATTATTACTTCTGCAACAGCATTTAGGATTCCCACAAATAAACTGACACTAAGGAGGCTTATGTATAGGCTACTTATACATATACTCCAAAAACTGTTTAACACATTAACTAATTTTTAATCTCTTACATTAACATATGTTAGGTTCAAATAAACGTGAATGGTGTAAGATAATTACTCACATCGTTCGTGAGTTTAGATGAGGTCAAATATGCCAGACAAACGAGTCAAGTCCCTCACTTACAAAAGAATAAAGACAAACAGACAAATGCACAACTCACCAAATTATTAGACGTCTTCACTTCCCTCTGAGCCGAGTTTTTTAAATCCTGACACAATAAAGGTCCAGTGCTGGTTCAGTCCTGGATTCTTTCTGTGATTATCACAACAGGCCGAGCTGGAGGATAAAGTAGTGTCATTCAGCTTTGACAAGGAGCTTAGGAGTTGTATTTTTCTTATAAAATAAACATTCCCTTATCGTCCATAACATCAGTGAATGTCTGTAATGTTTTACCATCGGACCCCGAAGCTTTTTGACAGCGGTCATTTGTAACTCATTTAAAGCTATTAAGCTACGCTAAACATGTTGAATCTGCCGCATCTGTAACCATAGTAACCCGAGGACCCATGCGGGTACATAGATGTCCTAGTAGTGCCGGTTCAAAAATATATCTTCCACAAAGTGCTTGTAATTGTGGAAAATGTCAGGATCAAATCCTCTCTATTTCTCTATAGTCTGGATTTCGTTCAGAGTCCGGCTGTTGGGGACCCCTGTTTTAGATGCATGCCTTTCGGTGGAGGGAGAAAACTGGAGTACCCGGAAAGAAGAGCAGTGAGAATTGCCACAAAGCCCATTTAGTACAATTTCAATATTGTTTACAACCTAGTCAACAGGGATCTCCGTTTCTTCATAAAGTCGATTAAATCAAAAGTTAACAATCCCAAGTAAAGTTACATGGCACAAAAATGTTCCATATAATAAAACGATAGGCAGGTTAGAAGACCCTATATTCAGTGTTTGATGCTTGACGTAATCTCATTAAAACCATTTGTAATAGGCCTATAGAATCATATCAGTTTTGCCTGATATGAGTCCCCTAAGTAGGCTATCGTTTAACTTGAACAATAAACTGGACTGACTGATCCCCCGCTGCACTCTACAAGAAGGGCCCAAGGACACAACAGTATGAACTGTGGGGAGAGTGGGAATCGAACCGCCTACCTTCCGGTTGAAGGACGACCGCTCTACCCACTGAGCTACGGTGCCCACACGCAGTTGTCACACCTTATATTGATTGCCGTGAATAGGGGCATTCTAGCCTATCTATTAATATTTGTTTCACAGTAGTAGAAGGGAGAAAAAAAAATAAAAATTGTGACGCATCAGACAGCTTCAGGAAACAGATTTTTATCATTAAAAGGGGCCTACAACAGAGCTGTCATGTAACAATTTGTGAAATAAATATAAATAATGTCAGATTCTTGATGAGCGGATCATATATTTGTTCCAGTTAGCCTATATTTTGTGTAATGGTAGCCTGGTAGCTAGTCTAAAAACGACCAAACATGTCAAAATATGTTTTTATATTAGTGTGGTTATTCTGCAGCGCTAATCGTTTAACCCACACTTTTTAATGCTGTAAGGAAGTGGTCTCTGTTCACAACGATCGACTTCCTTTTTCTAAATGTGCTGTACAGAGTCTGAGAATGGTACAAGGAAATACCCTGAAAATACCCTGAAAAGAAGCATTTTCTTTGGTAAACTTACATACACTTACGTACATACGTAAATGAATTACACTTCAGACAGTTCAACCGGTAAAAATAAAAGGACAATAATCAATGTACTGAAAAATACAGTGGTGTTTTATTTGCAAATTAAAAAGCACCGACAATATTAGTTACACTGTAAAAATTATTGACAACAATTACAAATCTTTACCGTACAGTCCAGGAGATTAGTACCATCGTTGCCATCATGTGTTACCACTTAATACTTTGTATGGAAAGACTCAGTACCTCTGTACAGTAGTTGGCAGTGAGGGGACAATCTTAGCGAAAACACCTCTGTCCAATGAAATATTCTTTGTACAGCACGGACATTTCACGCTATGGGAATAGGCAGATGGAGAGAATAAACCCAAAAAACATTCAGTAATTTAGATCTACCGAGATTTGTGTTTTATGTACATTACAAAGTCAGAAAATAAAAGGACCCACATGTGCGTTGTTTATCAGAACATTGTACAAAACTATTGCAATAAGAGCAGCTTTTATTATCTATGCTTGACATCTAGTTGCAGTGGTAACTTCTTTATGACAACCAAATGTCCTGGATTTTCTCACCGGGCTTACCGTTGGTCTACATGGCCACTTTACGACTTTAATCCAGAAAGAGCATCTTTCCCATAACTCTTTATCAAATTAAAAAAAAATTATACATATTTGAACAAAAAAAAATAAAATAAAATGTTGAAAATGGAAATGCACAATCTTGTTTGACCCACTATGCGAATCTTTCTGACCAGAGTGCAGTTTATACAGTAGCTAGCTTATAATGCTCTTCACAGATTGGTGTTGTGTTTGTGTGCTTTCCAGTAACCTGTCGGATTACTATGGACGTTTGACTTGAAATCCTAAAATATTGTGCTTACGTCATCTATCTAACTGTTCCTGCTTTAGCCAATTCAGTGGTCATGAAACTGACTTAAGATGAGGCTGAGCAGCTTTATAGTTTTCCAAAAATCCTAAAGTAACCTGTATGAAATACTGAACCTAAGCTAAAATGTTTAGTTTGGTACATTCTATGACAACCCATGACAGACAGCATTAAATAATTGTTAAAACGATCTCTGGGCAAAGGAGAACAAAACATACATCTTAGAAAAAAATATATATATAAATGAACCCTCCATTGTCCATATGCTAATATTTTAGTGAAGATTTTGTCCTGGCACTTGTAAATGTGATAACTGGATTGTACCAAGGCCTTTCAGGTAAGGCTACAGCACGCAGCCCGAGTCAAAAGTCCAGTTGTCCCACTCTCTCCTACAAATACTTCTCAACAATGTCTCTCTGTCAATCAGTCTTCCTTCCATGCAGTCAGTGTAATGTTGACTGTTTTATGTGCTCCAAACATCACATCATTAGTATTTCAGCATTATCCCATGTCTCTGTCACCCGTTTCCACAGTTCATGTTGGAAATGTAAGGAAGCAGAGGTTAAACTCTATGGAGCAGTAATTTATTCACCGAGTCTCCCATATTACAAAGCCCATTCTTCTTTAGGACACAGTGGAGGCCATTGCGAGTGTATCCATGCTCCCAGGATTTTCTCTGTTGGTTGAAATGGCATTTTCATTTTAAGACGAATGCTCAAGTTTACATTTGGGAGTTGTATCCTCATATCTTGAGTAGGATACATTTCTTGTTTGAATCTATCCCGTATGTTTTCAGTATTTTAGTCTTCCCATTTGGGGCTAATAGTGGTTCAGTGTGTGGAGCTGAAGTCTCCCCCTGCCGTGATGCTACCTGGTGTGGACCAGCTCTTCTCGGAGCCAGCTGGGCAGTGGCTGGCCCATTCTGTAGAGGAGCTTTGATAGCTCAATGTTGTGATCCCGATAGTAGTCCCTGAGGAAAGCCTGGGACTGACAAAGAAAAATGGTTTTATGAGGGTGCAAATAAATGTAACACAAACAGTTTATTTTATTCAACTAAACATACCTCAGGATCCATGTCTGGGTACTTCCGTCCTTTGCTCTTTCCCAGACACTTAGTCTTTCCTCCCTCAAGCAGCTGACACCAGAACCCTTTCTTGGGGTCAAACCTGTGCATTAAAATGAAGTCTTTAATGAGAATACTTTTTAGGACACCAATATAATCACAAGCAATGTCTTTCAAATTTATACTTACGCTAGAATTTTATGATAGTTGATGGTATTGGCCAGGGCTAGAAACTTCTGGATTTTGTCCATAATAGAGGCAGGCTCAGTTTTAAGCATCTGTCCATCCAAGACAAGCAGCTGGACAAAGCAATTACACATCGAACAAAGCATTGTAATGTGAACAATACATGTCAACATATATTTTTAAATATTACCAACTACATTGTAAAGAAAACTTTTAAAACAATAACATGTAATTTGCAAAGGGCAAACTTCTTAATTTACTATTCAATTACTTTAACAGTCTTCCTTTAATCTTCATTTTATCTGTGCCATTTAAATGGTTTAATAATAATATAAAGTCATTGTTGTATAGTTTTTGTTGTTGTCATTATTATTCTAATAAATAGTTTATTATAATCATTTACATTTAGCAGACGCTTTTATCCAAAGCGACTTGCATTGTTCTACAGTAATTACCAGTGTTTCAGCCACTGAAGGCAAGGTGGGTTAAGTGTCTTGCCCAAGGACACAATGACAGTATGAACTGCGGAGAGACCGGGAATCGAACCACCTACCTTCCGGTTGAAAGACGACTGCTCAACCCACTGAGCTACTGCCGCCCATAATCATAATAATAAACTATTATGTTTTTTTATTATTATTTGATTTACAGGATTTTTTGCAAATAACCAACCTGGGTTGAGTGGTAGTAGTTGAGCCAGCGCTCCAGGTGGGTAGCGTACCAGCCCGGCACCAGACAGCGGTTCTGGAGGACCCGTAGTTTGACTGGAGCATCATGGCCGGCAGTGATGACTTCATGGAAGGTGTATTTCAGTGCCACTGGGTCGTCATGTGCTCTTTGGTGCTGCGAGCGAAGGGAGAACATTTTCATTAAGAGCTCAGGCAATATAGCACTAGATGTTAGTAAATATGATTTAAAATAATGGTGGGAGAAATTATTTATTTCTTATGATTCAAATTTACATTTTTATAATTTTATATGTATATGTAAAGTACTTTCGTCGTACTAAAAAGACGGAACACAATTGCGAGGGTTTGTCCGCTACCCGGACAGATTAAAAAGCGCACAGTGCAGGAGACGGTGCGAGCTTTGAAAGAGGGAAGATATATAGTGCACTGAAATAGTGGACAGTTTTGGACACGTTTGTGTTCCGATAGTCACGTGACGCACAAACATGTAAAAAAAGTTAGCTGAACTCCGCTGATAATGAATTTTTGTAAAAAACTCTATTAGTCCTATTAATGACCAAAACAGACTGGATTATTGCAGCTCCTTTTCTCAGGAGAAAAACTCCTGAGTTCATGTGAGTATAATGAGCTCAGATTCAGCCAACATAAGTGATTTATCAAAGTAAAGGTTTATTTATAACAATTTAAGATTAAATATGTTTCCATAAAGTGTAAAACTTGTGCTTCTCACTCATTTTTATTCAAAGCTGTTGTGTACAGATGTCAATAGACTGGTAAGTGACCATCTGTTCACTACTTTTACTAGTGCATTGTGGGAAATTTTGAGTGCACAATAACAAGTTCTTGTTTGACATTGTAAATGCATTTAGCAACTTATTTTATTTAATTCAATTTGTGCATTCACCACCTTACTTTTGTAAAATTATTATATTGTATTTTTTAAGCTACAAGTTTAATGTGCAAGAAAAAAAAATACATTTCAGGTTTTTAATGCAGTGGTATTTTTCTTTCTTTAAGGCTGTTCGACACTAAATTGTAAACTGGAATATAAATAAATTTACTGAAGTTCAAGTCAAAATTTGATTCAAATTGGAGAATTGTGTTTGAATTGAATTGTGACCCCAATAATTGATACATATGGAAGGATTTCAAAAGATTCCCACCCCTAATAAAAAGGTCCTTTTTTATTGAAGTAACCCTATGTACCTTTTGTCATACATTTCATATCCTTGAAATGATTCAACATTTAGCCTCAAGTCAGTTTCATGGTTCCCCGACTTGAAAAAAACAGAATGACCCATCTTTCATAGACAAAGTGCACCCAGTTGACAAGATACTCCAGTATATAATTCTGAATGACGAGGCATGTGACCATCTAATGAGAACACTATTTTCCACACAGTCCTTTCCTGGGTGCAAATCCAAGTATGAGCAAAGATCTCAGCTTTACATGTGGAAGTGTGGATAATATTTTTTGACTTCTTGCCATTCACCACCCAGCAGCACTAATGGCACAAATAAAGCTGAATGACTCGTTTAGAAATAACAGTGGTGGGTGGTGTAAAATCTTACACTTGAAGAGTTAACACACTACAGGTTATTTTTTGAGTTGTGTGTGACTCATAACAGACCTGATACCAGGAGTACGCTCTGTCAGCTGGGTTGATGAGGATGGTGATTATCTTGGCTTTGGGCAGAAGAGCTGCAGCTCGCTGAGCAGCCACCTCAGAGTCAAAGTAGTTGGCACTCTTCTCAAAGTAGTAGTCAGAACTGGTATTGGAGGGAAGAGGGAAGTACTCCATATACCTAAGAAGTATCATAAGTACAATTGTTACAAGTAGCCACAAGATGCTTTCATTAGATAAGAAATTTAGTTGCATGCTGTGTGGGTGTTTGCCCATGTGACACGGTTTGGCAAACTGCATACAGTAAAAAAAGAAGAAAGAAAGTAAATTGTGTTAATACTGGTCCAGCTTGTTCTTCCGCTCCAACTACATTTTTTGTCCAATACAGAACCGAGTTGTTAAGGAGCACCAGTTTGTGTGATGTGCTGGATTACTAAATCATTACAATATATCAACCACTGACTTTGTTTGCTTTTGATTTTTTGAATATTTACCAGTCAATGCCTCGGTGGTAGTTGTGCCCATTAAAGAACTGAATCTCCTCAAAGGTTTCCTTGCTAGGGTAGTTACTAGTCAGGTCGGGGTGCATGCCGAGGAACAGGTAGAGTGCTGTTGTTCCTGTGAAAACAAATGAATGGTTTTAAAAAGAAGGACAAAGTGACAGGAGTTACAGGTTTAAGGATAAACTATGACTAAAATGACTTGAAAGTGATTGAGCATTTTGATTTAATTTGGAGTTTTGTCCTGTAGGGGGTGTAGAAGGACCGTGTGTCACCTGTCTTCTGAGGCCCGATGACAAGCAGTTTGGGAAAGCGGTCACATGTTTTCTCTTTGGACCAGATGTCCTTGTGTCTTTTGTCCTCACAAGGATCCTGTAGACAGAAAAGATAAACAATCTCTCTTGTTTATTCTGCATTAAACAGCACATCTATAAACAACATGCTGCTCTAGCAGCCAGATTTAAAGCAGGTAAACGTACAGCTTAAAATCTTTAAATCTTAAATCCATAAAATGCAATATCATGCCTCTGCATCCATTAAACAAACAACAATTACCACAATGTCTTTGCTATAGTGGGAATTTAAACCTCCCTTTGTTTCTTACAGTACCACATTAAATTAATAAATTGATTTTTATATTCATTTTAGCGTCTTTGCCAAAGAGAAAACAAAATACCAATCGTGTTCTACTGACCTGCCAGAGGGGATCTCTCTCTGATGGAAACAGGCTAAAATACTTCTGAGCCAGCTGGATAGGTGGAAGGGTCTGCATCTTGAGGTTGGTCCAAGTGTTGATAAACATCACCAGACTTTTAAAGGTGTATAGGCCGAGGCGGTCATTCCCATAATTTGACAAATGGGTCATAAATATACTAATCTGTGAATGTGAATAAAACATAATACAATTAAATAATTATATGTGACTTATGCAAGCAAAAATATGCAACACAATCTGCTTGAAAACAGACAATGGCAAACACTATGGAGAATGAAAATTGTGGGATCTTCCATGTAACTAAGACGACAGGGCAAGTTAACAAAATCCTGATATAATTTATCTTTTACAAACAAACAGCATGAGTCACTGAATATTCTTTGTCGTCTTTCAAATAGACCAAGAGTTCAATGAGTGTTCAATATAAAAAAAAAGAAAAACAACAAAAAACACAGGTTTACTTGACTCACAGGGTTCAACAAAACTGTGAGGAAGAGCTCCCCTCCGTTGATGAGCTTGTCCAGTTCATTGGGACTGCCGGGGTAGTCTTTATAGAAGATGGTATGTGTGAATAGACCGCACGTCTGCCTGGGCAGCACCTGTGATATCGACAAACAGAAAAGGCAATGAAAAAGGAAAAAATAAATAAAAATAAAATCACACGCAGACACAAAGAGGCCCCAAACAAATGAATCCCTGCAAATAAACATCAGCCCTCCACTGAGTGGAGCAGAGCTGTCAGGACTCCAGGCAGTTACCCCACACATTGTTTGCTTTCAATAACATTCATATTATGCAGCTCATCTAGGCAAAGCAAACCTTTTATTCAGTGGAGTCTATATGGAAATTCATGGAAATGCGTTTACAGTTTGGAGTGTCTAGGGAACTGAATATCAATCATCAGTAAGCAGTGTAGACTGTCCATTCAGACTATGCTATCTCAAGGACGGGAGTGGAGCGCTGAGACCACACAGGCCGCCTGAATGCCAACACTACAAAAGAAGTGGACTGAAGCTGCACTGTTTGCTATCAACACTGAAGGTCAACCATGGAGAGAAACAGATAAGATTTTCCTCTTTTTCTTTAAGCCTTGAAAGAAATCTATTCAAGTTTCATTTTTCTCTTAAAACTAATATTATTCTATAGCCGCTGGTGCCGTGTAGCCAGTTGAAGTGCAACTTTTTGGTGTTGACATTTGAGCGACTGGTTGTTTGTGGACACTTGATGCACTGCTGTGAGCGATGTCAGTCCTCGTTATGGTTGTGGTGGCCAGCTAGACCGTTTTACTCACAAGTCCCTCACATAAGACAAGCTTACTTAGGGCATTATCTCCCACTCAGTTGTGGATAAAGCAGCTCTAACAAGACTAATGATGATTGCATTTTAAATAACTACTGGTTTCATAATACATGAAAGCCCAATGCTGTTGTGGTAATATTAGGATTTAAAAAGATGATTTCTGAGCATAAGAGAGAAGGAGAATAAGCAAAGAACATGAGGAGAAATTAGTAATAATGAATGAAAGAAGAAGGGCATATGTAGATAGTTTTAGAAGCTAGAATTTCTGAAAGTAATTATGGCCTAATGAATGTTATGAAGTCAACCAACAGGCCAGAGGTAACAAGTTAATGAGCCTGATGTGTACACATGTGAGTGGTCTTACACTAATTCCACTGTGGATGAAGCCTCGCCGGAAGCGGGCAGGCTTCAAATGTGGATATTCTTCTGTGCTGGTCACTTTAATGCCCCAAACCTTTTTCCAGGCATCATACAGTTGTATATGGACAGGGTAGACTCCTGAGTGATGGGGCGCTACAGCGTAACCCATGTTTGTAGGGATCCCATGCTCCTGAAATGAAGACGAGAGGCAAAAGGTCAGGTCCGTCAGTATGTTGTCCATTTAGTCAAGTCCAGACTTGGAATAAACAAATCACATAAATCTAATTTGACATGTCTTTGCATTTGCTTGGGTGACACCAGGTTTTGGTAAAAAAGGCTTACTACTTTTATCTGAGCCATTTTATTTGTCTTTTTACTAATCACCCTACTTCCATAATATAGAGAGCTTTTGAGCACTTCTATTTTTAAATTGTTACACATTTAGACTACTATGTGACCCACACAGACCTAGCGAGTGTTGCTCAAATCTAACCTTTAAACTTCTGACTCACCATAGCAAATTTCTTATTGAGCAGCATCTGTTCGGCCAGAACGGACTGATTGTGAAAAAGATGAGGCTGCATGTGACTCCACATGTGAGGAAACCACCAGAACTCCTTCACATAGGAAAGCAGCAGGTCATCTCCAAGGTCCTCTTCATCAGACCCTGAGATTAGAGAGTCACAGAGAAGAGTCAGACCAGGGAGGTTAACAGAATAAAGGACTGGTGGATTTAGAGGAAATTACTCTAAAACTGTGGACAGTGACAAAGCAGTGGCAAGTGAAATACGGTCGGTGCAAGAAGTGCAAGAAGATGGGCGCATTAAGTTATCACAGGGAGGTATTAGCACAAGAGTTTCATCAACAGGTCGTGTCTTACCAGCATGAAAGAACTTCCCTGAGAAGCCCAGGTTGAATGTGAAGTTGGGCACATGGGTACGCAGCTCCCTCTGGGTCTCTAACAAGGCCTAAAAAAGTGAGAGAGAGAGTGCGTCGATATGATGCTCTTTCACAAGTGTATTAATAAAGAACTCGAGTGCATGCATGCACACGTACATATTTCATTCTGCAAGTTTCTTTCGGTAAACACAAACTGACTCCCAGTTGCCTTACTCTCTACTTCATTCTGTTTGATATGTTTTGCTCTCCTCTGATTTGAGTGTTTGTTTCAATTGATCTCCATACTCCCAGCTCACTCCCTCTCTCCATCTTGTCAGGGTGTGATTCATTTCGAAAAGTGCGCTGTTGCGTTGCCAGTGAGCAGACCTTGAAGCTTCCTCCACAACTTTTACTGCACCCTCAGCATCCAACATGCGAGGGGGTCTGTTCTACTCTAAGGGGAAGCAAGCAGGAGCTTTTCAACATTCTTTGTATGTCTCTGGGCCCCTGAAATATTCATTGCTGTGGAGCTTCTGTGACAGTGTGAGCATTGGGGCCTGTCAGCTTTGAGCGGCCTACTGGGACGAATGCATTCAAAAGAAGAGAGGGAAATGGGGGTTTCTAGATGACTGGCAGAGGGTAGCAGACAATATGTGGGTGGCTGTTTTTATATTTAAGAGAAGGCATAAGTTATAAAAGAGCTCATTGATGAGTTTTTTGTTTATGACAAATGTTGAGCTAGTTTTCAACTTACCTTCACATCCGGTACTTTCATGCGTGTGCCCTCCTTGCCGACGAAGATGTCATCTATATCCACCAGAAGGTAGCGATCCAGAGACAACGACAGTCTCTTCCCTGTTAGAAAAGCTACAGCGTCTACAAACACCAGCTTGTGCAGCCAGAAGACCAGGTTGTTGCCAAACAAAACCCTCTGGATGCCGTCGTGAAGCCCGAGGTCTTGCACCACTGAAGGGAGCAGGGCAGCATTCTGCCCCATGGAGGCCACACTGTCAGCTGACTGTGTCTTGGCCAGTAGCACTGGCTCGTATGTAGAGTGGTTGGACTGGAAAACGGTCCAATCATCCCCTGGAAGAGGACCTGGCAGGGGTTGACCAGATCGAGTGATAAACAAAAGGGGGGACTTGGGGTTGACAGTGCAGTCCTTTAGACCCAAGTTGGAGTGAAGAAAAAGGGGGAAGCCTTTGAGCTGTGCACTGAGCAGACTGTTTTCATTGGCCTAATCAAAACAGAGAGAGAAGGTAATCACACCGATTCATCAAACACTGGAGTGATGAAGACAGAAATATATTGGATATAACTCTTCAATTCCTGCTATCATGTGTGAAATAAGGAATGTCAGGCTTAGTCAAACATGAAGGCTGCAGACAGCTTCTACCTTCTATGCTTAATCTGAAAAGCTGTGAGATTGCAGTCACAATGGATAACTCCTGCAGTGTCCTTTAACGTTTAACGACGTTCAATTTGATGAGTATTCATTAAAAGTATACTAAAACTTAACTATTACTTTCAGTTGTGGTCATTAACTTGTCATACATATTTAAATCAATGCAAATTAACAAGCAACATATCCACATTGTAGACTAATTTTATTTTTTTTAAAAGAACACGTTTTCCTTAAATTAAAGGGGAATTTGCTACAGAATTGAACTGTTATAATTTTATTGCTATTTTCAGCAACAATACTGCATATGACGTGTTCCTGCAACTCTTTTATTTAAATTAGTAGAAGTTGTTTATAATTGACAACTATATAGACAATATTGTGTATGATTAATTAATACAGACATTAACAGTTACAAAAATCTTTCTTTATACACAATCACTATGGGAATTAAGAGATCAATGTAATATTTTAATTACAATTTAACATCAGTGAATTGTTGCTAAACCAGATAAAGTTTATATGCTGTTGTGTGTTTACATCATTGAAATGCAAACCTTCACGCTTTTCACTTCCTAATAGACAATAAATCCCACTGGGCTTTTCTAACCTTTACCCACACTGCACCACCATCTATGCCTCCACATCTCCATCTATAATTCTTTCTGTGCCTTAGCAATGGTGATTAAAACCACAAGACCTGAAAAATGGCCTTGGGCAAACAGGTTAAGATAGGGATTACTGGGAGAATTAGAAATAGTTAAATAAGCCGAGAAGTGAATAGATAGAAGTAAAACAGACTTAAAACCAAGCAAAATAAACAAAGTACTGTGAAAATGGAGTGGATCGCAGCAGATTGCAGAATAAAGAAAAACAAGAGGAAGACAGCACAAAAGTAGCAGTGCAGTGGGACTGAGTGATATTGAAGCAGGCAGGTCTTTCCAGCCTTTGAATCCCATCTCCTGGGAGACAGCACAGACAGATGGACAGGGCATAAGGTGTGAGAGGACGAGGGAAGGGGGCAAAGTGGTGTCTTACCTTGAAGAAGCCAATGATGCCCACACCATATTCTACACAGTATTTGTCCAGCAGCTCTCTGTTCCAAGCGTCCAGGTTAACGTACTTTAAAATGTTTTCATAAATGACCAGTGTGAAACGCCCCCTGTCCTTGTCTGTCAGTGTGGGCATGTCCCCTTTACCAGGAGAAATCTCAGTTCTGTAGCGGAAACGGCCTGACTCCAGGATGGCCACAATTTCCTGACCCAGTTGGGAATACTGGCTTTCCACAAACACCAGAACAACAGGATCCGTCCTTGCACTTGCAGGCTCCGCCCCGGGACCCCCTGAGACGCTGCGCAGAGGCAATAGCCGGGATGGGGTGACCCTGAGGTCGTCTGAATCAGCAGACGCTCCCTCAGACCCAGACACGCCCCCTCCCGAAGGCTCCAGCTCCCGTTTGACGCCATACAGGAAGTAGGCTGAGATGAAGACGCTAATGGTGCAGAAGAGGAAGAGCAGGAGAAGGGAGGTCTGCAGAGGGAGGAGACGGACCAGCCGACGGACACGGGTCACGCATCCCAGCATCGTCTCTCGGGCCGCACCGGTCTGCCCCGCCGGCCCGGCAACACGCCTTGGGGCGCACTTAGAAAATGTCAAGCAAGTACTATCTACAAACAATTCAGTCTCAAAATGGAGAAAAGTACAATACGCGTCAAGGTAGCAGCCGCAGCGGCGACTGGAGAAAGAAAAGACACAGTCTCACGTTGGCTCTCCCTCATACTGCAGCACTGCTTATGTCACCATGGCAGAGAAATGGGGGGCCTTGCAGCACTGGTACACACTTATGCCTCAGAGGCAGCGCTGGCGGGACGCGTCACTGGTGGAGAAGGATGATGGAGAACTCCATCACCTGTCCATCATGTGAACCTGCCAACCATGTCCGGACTTGATTTTGTCCCACAGTTTTGATTGGTGGATGATCTCTTGAGGAAAGAAAGACCACACAGGTCATTGCAGCAACACCATTTCCATGGGACTTAGTCTCCTGGCCTGAAAAAAAAAAACAGGAGAAAATTTTTTTTTTATTTGAAAATAACATTGGACTTGTATATAAATCAAGTGTTTTGTTTTGTGGGTTCAGCTGCGTGTGGGTGATGTGTGTTTGCACCGTGCCAACACTTCATAGTCATTCACCACACACACACACACACACCCCTGCATGTCCGTAAATGTAAACTTATACATCAAGCCTCCACATAATCAATAGGTAGAAAGGCAGTGACAACAAAAGCCTTGGGGCAAGCCAATTTTCATTTCAGTCCAGTAGGACTGTGACTGCTTCAAGTGAAGCCATCGCTCGCAGGGACACTTGGGACGCCTTCTATTTCCTTCAAATCCTCACCAGCATTGAGACTGAAATGGAGTGCACAAAAGAGGGAAAAGAAAGCTGATGGGCAAAACTCAAATCACAGCAGTAGTTGACAATGACAGAGCTGGCAACAATAGCATCCCGTACTTTAACAAATTCCTTCTTTTTATCAAACACCTACCCCTTCGTCAATATCCATCAAACAAAGTGTGAAAGTACCAGTTGTGTGTCTAAGGAGGACAGTGTGAACTAGTGCATTGCAAAAACAGAATTTTTCCATTTAAAAACACACACAAGCGTGCACACACACACACACACACACACACACACACACACACACACACACACACACACACACACACACAATATTTGATAATGCCATCAAAAGCCTTATTAGGAGTACTATAATCAGAGGTATAATTACAGGTGGGTAATGTTAAAAATACAAGCGAAGTCATACAATGAAACCTGCCACAACCCTCAATTATCTTACAGTCAATGCATTGATTGCATTGATTTTTGACATTTTTGAGATAGTTTCACACATTACTTTGTATTCTGTACAGGTAATTCCTTTACAAAGCACATGAGGCTGGCTTTCTATAGTGTCCTTTCAATGTAATCAAGGTCTATGTTGTAGCAAAGGAGCTCTGTAGCCTCCAGCTAAGCTTTACAGGATTCTTAAATCTCCCTGCAATTGCAATGTAAAAGATCACAATTCCTTTTCTTTAAGTTGTGTCCAAGTTTATAAAACTTAACTCAACAAGTTTAAGAGTTCAGCCCACAACAGCAGACTAAAACAATGGGTCTAGTCGCTTAAAGATTCACCTCCCAATACTCGTGTTTGTTTGTTTCTGAAGGAGGAAGGGTTCGTGCCATGGCATATCAAAGTATGATTAGCCACAGGAAGTGATCGCCGCTGTTGTCAAATAGAAGAGAGGTCTGAGGATGACTTTTAACATGACACTAAGTGAACTGTGCTGCCACTTTGAGGGGCATTCAGCATCACAAGTGCCATGAAGCAAGTCCATTTCTAAATGTATGGTTTTGCACAAAATGATTCCTTGAAACCCACAAGAGGGATGTTAAAGTTTATTACTCACACATTTTAAAGTGTTTTCCTTATGTAATGCAAATCAGTGCTGCATAATTTAGTGTGTTGTAAATCGGTAAGAAAAACATATGTGCTTCTGGAAGCATTGGCCTGTTTTGTGTGACAAAAAAAAAAAACATCACTTAAGATTGATGGATGCAATATATTTTAGGCGTATGTTGAGGCTAAGATAACACCAATTTTAAAGCCATTTTCTGTTGATGATTAGTCAGAATATCTTATCTTTGACCACTAAGATAAGCCCAGAATTGATCCTAAATGCAGTTTTGACATGGATGGAGAAAGCAGAATAAATAATGACACAACAAAGCCTCAGTTGGCCCCTAAAATGGCCTCCAAATGCTGTCCTTCAGCCAAGATCGTTCAAAGTTTATTCTGAAAGCACATTTAAACAACCTCAGAGGACAATAATGCTGTACACAGAAATATAGCCGGGACGAGACAGAAACAGAAGAGATAAATTAGATATTTAACAGTAAATACATCAGGCCTGCTAAATTTATGACACGTCCAGCTTTAATTGAGATGTATGCAGGTAAATAACTTATTTTTATGCCCATTTAAAGACGCTAACATACAAACATTTTCCCCTCTATAATAACTATGAAAGCACAGGAGGAACAAGTAAGACAATCAAAATATAGCATTGGGTAGAAGTTGATGAGTTGTGGTTAAGCCAAGAGATATCTGCAAGTTTAAAAGGAGCTTAGGTGCAAAGAACCCAAAGAGTGCCAAAAAGTGTCTTAACCCATGCATAAAGAAGAAGTAGATGAAGACAAATGCGTATCTCACGGCCAAGCTTTCATTCTCCATACTGGAAAGAAGCTAAATATCTGTGTAAATGCACATGTGCACTAAAAAGTGTCACTGAACCGAGGTGGCAGACAAAGCAATAAGAGGTGAAAAAGACATCAACTATAAAAGCTTGAGGGGAAAACAGGCTGGTTGGAGCGATGAGAAAGAAACGCACCCCTAAGGCGACGATCAATCTCCAAGCTTCTAAGAGACATCAATTAAAATATTTTCATCATTATTTTTACAGCAGCGACAGAATAGAGTGACGGTGGTAAAAACAAAAGCAGGTGACAACAGAGTGAGCAGACTAATGCGGCACCTCAGGGTGGGTGGTCACTCAAAGCTGCTCTCTGTACATGTCGGGCAGCGGGCCAGAACCATACTGCTAGATTAATGAAAGAACGGTGAGGAGCCTGGTGCTCAGCTGTAACAACTCTCTAGATAAACAACATTAGGCTGGACCATATGTAGTCTCACAAGTCCTGCCCCCCTCCCTCCATAACCCCTCTTCTGCTCCATGGCACTCTTTTAAAGTGTGAATAAGACGAAAGAGTCTCTGAGTGTGCGAGGGGACTTGTACATTAACACTGTCAAGCTGAGTTGCACTAGCTGTAGGTGATCCCTTGGACAAATAAACTTTTAAAGTAGCCCCTCAAGACCCTTAAGTCCCCTCTCTCCCTTGCTCCCAAGACCAGTCCCCTTGCAGCTGACTGACCGAAATAAACAATGACTCGTGGTATTGCTGGCAACCACACTCTCTCTATGGAAACAGACAAATTAAGTTGCACTCAATGGCAGCTGGATGATAACTGTGTAAAAAGACACAGAAAATGGAGGGGGGGGTAATCTATACACCCAGCAAAGGGATACTGCCAGTCACTTTTGAGTCTCAGTGTGTATAGACATATGTAACAAAGTGTACAGATCAACACATACAGACCCCAGAGAGTCATTAAAACATCTACAAAGCAAACCAACTCGTGAAAATGGTTGGATTTTATTCCCCTGAGAGATATGGTACAGTCTCAGAAACAAGCCTGGAGTGACTGAGCATATGAATTTTGCAGCAGGGCATGGGTCAAGGTTAAATGGGTAAGAATGACGCCAGTGTAATCCCTAATCGGTAATCCTGTTAATCTCAACACTGCAAACAGTACCAAATGTGCTTATGCTAGCTGTGTTAGTGAGAGAGATGCCTTGAAGGGATTAAGAAATGAGACACAATAAAACCGGGCTGGTGTGGATTCAATGGAGTGGCAGTGGAGAGGTGGAAATGCAATACCGTCAGTGTGGTTCTGTTTTGTCAACCCACTTATGTGTCACATTTAGACAAGTAAAATTCAAGAATAAAACTCAATTTGCCTGGAGAGATGTGGCACACACATGGCATCTTCAACGCCACAGAGCAGTAGACAGCATCACTTCTGCCTTTGAATAAAGTCTCTTGCAGTTTGTTAAGAGATTTAACTTCAAAAAACAAGAATTTTCTGTTGAAGCATAGCCTAAACCACTAAAGAACACAAATAGGTTAAATTAAAGCGGCATGAATGTTTTTATTTATTGAGTCAGCCGTGTCATTCATCAATATACAATCAATGTAAAAAAATAAAAATAAAAAAATAGAAATATGTTTTTATGCATCCACTGTGACTAGTAAGATTCAAGGCTGAGGCTGTGAAATATTGTGGAACATGGTGTCATCTCCTCAGCCAGCTTCCGCCTCCCACCCTTCAGCCAATCTGAATCTGAATGCACAAGCAGGCAGTTTCAATCTAGCCGTAAACATTTACACCGACACATCCTCTCCCTCCGTCTCATCAATTCATTTCATGCCGCTGCATGAAGGGCAGAGGACCTGGAAGGGAAATGTAGTTTTGCCTTCTAATTCTCCAGAAAGTGACTTTCAGACCATTTCTCCTGACAAACCATGCGGCTGAATTATCACATCATTTTTCAGCACCTCAATTTACTGTCCCCAAGACAATTTCAAACAAAAAGAAAGCCTTTTCTCAATTCACCCATGCCCCTCCAATTTTATCTCAAGGCCCTACTTGAAGACCTCAATCCCAGTGCTGCAGTAATTGAAATGATTGCAGTGTTATTTGTTGACACAGTAATGGGGCAAAAAGGCAGATACTCATCTTTAAAACTGATGAGGGAGTCCAATTACAAGCAGCACAGTAAGATGGAAAGGTGAGTAGTACAATAAGATGGGGAATTGTTTTGTCACTGAACCCACTTTTTAGCAACTCTAAAATACATTTAACACACAAGTCTCAGTGCTAGATCCCTTCCATTAGAGGGATTATGTTGTATGCCATCAACACAGATATACTCCTACATGAAGATAACCTGAACTGGCAAAGGCATAATGCTGTGATTACTCATTCATATTATGTAGGGACGATTAGGACCAAGATGAATCAAAATACAGTGCAGAGAATAAAATATACATGACACTCTCAGAGTCTTTTTATCTAAGATGGGCTCCCAAACCTCCCATCTTCTTTAGATCTGGGCTCTCATATGAAGCATAGGGACAGGGGATGTGCAAAATGTAGAACCTCACGGTGGGAAACAACAGTGTGGTTGAGCTGTGGGAGCCATGGGAAAACTGTGGCTATAAGGGAGAAGAGGCGGGAAGAATCATTAGGAAACGGCTTGAGCGAATTGTGAAATGGATACCTTCTACAGCAACAGGACTCCCATGGGCAGCAGGTAGAGCGACGAACGAGACTGGGACACCTTCATCAATAGCCTCAATCACCTTCACGAGACAGATAAAACCGCCGCAACCCACACTACTGCTGATAACTACGGCTGCTCAGAACCACAGTATATCTATTTATAGACATGGTGCCCCATTTACAAGCATGGGGACACTGGATCTGTATAATAAACAACAGATGAATACACCGCTCATAAAGAGTGCACCTTTATTAGCAGTTAAAAATGGTCTGGAGAAAAGCAATGCTCAAGGACGGCAAACAGAGAAGATGTATAGAGTATGTACCAACAAGGGAACTTTATTAAAAGAGAAATGCCACTTGACACAAATGTGATTAAAAGCGACAGCATGTATCGTCTTAACTCTGTAGACATATTAATCAGATGCACAGAGAGAGTGGACTGATTAAGTCAACAAGAAAGAAATAATTGACCCCACTATAAAGGCTCTCTATATAATTTTATCTTTGAGTGGCATGGCAGACTATTATCCAGCAGCCACAGCACAGCGTATCAGAGAAAAAAAAAAAAAAAAAAAGGGGGTCTTTTCAATTGGCATCATGCATATGGACATCCTGCAGTGTTGAAATTATGCCGATGACATGTTTATACGTGGAAATTATAGGAAGGACTCGAAACAACAAATAACCCACTCCCGACGCACTTTCCAGAAAGCTTACTCTATTGGGGAGAAATAGGCTTGTAGTGGTTTGGACAGCCAACACAAGGCAATGGGGATAGAAAGGCTCGGTCATTCATCATTTTTGTCAGTCCTGGTAGAAAGGGAGGTGGGGTACCAAGGCTTTCATATAAATTAAGTGTAGGTGGAATCAATGTGGTGGTGTTGGTGAGAGAAGGGGGGTGAAAAGGGCCAGATCAATGCTGGTGGGAGTGACTGTTTGTTCCCATTGTTTATCTACTGTCATCTCAGGACGCAGCTGAAGGACAAGGGCGCATGTCGGCAAGCACAATGTCTCTATTGGGACAGAGCAGTGGTACTGGGCCTCTCTAATACAGACAATAGACATCAATCAGGCAAAAGTTATAGAACGCGTGGTGGATAAAACATCTGTCTGGGGGGGGGGGCTTCTCAGAGTGGTACCAAGATAACAGTACTGCGGTTTCATGCTGCAGGGTCCACCGATCAAATCAAGTGTCTATTCAACTGAGAAAACCTATCCGGAGCTGCTGCACAGAATCTCTGACTAAAGCAAAACAGTTTTATTAAGACTTTTACACTTGCAGCGGAACAGCAATAAACAAATGTGCTGACCTGATGTGAACTAGAGATGCTATCAAACAACAATAATGTTCATGGTGACTACAGATGAATAAAAGAAAACGACCAAGTCAATAAGAAATTTCCAAGGCTTGCTGTAACACGGGCTGTGTGCACACATAAACAATATAACTGTCCAATCTAGGCAATCAATCGACAAAGGGCCGGGGGAAAGACTGGGCAGAGGCTAGGGCTGTGATGGGGAAAGCAGATGATGAGCTCAATGGTAAATTTCAGGTATTAATATTCCCCAAGGAGCCCTGCCTCTCCCCTCCTCAACACACCTCCTTTTCACACCTCCCATTTCCATCTTCCCTTCTTTCAAGTCCAGATAAGAAACGGCCTGCGCTGATCTGACTGTGATTTGCACAGCAGAAATGCGTTCCCATGGGAATATCACGGTGCAGAAGAAAAGCTGACACAAGAGATGAGATTGTGTTGAGCTGCCCATATTTTTGCCTGCGAGATCAAACAGATAGGATTTTTCCTCCTGCACAAAACCGCACTCATTATCACCGTCCCGCTTTCAAAGCATAATCAAGAACAGCGGATAAATGGGCGGAAGTGGAAATTCATCCACAAGGATGTATACATTGTTTTACATAAACAAACAGTTTGCACTTGACACATGACCCTAGTGTGGTAATTTAAGCTACTAAATATGGAACATTTCTAAGCAGAGAAATAAGCAGCCCTATCATCGGCTTATCACAATAACAATAATTACACTCCCAGTTTGTAGCTCCAGTCGTGAATCCTATTACAATTCCTGTGAGTGTTTTTCAATCCAAGCTTTTCTCTCCTCTCCTCATACTTTGTACTTGCCTCTTAAAAGAAAACCACAATCCTTTTGTCAAAATTGATTTCATAGACTGAGAATTCCTAGTCTCTTTCCACAAGAATTTTGTAGCTTTTATGTAACTGAAAAACAAAGCTAGAATGTTTTAGAAAGAAAATATTGGCCATTAAGAATTTTCAAGTTTCAAGAACCTATTTTTATATATATATATATATATATATTTTTTTTTTTTTCCAGCCAGGTTAATAAACTGTATCCAGAATATGAAAGATACAGTTAGTTAAAATCCAATTAGTACAACATTAAAAGTCAAATACCTGAGGGCTTGTATGAGTAGCAATTTGTTAAAACCTGAATCCTGCAGATAAGGCGACTGTTCTAGACATACAAATAGGCAAAGAAAGGACACTGCATTAACAGAAAGGTCACTCATTAAAAAGGACTAAATGTGGCACAGCTGTGGGCCACCATGAAGCCTGTGTCAGAATTGACAAAGCTACTGGATTTTCACAGCTCAAAGATGGTAGACGCTGTGCATTCACCAACTGTTGCCTGGGTGACTCACTAGTCACAGTTTTATGGCAGAATGGCAAAGAGAATGCCACTTAAAAAAGAAGAAACACACTGACATGACATCTCGGGTAGTGTTTGCCAGGAGACATGTGGGAGAATTTTAGACAAAGTCCAAACATGTTTTGAAGAGTAGGGAGACCAAAATGAAACTTTTTGGCTGTCATCAAGAAAATGTTACATTTGGTGTGAGCCAAACATGACACAGTCCTTCAGACTGAACTAATAATAATAATGACACCTTTTCAATCAAAAAATCTAGAACATTAAAATTGAATCAATACTTTATTTGAGGAGACTATATTTTAGAAAATGTTTATAGAGTTTAGAAGAGAACATGTAGCACTTGTTGCCATTGTACAGCCATAAACCTAATTTTTTGCCTGACTGTGTCACAAGATTATATGACAAAAAAAGCTGATTGCCTGGCCCCAGGCCCCAAGCTACCCCATTCCCACACACACACACACACACACACACACACAACGTCCCGGCCCGAGACCAGAAGGTGAGGCATGTGAGGCTGTCACAGCTCTGACAGGTCTATCTGGGCTCTGTCTACTGCACTGGCTCTTCCCATTTCCCCTCTTCACGGCCGTCTACAGCAGCTGTGTATCGTACCGTGACACACTAAGCTCACATTGACACACAGACAGGATATCAATTTACAGAAGGAGAAGCTAGAGCCTGCACACGGGGTCAAGACTCCACAGTATATGCAGTGTGCCCAACTAAACACTTGGAAATCAAAACAATATTTAATCTCTTGCCTTTAGTGAGGGAAATCAGCCAAATGTGAGTGAATGTCAGAGTAATAGAGGATGAGAGAAAGAAGGCTGGATGTGGGAAGAGAGCAATGCTTTTCCTTGTCAGTTCAAGGAAAGCCTTTCAGAGTTATGGCTTAAATGTCACATATACTCATACCTCTGACAATTTAATGCTATGTGCATATATGTGCCTTGTATGCTTGCGGCAACTCCTGTTGGGTTATGAGTGCAACCTAAAGATAAGCCAAAACAAACTGAAGCCAAACACTGCAAAAAAGGATAAAGAAATGTTGTAAATATTCAAAAGGAACTAAATATTTTTGAAAAGAAACCGATAAGAAAAAAAATTATATTATTTCTACAGTATAGTGCTTGCAAACCCAAGTGAAACACAACTCTGTGGGTTCAAAGGCCATTAAGAAAGATTTTATTATATGCACAATTAAGCAATTAACTTCACATTGAAAATAACCAAGTTCCAGGTCACATTTTATGTTAGCAGTGGAATTTCTTGAATAGTCTCCTGATGCTCATTTTTAAACCAGCAGCTGCAATAGTCTGTGCTATTTAGATGCACACATGCCACCACCCTAAACACTATGTAACTCATTGTTTGTGTGCTTAAAAGAACAAATGGCTGCATCAAACATTAAATATAGCGACACACACTGGTATACATACAGAGTGGTGTAGTTTTTTCCCCCTCTACTCTTTGTAACAGGTGTGGTGACAAAAGTGGGAGGCAGTAAGAAGACCCTCTCCAAGCATGCCAAAACATCCCCAGTCCTACAGCTATCCTTCGCCTCCTGAAGGGAAACTTCCAATCAGTCCAACAGATCAATACACCCTAGCCTCAGGATATGACCCTCTAAAGCCAACCAGAAGCACTTAAGCAGAGGAGAATCTGTATCGATTACAATGGGTTAATGAGACCTTGTGTGCTGGCTACGCTTTTTTCTAGATTGAAAATGTGTGGCTCAGTCAGCTAATTGATACAAATTGGTAGCACAGTTTTAACCTTATCCCAGATTTGGTACAAGCCTGTTGAAAACATCCAGAGGGTACAATCTTTTGTTTTGACACCGCACAGTTTATGCAATAGTGAATTCAAACTGAATTAAATAATCACCCTATCTTGGTCCAGATATAGCATGCTGCCACAATGGATCTGTGCAGACTAGAGGAGCTGTCCACTAGTACTAGAACTAGTAAATCTTTTATCTGCACTTCAAAAAAATAAAAATAAATGAATAAATACTAGGAACGAGAACGACTACGGTCAAGTAGAATGCTATGACATGACATCTTTGCTCCAATATCAATTATTCAGCATTGCCTTTTCTAACCCTTTAATTATACATCAGTGTTGGAATAACAAGGGGATGCTTGTGTGGTTCTTATTTACAAAGGCAATGACAATGAAACTGGATGGGAAACTTAAGTCTTTAGATGGAGCATGAGGGACAAAGATACCAAAAGGAGCTTCAGGCTGCTTTCTCCAGCTGTTGACCTGTCATTTATGATGTGTCCGCCTCACCACTGTCTGATCTGGGATCAAAGGGTTAACTGAAACTGTGGCCTATAGCCCTTAGCTTACATTATTCAACAGCTTGTTACAACAGCTTGCTTCCTGATCTCAGACATGGGGAGAGCAGGAAAATCCGGGGAGGGTGTGCCATAGGGACCAATACTAGGATTAAGAAAAAGAGGATGACAGAGGGACTGCTGGGATAGAGAGAAGAAAGATGGCATAGAAAGAGGAGTGGACCTGAGGGATATGGAAAAAGGTGAGGCATGGAAAAAAAAGTGGATTCAATAGGATCAAAAGAGGTATTGAGAAAATGGAGGGATGAGGAAGTGGTGAAAGATAGCAACAGAGCACAATGAAAATAAAGAGGAGGACCGTCTGTTGCCGAGGTGACTGATCAAAATCACAAATATGGAAATTTAACCTTTGACCACAAACCTAATCTGTTAGTTCAGTGCCACATTACATCTTAGTGCAGCACAGTTTTAAACAGAGTGCAAAAGGGTTTCTTTTAGGGCTTTTCATACTCAGACGGAACGCCACAGTCCAACTCAAATCTAATCTAAATGGTGATGGAAGGTTTTTTGTGCTTCACTGACAAAAATGATCCATTTCTTTTACACTTCACTCACTTCACAATAAAAAACCAGAACATTAGCTCAATAGTGTTGTCAAACAGGTAGCAGAGCTGTGCCTGCTGGCTTTGAGCGGCACTCAGACACACACAACAACACAAAGCATAACAACATCCATCAGATGTGCGCCGAACTGACAGTGACCATGTTTTGGGAGCGCCCTGTTTATACTCCCAGACTTGCGTCGCTGCTCAGTGAGCGGGCTCCTTTGTTCATTAATTGATTGGCCTCCCCTGCTGGGCCTCAGTAACTGGGTTACACAGATCCATGAAAAGAAGAGGATTGGCCCCCTGGTGAAAAGAAGGAGGATAGATGGAAGACTCCAGGCCTGAGTGTTAATATAGATAATGGAGTGGGGACAACAGTAAGTTTATTGAAATCACCCTCATCTAATTAGAGCAAGCATCTGATGAGAGCAGGATGACAGACAGGAAGAAGGTTTGGTTGCATGTGCACGTCTGATGCCAGGGTATTAGTGATACGGGTGAGGCTGCAGAAAGGTGAACCGGGTTGGGTAAGAGGAAAGGACTGTGTGATGTTCATTATCCATCTCTTATTCAGACTGAGGGGGCCTTTACTTTTCTCAGTTACAACCCTACTCTGATGGCAACACAGTTTATCAGAACATTAGTGCTCATAGTCGAAACAGACTGTGCTATAGTGCCATTCAGATCAGACTTAAGCCTTCACCTGAATTAGTCTTTGAAGAAATTTGAAAACTACCATGCATCATACTTTAATAAATAAATAAAATATTCCATGCTTCAATATTGGGGTCAAATATTAACAATCTTAGAGGGAAGATTGCCAAAGAAAGTGTGTTTAAAACCAAGAAACAAACTGGAAAATCTTAATGTTTTACCGATAAATTGTGTCACACCAATTGTGGTTATATCCAGTGTCTGTGTGTCGGAAATACAGAGCTTAAAGCCATGGAGAAAAATAAACATCTGCACTGCAGCCTCAGCAGCTGCTGTGGGTTGACCTCAGTCAAGTGTCATGCAAAACAAACCCATACAGACCAAAGTATTTTAAACAACCATCCAAAGGGTAAACGCATCCTATCCACAACAGCCCACTTTTAAATTCACATTTTAGCAGACATAAGATAATATGAGATAAGAGTAAAAAAAAATTAGTTCATAATAGGGAAATTGCATTTTGCTACCGCAGGGGTACCAAGAAAAAGATTAAAATAAAAGACAAAAGACAAGGTAATTAAACATAAAATAGACTATAAGTGGATAAGGAAAACTATGCTAGAAAAGTAAACCAAAGGTTGACAATAAGAAAGTGGATTAAAGCTATTCTAAAACAAAATGAACTAGGCTATGCGTATGTACAGTACAGATGTGGATAAAGGCTGTTCCTGACAGTAAATTTTTCTCCAGCTCTTAAACTCCTCAAATATCAGTGCTGGAGCCACATTGTGCCCTCCCCGTCTGGTCAGGAGCAAACAGCTGAAGCAACTGTGTCTCTACCATGCAGCCCACAGAGGATACATGTCTCCAATATAGACTTCATCCCTCAGGTGACAGCACTTTGATCTCCCCAGCCACAAAAGGGGACAAGAGGGATTGCTGCCCAATACTGTGAGTTTGCATGTCACTGCCAATAGGCTGAAATCCAAAACAAAAATCAAAAAGAGCTCCAGGCACACTTTGGAAAAAAGTATGACTCTGCAAAAAATAAAATGCTGGCAAAGTACTCCTCAACCCAGTGATGTGTGACGGCTCACCAATATGATCTCAATGAATTATTTGATCTTTCCTCCTCCAAAGAAATGCTGTCATCATTTATTACAAGCACAAGTAAAGTCCAAGACCCTGACAGTGGACCACTCCTCACAAAATAATACACTTCCAGGTCACTTTTGGACGGCACAAAAGAGCTTAAGTACTAAATTGCTTTCAGGACAAAAGAAGGGATGTAGAAAAAGTAAAGTTTGTAAATGAAAGCATTTTAGATGTAGTCCCTTAGACTACAAATTATCTTCCCTCCAAATTGCTAAAACAAGAGCAGCCTACCTTCTTCTGACAGCTGCACAGGCTGGAGCTTTGTCTTGGATTTAATTGAGAGCCAGTGGCCTCGGGCGCTAATCAGTCAAGTCTTAGATGCTTTCTTTAGGAAAAGCCAAAGTCTAAAACGGTGTCATTGCACTGCCACATTACTTTTACTATAGTTTCAGACGTTCCATCACAGTGATGTGTGTAAAATGTCAATCTATAATGAACTCTGAGGAAGTTGTCGCTTGTCCGATATTAAATGTATTATTAGGCGGCGCTACATTCAACAAACATACTATAATTTCTTGCAGTACTTTTCATTGATTAAGAAAACTTTCAAAAACTGGTTAAAAGGCCATTGTCTGTCTTTGTGCTACTTTGTGCTCTGTCGTGCCTCACCCCACCTCTTAGCCTCCAAGTCTAATTAGCTGTGTCGTATCCCTTGATGACTCTGCCATTTCCCCTCACCGGGAAGATTAACCAGCACAACAGTAATATCGGCCATGGCATCAACACAATTAGGCGTGGAGTGAAATGTGAGGCGTGTCGTCACCACGACTCTGCTTCATTAGGGCACACTAAATGCAGCTCGACGACAGACGGGCCACTGCGTCTGCAGGTTAGGGAGGCACTGAGCAGGTATACTTAGCAACCTGCACTGTTGCTTTAGGATGTGTTATAGTTGTCCTAGATAATACAATATGGCAAGTTTTATTGTTGGAAGTGGCGGTTATAAAAAAAATTAGCTCAAAAGCCACTTCATCCAAAAGACTTGCAAATGTGCTACAACATAGTTTTCTGTGTCTGCTGAACTGGCTGCATCCTTAATACTGCTCATATTCTGTCTTTTTTGGCTATTATTAATAGTACTGTCATTACCTAATGCCTCTCATACGCTATTATAGTTGTAACTGTGCACCTTTGTTTGATCCGTCTTTTTTTCCAACCCATTTTTTCTGGTTTAGTCGGGAAGAAACCCAGTTCAGGAATTAGACGATTTTATTAACTTTGAAATGCATTACAGCTTAAAACACTCCATTGTTTTAAACTGTTTCCAGATGGTCAATGTTTTAAACTTGCATTTGCATTTTCTGGCAATGACTTGTCATCCCTTAAGTCAACGTGGAGCTTCCCATTAGGCTTCCTAGAAAAGTCACCACCCAGTTTATCCAGTGCATGTTGGACAAGTGAATCTCACAGACCTCTGAGAGTGATTCGTTTCTTGCTTGATTCCCAGAAATGTGTGTATTTTTTATTTATTTATTTATTTTTTAAAACAAGAAATATTTTAAAAGGACTACACAGAATTAACCACAATTCACACTGGGGTACACATGCCCAAGAAACACAGAAGTATCTTTCAGTTCGAGTGATTTTTGTTCTGGCATTTTAGTAATTAACAATACATATCATTTTGAGGAAACAAAAAAACTCTGTAAAGCTGTATAAACCAAACTATAGTCAAAGTAAAGTATTATACTGTACCTCCTGAAGTATTTGTCAACATAAACATGCTCAAATTAGTAACTTGAACTGTGTGAATATTATAACATATGCCAGATATTTAATTTTGGTTCAAACTATAATGCCATTAGAAGGCTTAAATTACAACGCGGTCAAAAGTGGTACATGTGTGAATAGTGAACTTGTAACTATGCATAAGGTCAAGAGAATACAGTTATCACAGATTATCATCATTGTAATATTCATAAATATAGTGGATGGTGTTTTCATAAATTGTACAACATATTCTGTTAAAAAAATAAAATAAAATAAACAAGCCTTGATTGTTTACTCTCATCCAACCTTCCCTCACTAAAATGAAAATGTATATTATTTGTATACCGAAAGTCAGCACCAGGGCTGTGACGGTCGCCATGATAGCCTTCCCACCGGTGGCCGGCTCTTGCAGTGACACTAAGACAAAAATAAAGGCAAAATTGTGTACTATATACTTGTGATAATCCTAACGATTGCAATAGCAGTGGGTATTAATAGCCTACTATTTTGTAACTATTGTATACTATTTTGTTTTTTTCGATCGATCGATATATATATATATATATATATATATATATATATATATATATATATATATCTATATATATATATATATATATATATATATATATCTATATCTATATCTATATCTATCTATATCTATATCTATATCTATATCTATATATATATATATATATATATATATATATATATATATATATATATATATCTATATATATATATATATATATATATATATATATATATATATATATATATATATATATATATATATATAAATAAATAAATAAATAATATATATATTTTTTTAATAGCCTGCTTAGTTCATGCGCATTATAGAAAGAGTTATTATTACACTCCGCTGGAGAGTTTAGGATTTGCGGGACTCAGAAACTCAAATCACAACAATTCTAAATATGAGGCACAAAAAAGAAGTCCCCTAAAAACTGGCTAATACTCTTCCAGACAGAGGAGCTTTGCTCGTCAACGCTCAGCTGATTGGACTTTTGTTACACAATGTTGAGCTGTGGCCACACTCCGCTGTCTCTTTGTGCAGTAGCCTACTGATGGAAGTCAGTTAATTATCGATTATTCAGGTCCTCCATTCTCCACAGACCCAGCAGCTTTAAACTGAACATGAGCAACACGAATAAACCAAAAAACCTTAAAAACTTTTCAAAGAATAAGATCCACAGACTGCGAGTAGCCCCTTCTTTAAAAAAATATTAAATGTGACAGATTGAGATATGTTCCGTTTGTGTCAATTTGCTGATGCATTTATATATATTATATATATATATATATATATATATATATATATATATATATATATATATATATATATATATATATATATATATATATATATATATATATATATATATATATATATATATATATATATATATATATATATATATATATATATATATATATATATATATATATATATATATATATATATATATATATATATATAAATAAACACCCACACACACACACAAAATTATAGACCCTGCCCCCACCACCGCCAGTGGCTGGTCCTTTAACATCTTGGAGGTTATAAAAAAACAAAAATGATACCGTCACAGCCCTAGGCATCATGTTCCTGCCACTGTAACCTGAGGCCCACCACCACCACACCGAGCCCTGGTCAAGGGCATCATTGGTAAACACGTAACACTGATACAAGGTGTTTATCAGAAAGCTTAAGAAGTATGTTTCACACATTTAAATAACTTTTCTAAGATGTCACACCTTTTTTCTACGCATGCCAAATAAAAAAAGCTGTTATCACTGGCCTTAAACATTTAAAAACCCTTCTGACTATGATGCTTGTTAACATTTGTTGTCACACTTGAAATGGGCATCCTAAATATGGGTTGTATAAAACATATATCCGTGCAGCTAAATCTAAAATTGGACGGTTATATGAGCCATGTATTTTCTCAGTGGACAGAACCAGCTGGCATCCAATAACCAAATGTTTGCCATGTGCTATGATGTTGACAAGAAAATCCGATAGAGCCTTCAAAAGCTGATGCTGCTAGATTTTGATTTGTAGGTGATTGTTTTATTGCAGCCTTCACACAACTTAAAGGCTTTTTGGCAGAGAAAACACTTTCTCACTGCATGAAAAATAGATATGGACAAGACGACTGAAGCGATATCCTTCTGATCAGATATGCTATCAGCCGACATTAGAGCACACAGCAAACATTTACAGCTTGCTGGAAACATCTGTACACTCAAAAGGACCGTCAGGCAGGCAGGGTAAACACCATGCTACTACTCTCACACCCCCACAGCCATGCCTGTCAATCACATAGCTCAAGAAGCTGGATGAATGGGGACTCCGGTAGATGCTAACATGCTGGCAAGCAGCTACAACACTAGAGCTAAGGGACAGGCAATTTACTGCACAAGACAAAGTTGTGTTGAGGACTCGAAGAACAACAAATGCTCAGTTCATTTAGATGTTTTGCAGAAGATCATTTAGTTATAGTTGAACAAGTAAAAAAAATAACACAGACACTAAAAAGAGAAGAGATGAGCAGAAATATACAGAGCAGAACAGAACAGACGGAGGAGAAAACAAGAGCGCTAGAACAGAGCAAATCTGACAAAAGACGACTGCACACGGTTGGAACACAGCAGAGCCCAGCACAGCACCAGAACAGGCTGTAATTGTGTTGTGCGGGACTGACCCCAGCGCATCCCAGCAGGCACTGCATGATGAATGGGCCTGGCGATGACTACATCCCACCCCTCCTCCCCTCCTCCACCTCACATGCTCTTTTCTCTCGCACTCCTCTCTGTCGCCACCATTAGCCCTCCTTCTGGCCCTCCCTGGGCTCCCCTCCTTTCCCCAAAACCACACTCTATTCAGCGGCTGCCATCCCACAAGATTAATTTGCATTCAGTGCACTTAGTCCTCGTATTGTGCTCCGACACAATGACATATTACAGTGCACAGCACACCTATTAAACATAGAGTCATTTTGAGGAACGGTGCTTTTTCTTGCAAGATGGTTATGATAAAGTACAAATGTGTATAGCAGCAGGCATGAGGGTACAGCTTGATCAGTGAGGAACACAGACTTTGACACACAAGTCACATAGGAATCATTACAGGAACAGTTAGATAACCTCAATTAATGATTCACTAGACCCCATCTAATAAACTGGGTCAGATTGTGTTAACAGTGGTAGCAAGAGCAGGGAGACCTTCAGAATAGACTGTATAAGCGCAAAAAGGAGCAGCCATAGCTGAAGAGGGTTGCAGGAAAGAAAAGAAAATTACAAGAGCATGTTGTTGGTGTTTCTCTACTATAGACTGTGAGGAAAAAAAACAGTAATGCATGGGCAATAGGCTATTTCCTCTTGCTTTCTGCTCCCATCCTCCTTCTACAGCTCCATCGTACCCAAGTCCAAGGGGACCAGAAGAGGGAGTCCAAATTTAATTTGCTTCACTATTTCTAGCCATCGTCTTGTGCCTGGGGGCAAAAGAAATGGATTCTGAAATTTAAAACGATGAGCAAAATAAAGAAATAAAACAGGGCGCTCTGAGGTACGCATCAGAGACAATAGCACAGAGGGTGGCAAAGAGAAACGAGAACAGTTGGGGGGGGGGGGTATGTAGGCCAGATATTAACTGTATAGTTATCATAAACTAGCTCTGAGGCCTGACCATCTGCTCAGTCCACAGGGTCAGTCAAACAATCAGACCAGCAACAGCAGCTCTTGCTAATGCTAGTAGGCAGTGAGAGAGTTAACAACCCATTAGCTCACCCTGTGCACCCAGGGGAGACACAGTGTATTCTGCAGTGATGTGCGTACCTCCCTCTGAGCCTACAGCACACCTTTGGGCTGTTACTCTACAAAAGGCAGCTCTGCGGAGTGACATCACCACAGAGACCGTCCTGTGAGCAGGAGCCAAATGGGAGACAGGGTGTGGAGACTGGAGAAGCTGTGGACCACGTAGGAGTCACATTACTCCCCTCCAGCTTTTCTCTACCTGTCACATAAGCACTTTGAGGACTCACCAGAAAAGCCAGAGCCTTGACAACTTCAAACGGCTGCTTTGCTGGAGAAGATCAGAGGAGCCAGAGGGATAAAGAAGAATAAAGAAAGGACAATGAATCTAAAAAGAACCAGCCTTACTCAAATGTGTAGCTTCAACATAGAGTAGTAGGATGTTTTCAATTTTATTAACAGATTATTGCCTCAACTTCATCCATTGCCACATCCCATAGCAGTAAAAGACGGGGCCTCCACCCGGCCCATTGAGAGTCAATGATCTCTGGTCTCTGGCTATAAACAGAGAGTTAGGGCCATTACGAAGGGAAAACAAACACAGACCTCTGGCTCAGCACCGAAGGCCCAGTTCAGACACCTGTGTCCCATTCACCAAACATATCCGGACACTTAACACTTCACAGAGGGGGAAGGTTGTTTGTCTTTGCAGGCTGGTGCACAAACAGTATTGGAGGCTTTCTACAGGAACCAAAAGCTTGTGACTGTAGCACATCCCACTGAGCGCAGCCAACCGTTCCACAACCTGACCACTGACCCTCCTCAGAGCCCAGACCTCTCAATAAAAAAAAGTGTGAAAAAATTTGGAAAATAAAACTAATTTATCTTGCTGTCATTTGCAGTCCAGGGCCATGCTCATGTCTAGGTGTCCCAGCTGCATCTGCACTGGCCTCTGGGTTGCCAACACCTGTCGAGAACAGACTGGGGCTGGTGCAAACACACGCAAAGGCACACAATTCTCATACCGCCCAGGATAGATGAGAAACAGCAGGGTGGGCAGCGCCTCGGATCACTGGAGGGTTACACTTGAAGCTGCCAGAAGCAAAAGCTCCAGTCGGCCCCACTACAATACTTTCCACCTCAACAATTCAAAATGGAAAAGAGGTATACCATCAGCTGTGGTCAGTTTGTTACAGAGGATTGCATATGCCTCAAGAGGATTTAATGAACTAAAATGGAGTTGACCCATAACCCTGGCAATGTGAATAGTTTCCACCCAAAGATCAAACTAGATAGTGCGACTGAGCCGTTTAGATGCTGTGGACGCCAGTCGCATGCCACACTGCTTTGTTTGCAGTGAGGCCAAATGCACTCGCAGATGGAGGCCGAGTGGACACCAGATGACTCGGCCTGTGGTCTGCCTTGGGATGAGGGAGAACAGGAGAGCAAGCGCCCCTGATCTAGCAGGCACCAGATGCCCTGCCAAACTTAAACCAGGCCTTCTGTCCTTGTGGGATGTCATGATACTTTGGTCTGCTCTGCTCCTCGGGCCCCAGGACAGCGAACATGCCACAGAGTGATCTGTTTTCAAGTTGTACGCTTGTCCTTGCCGATATCATTCTCCATCATTAGAGGTTAATGAGGGAAAAAGGAGACCTCTGGGTAACCTTGTGTAGGTGTTAGTTCCTTGGTAGTCCACAGTATCAAGTATTTCATGACAGTGCTGTAAACACAGGCACTGGTTCGTAAACACAGAGCATGGCCTCTCAGACAGTATCAGGTCACAGATGGGATCGTGTGAAAGATTTTGCAAAAGGAAGAAAATTCCTGGAGCAAAAACTACAATAAGGAAAGAGGTTATGCAATAAAAAAAATTCGAACTTATATTTCCAGAGCAAAATACAATATTATAACCTCTAGTGGTTAGACTCATTGTCTGCATGTCATTCTACTGCATTAGCCAACATAATAAAACTGGTAAATTATTACATGTTGCAAAACTGAGCACACTAGTTATTTAAAAAAAAAAAAAAGACTTGCATTGACATAAATTAACTCTCACAAATATATAATCATAAGTTGCACTCTTTTCTGTGTTTAAATAATATGCATGCTGTAAAACAATATAACTTGCAACAATGTAGGTGTTGTTCCAGCAGTAGGTGGGAGTCTGTGTGTGGTATGTGGCAAAAAAGCTCCAGTCTAGGCTACTAGACAACTGCATAAACATTCGGCCCTCTAACCAGCACTCCACCTGTCTGCCCTATACTCTCTCTTAAACACGACCTCGAATAAGGAAGTAGGCCAGATGTCCAACAAATTAAAGATTTTTATACATTTACTGAAGCTGAAATTTTACATATACTGCAGACCAATATTTATCACAGATTTCTTGATTTTTTTTTTAGTTGTGTCAAACCTTAAGACAGAATCTACAAATTTCTAAATAAATTTAAGGCACATTAGGAAAGGAAGACATTTATATGTTAGAGTAAAAAACTCCTTCCCAATGGCAAAATGGAGAAAAGGAAAAAAAATTAAATCTAATTTCCAAAGACTGATAGCACTTACGCTGAGAACGGGGTTAGAATATCCCGCAGAGAAGTGGTGCGCTCCCATTACTGCATCTCTCCACCTCTGAAAATGGCTTCATTAACAGGCCGATGCAGAGAGCTCCCTTGCCAAGTGTATGAACATGCTGTACCCCGAGGGTCTGCTGGAATGGCTGAGGTGAAGTCCATTAACACCAGATATCTTGTTTTTTGACCACTAAATAAAACAGGGCTTTTTTCTTTGGCATCTACAGAAAAGATTTTTCTTTCATTCGGGAGATACAGAGGGAGCTTTTTAAATTACATGAAATCTTTATTTTAAAACAAACAAAACCGGAATTATAAAAGTGACTCTCTATAATGAATCACCACATAAAATAGGTCATAGTTCTACTAGACCTAGAGAGAAGCCCATGTCATAATATGTGTCTAGAGTAAGCATGGGACAATAATTAGTTTCACCCAGGGTTTAAAATGCCACAGTGATCACTGCATTTAAAAAATAAATAAATAAATAAATAAAAAAGCTAACCTTGAAAAATATTATTTTTGTGTATTTTAAGTGAGCTGATAAGTTATTAATTGCATAATTAGTGCGCACTAATGCGGAATTCCGCTCTAGTGGCAGGTCTAGGTGTGGTAACGCTGCCGCCTGATGCTGAGACTGAGCGGGAAAGATAAGATGACAGAGCCCTGGAGCCAGGGATCCATTTGGAGTTTATGGTGAGTCTGGATGGAGATAATAACAAGAAAACATGTGTATCAGCAGTACCACAAGGCCTAGCCTTTATAACACTCGCTCTGCAAGTATTTGTGCCATACTAGTATTTCGCGTTTGGTTCTTTTTTCTTCACTTTTTTTTTGATGGATAGAGTTTATCATTAGTTAGGATTTAGTTTGGATCGGATTATTACAAACTGACTGAGACATGCTAATTAGGCTTAACAGTGTTGTGAGATTTGTGGCAGATTCTCATACCATACCAAGCCTGCTCTAGAGTAGTCAAGCACACACAAGTCTAGTCTAATGACTTTTTAGTGTCACAAGCAATTATTATCCATTTTAACTGCCACCAATTAAAGAACATTGGTGTATAATGCAGTGTTGTCCTACTAAAACTTGTTGTGCATCATTGAGTCACCCAAATGCCTCAAACCAATATAAATGTTTTTGTCTAAATGGGAAAGGGTGGGGCTGTGCACAGACTCTGGCCATCTTCTACAAGGGACAAATCCATATCTCATATAACCTGCACTGCTCATGTGGCATACTTCCTGATCCCTCAGGCAACCAGAGCTGGCTACTTTTGAGAATATGACACAGCTCTTACTTTCCCAGCACTTACAATCCAATCATGTGTCATCTGATGAAACGCTACACCCCAGTCACCATTATATGTTGGGATACAGGAGCCCATGGAATGTATCAGATTCCTGCCTCAGGGGGTAGGCATCTTGGAAACATGGTCCTACCTCCACAGACCAGTCTCTCTCGCTTCCCTGCTCTCTTTTCCATTCAGCAAAATTCCACTATAGAGGCCTACTTAATTTACATCGCCTCATCGGCCAGTTGACTTGTGCTCACAACAGAGGAAGATTTGAGTGAGAGTTTAGAGTTTTTCAACTGTTTTCTGTGTCCTTCATGTCAAACACTACAGTCATTCAACTTTTGCTAACAGATTTCTCACATTCTTTCCATGTGTGAAAAAAAAAACATATTACAGGGCAAAAAATAAAAAAATTAAATAAAAAGATTGTTTGGTTCTCCATTGCAACAACAATTACTCTCTACCTATCTCCCCTCTCCAGAGAGCAACAGTTATGCTGTGCAGTACCCAGGCCTGTAGTATTGAGTATCTCTGAGTCACTGGCCTGCGTAATTCAGTCTAGGGAATTATGACAGTGGAAAATCATTTCCCTGGGCCGAGGATAGGAGGCCATGGCTAATCGTTCAGTAATCTGATCTGCCTGCATACTGTAGCATTCAGCCGTACCGCTAACCTCGCCAGCTAGTCACACATGTGGACACCCCCAGCGCCTGCCAAATATCTGATGAAGGCTAGCACTATTCAAAAACAACTCTCCAGGTTTTCCAAAAGGATTACAAATGCTATGGGATCATTTGCTGATACTCAGTTGTGCTGTGCTGTTTAAAATGTATTTACCCTGCTCTGGCTCTCTTATAACCAGAAGGATATAGCTGTGCTTAAAAATATGCCACAGCTATATTTCAGGAAGACAAAAATTTCAACCAGGCTATAGTAATTCAGTTTTCTATTGACCTCTGGAATACCAATGAATGAGGAACCATTTGAGTTTGTCTATTAAACAGTGGGCTATTTTGGGCTCAGTCCAATAGTAACCTCCTATAACTGTCATTGCCAGTAGTTTTGTAGTATTATATGAACAAGAACCATAGGGAGTACAGCTGACAGAGTTGGGGGACTTCAGTTCTGGAAAGATGCCTGGATTTAGTCCCAATCCAGAGAGAGGTCTGCCCCCCACACACAGAGTCTACAAGGGGCACTGACATGGAAAAATACAAGCACTGGCATGTTTTAGACACTGCAGCTCCCTAAACTCTGAAGTTGTGTAGCTTTACAGTACAGATACTTTAATACAATTAAATCTTTGTCTTCTCCATAGTGATACAAGCAGGCGTTATGACTCACAACAAACAAGGCTTTCCTTTTTGAGGCTTGAATCTAAAATTGTCATGATCATGTGTCATTCTGATAAAGTGCCAATTGCTGCTTGATGACATAATCTGTCATATACTGCCATGCCAACTGTATTTTATCAACCGCATCACAGTATTTCAGAGGCACATCGAAGTTTAAAGATGATGATATACGATCAAATGGCTGCGGCAGCAGTAGCAGCCTTCATCAACAGCAAGCGCTACATCACTGTGTGTCTGGCAGCCAGCGGGTGCAGTCAGATGGAGGGTTACAACTACCAGATAAATGGCTGGCACAAGGAAATAAAACAACTTAAGATTTAACTCTAGAAATTAGATAATCAGAGCAATATCACTATATTTACCCTCATTTGTTTTAAAACAGCCAGAAATGTGTGATAAACACCACATGGTTAGAGAAAATAAAAAGATAGGTACAGACCCGGTCAAATAAAACTCCTGATTTAACACCGGAAGGACAGCCTTTTTCAGCTCCAAAAAGTCTTCAACAGCCAAGACAAAATTCCAGGAAAGTCCTTATGAATCTGCCTAATGCATTTTGAGAGTGAGTCATTCTCCTTTAGTAACCTCTTACTCACATACATGCACACTTTCAAGCACACTCCCCAAGGCAAGGGATTTTAGGCAGGTCTGGGCTGCCCCTTTTTCCTGCACAACCATTCAGTCGATTACAGTATTAGGTGAGGGAGATGTTATGTTAGAACAGAAAAAATTAAAGGCACATGTCCTCTTAGACCCTATGTAATTGATTCATTGTATAACTTTTTAAAGACTATAACCATAACCATGTTAGAAGTATATTAGTAAAAGAATTTCTAGGTTATAGCCTAAGCTACTAACCGTGTGTATCTTTTAATCGTACAATTTATTTTTAAATAGATCGAACACCCATTCTCTGTTAGAACAGACTGAAGGTAATTATTTGAGTAACGTGGAGATATTGTAAGGGCTTAGTTGTCTAGGTGGCAGACAATTGTGGCGACCTTTATAATTTGCACACTAACTCCTTTGGCCTTTAGGTCCTTCTATGCAAAACACTGAAATACCAATTGGTAGCAAATTGCCGTCTTCGTTAACAAACTGTACTAAAGGGGAAGTTAAAGCAAACACCAGGCTACTGCCCCAACCTAATATAATAGCACTGTCAAAGTTATCAAAACAACTGAACTTGGTCGTGGCTTGTTACCGGGCTGCAAAAGGAGACAGGGCTGAATAAAGGAATTCCGAAATTTAATCACAGACCCGCTCTATCCGGACAACAAACTTCGAGCTGACCGCTTCAACAACAAAGCTAGCCTACTCTTTTCCAGTCCAAACAGGCGAGGAAATGCACCAGCAACACTCCACAATAATACTACTCCTCGCCATGGCGAGTCAGGTCGAAACTGGCCTCATTCTCCGCCTGCGCCAGACAGCCTTCCTTGGCCTGGCCTGGGAGCAAGTGGTCGTATACCAAGCGGGCGAAACCACGGCAAAGAGACTTGTGTCTGGAAGGGTCCTTACCTCGCTCCAGTCCAGACGAATGTGGGAACACAAAAGCCGACAGCGGTGAATGCGGGATTGAAGCGCTAGCCGACCGCCGTCGTCGTCGTCGTCTTGCTTTTCTGTCGGCCGTGATGTGAAAGCGGCGGCACGGCTCACTCGGCTGGGAAGCAATCGGGAAATCTGAGAATGCCCCTTGCTTTCTGCAGCTCTGTTCAATGGCACTGGCCCATAACTGTCGATAGGAGGCGCCAACGCGGAGCGTTTGTCTGATTGCTTACAGGCTAATATGCATGCTACTACCAAATAGTAGTTTACTGTGCAACTGCCATCATCAGAGGTAGGTTACATCTGTGGGAAGTGACCATTAACATCGGCCTCAGGTGCTGCAGCAACATCCTTGTGTAGTCTACTTGATAAAGTCTATTAGCCCTCTGAACTGGGAGTGTAGGCTACCGAGATGTTTTTTTTTAGTAATTTTGTAGCCAATTATAAGTCCCTTTTTAGTTTAAATATTTCTCAACTCTTAAATATTATAAGGCAGGTAATAGCCTAAATGAGACAACACATGTTTTCTTGAAAGTGTTGCAGCAGTATAATTTATTTGAATGACCCCAAATCCACACAGCGTGCACCTACATCCTCTGACTTTGTGACTAGTAAAGTTAGTAATTCTAAATAGTCAAAAAGACAAAACTGTCCTGCAGACATGCTGTCACATCTACATCACATGATCGAAACAGAGTCACACAACTCATTAAGACAAAGAAGGCAACTGCAGGTATACTTTGGAGTCCTTCAGCAAATAAGAAAAACAGTTTGATGATTTAAAAAATCTAGATAAATGGCAATATAAAGCATCCTATTGAGCAATGATTTGACTAAGCAATGGTTTAACTAAACTCAAGCAAAAGCAACCCATACCCCAGTCACCTTCTCCCTCAAAGTCCAGTAAACATTCCAGTCTGAAATGCTGAAAGATTTAGGCCTTAAATCCCTGGCCTCAGTCTGACTTTAAATAAACCTTAAGGGCTTAATGTCTATCTGTAAAGTTTCACACAGCAAAGACACCCTGACCTGGTTTAGGCAGGTGGGTAACTGTAAGTAGGTTATAGGCTAGTTTACAAAATTGGCTTATGCCAACTCTCACACACCAACTTTCTTTAAATCTCTCTGTCACTAAAGGCCTCTAATGAGCTGGTAGAGTAACTCTGAAGCCTCTATTGTAACATCTATAAAATTCTATCCAACTTAAAAAAAGAAAGTTAAAAATGTATTAACTACATGCCCAACACTACATTATGTGTCGAGCTGAGTAGCCCATATGCTATGAAATAAATATTTATTTTAAGATTGTCCACATTTTTTAGTGTGTTTGTCGTAGATAGTCATTGTTAAAGTTGTTTTATCCATTTATTGTTTTTGTGATAGCAATTTATTTATTTTGTGATATTTAGTTTATAATTTCCTTCTGTACTATTTTGATATTGTGATTAAATTTCTCTTCTCGCCCACTCAATAAAACCTTTTACCTTGTCGGACTGTGCAACTGTCTCCACTGCCACTGGTACATACCTACTTCTTTTTATTTGGAGACAAAAAGATTTGTCGCAGGTCTAACTAAAATGCACTAAAGAATGGCGACACCTGAAGGCGAATAATTACAGTTCCCGCGGTGCATTGTGGTCCGACTCCTATTGGTTTTGGCCTGTGTTTGGCTCTCACTCTTTGCAAAATGGCGACGTCCCTAGGATCTAACACTTACAATAGACAGAACTGGGAAGATGCGGTATGTGTTATCAGTGTTACACTTTAGAGGTACCATAATTAGACAAACACATTTGCAATCTCTTCGTGTGGTCATATTAACTGTATAAATGTGATATTTGTTTTATCGTGGCACTAAATCGACTCGTTTTGTTGATGCTATGCTATTCTTCCGCTAGCAAATATATGCTAATAGGCTAGTAGCAGCGTGGCGGCATTCAACTATGTTAGTGCTAGTCTAATGCTTTGTATAAAATTCACTGTTTTACCTAGAATGTGTTCTGGTTGAGCAAGAAAATACGTTACTCGAAAAAGCTAATTAATTGTAGCTGAACACATAGCAAGACAACCAACCGGCTAACAACAGTTAAACAAAGTAATCACGCACATTGTGTTTTTTATGTAATTAAAATTGAGAGAAGTTATTCATTAACATTTTTTGTAATTAGTTTTAGTGCCAAGTTTTTACAATCCAGAGCAAGTCAGTTGTCCGTCCAGTGTGCTTAATCTTAATGCCTGTTAATGATGGTTGTTACTGTTGACAAGACTTAGCAATAGGCCGAAACAACATCCTCTGGTATATGGGATTAAGTCACATTTAGACTTTTTTTTAACTAAATATCCGAGGTTGAGCACTTACGTTTTAGTTGATGAACATTTGAGTAACACGTTCATGTTTAGGTGATGACTGTTTATTTTCCCCCTTTAGGATTTCCCAATTCTTTGTCAGACATGTTTAGGAGAAAATCCTTACATTCGCATGGTAAGTTAGCTCAATTGTGAAGTTGATGTCATTTGTTGATGTGCAAATGTTTACAAGAGTTTCCTGTTTTATAGACCAAGGAAAAGTATGGAAAAGAATGCAAGGTATGTTGTTTGTTCATCTTGTAAATTATAATAGTCTGTATAAGAAAAATCATAAACTTTTATTTTTATTTTAGATTTGTGCTCGTCCGTTTACTGTGTTTCGGTGGTGTCCTGGGACACGGATGCGTTTCAAGAAGACAGAAGTCTGTCAGACATGCAGTAAAATGAAGAATGTCTGCCAAACTTGTCTGCTGGATCTTGAATATGGTGACCATAACTTTTCCAAATTTTCATCCAGCATAGTTTTTTGCCCACTGTCATAACTCTACTTTAATTATCTGCAGGGTTGCCTATCCAGGTCCGAGATACAGGGCTTGCTATTAAAGATGAGATTCCCAGGTCGGATGTCAATAAGGAGTACTACACACAGAACATGGAAAGAGAGGTACTGTTGTCTGCTGCATTTAAGAAATATACTACATTGAATGGATGGAATACATAGGACTATAATAGGCTTAAGCTTCTTTTAGTTTTCATTTTCACACATTCTTTCAGATTGCCAATACTGATGGTACAAGGGCAGTTGGGCTGATAGGCAAGGCCCCTAGCTCTAGTGACATGCTGCTGAAACTTGCCAGAACCACACCATACTACAAGAGGAACCGTCCACACATCTGCTCCTTTTGGGTGAAGGGAGAGTGTAAAAGAGGAGAGGAGTGCCCTTACAGGTAAGTGGCACAAGAGCTTCTTGATGCTCTCGTGTATCTTATACAAACCGTTTTTAATGGATTTCGACATCCTGTTCTTTCACACAGACACGAAAAGCCCACAGATCCTGATGATCCTCTTGCTGACCAAAATATAAAAGATCGATATTATGGCATCAATGACCCAGTGGCTGACAAACTCTTGAAACGTGCCTCCACTATGCCCCGCCTTGATCCACCTGATGATAAGACCATCACCACTCTCTACATTGGCGGTTTGGGAGATACTGTCACAGATGGCGATCTTAAGTAAGTTCTTTTTCTTTACCACTTTAAAATCAAAGTAATTACACTTGTATGTTTAATATTTTGCTTTGCTTTTTTTTTGCGCTGTAGGGGTTTCTTTTACCAGTTTGGTGAAATTCGAACCATTACCATAGTTCAGCGGCAGCAATGTGCTTTTATTCAGTTTGCTACACGAGAAGCAGCTGAAATGGCTGCAGAGAAGTCTTTCAACAAACTTATTATTAACGGTCGGAGGCTTACTGTCAAATGGGGAAGGTGAGTACCTTATAACATCAAGACACATCAATGTTATTATCATTGCCTTTATTTCACCTTTGTTTCTTTTCCGAATGAACAATAACTATCTCTCAGATCATTATGAAATTCTGTTCGTAACATTGTTTATAATTTAGGTCCCAGGCTGCAAGAGGGAAAGACGGACAAGAAGGAGTCAGTGAGATGGGTACTAGGCTTGAACCTGTCCCAGGCCTGCCTGGAGGTGAGTGTGCAACATCTTATGTGTCCTTGTGTTAGTTTTGTTTGTAATTGGAACATACCAAATTATTTAATTCCATTTCTTTGTTCAATAGCTCTACCCCCACCTCCACCACTAGATGAAGAGACCTCAGCAAACTACTTCAACCTTGACCCCAACACCTCTCCTGCTGTAATGAACATTACTTTGCCCCCACCTCCAGGCATCAACCCACCACCTCCAGGTAAATTTGTTATATCTACAACTTTTCAGAATTTTATTACCATTTAGAAAGAAATCTCTTGCATTGTAATGTATAGTATGTAAATAATAACTAGCTTGTTTTTTTTTGTTTGTTTGTTTTTTTTTCGTGCATCAGGTTTTGGACCACCAATGTTTCATGCCATGGGCCCCATGGCCCCACCCATGCCACCTCCCATGACTATGAGACCCCCAGGTCAAATCCACTATCCCTCCCAGGATCCTCAGCGTATGGGTGCCCATTCCGCTCATGGCTCACGCCATGTTGAGTGAAAATTGCTTTTTTTATTAAGCCAGACCTGATGAGGTGTTTTCACAGATAGTTTTAGCAAACATCAGCTACAAAAACACTGCAAGATATAGGCCACCTTCAATGCAGTGAAAGGAAATGTACCAACAAATGCACCAGAAGAATCTTTAAGCAGTAAAGCATTGACATCTAAATATACATGAGCTAAAACCAGGATGTAACATGTATTTGTTACATTGTGCAAAGTATCAGATAAGAGCATTTATAAACTGTTATTCTTTACTTGTAATGACTTTTTTTTTGACACAATTGTAATATTCCACGTTATAATGGTCTAGTTTATTGTAGAGGTTGTTGTTTGACTATGTCATTAAAATGACCAATTTTGTCATTGAACATTACAGTAATGGTAATTGTTTAAGCTTTTGCTTCTTTCTTGTGCTGACCTTCCAGACTGCCCCCTTGGTCAAATTGATCAACTGTAGCCATTCAGTCAGTGCCCACTGAGAAATGGAGAAATCATCTTTGTAGAAGGAGATCAGTAAAAATGGGTCAGTACCTCAGTCCTAAACTTATTAGGACTTTTCATAGTTCATTAGATTCAGGGAAGTAATTAATGCCCCATCCTCTGGGCGCTCTGTTAAAGTTGGGCCTTCTACACATGCCATCTAATGTGGCTCCAGGTAGTTTCTGGGATTCCACGGCCTCAAAGCCAATCACCGGAATCACCCTCTTGCTCGCCATGATACCTCCAAATGGCATTGCAGATCTGAAAGAAGATAAAACCATTGCAACTGCTAGAACAGTAATTCAGCTGATGCTATTCACATACTATGACAAAAGAGGGTTTGAGCATGTTGCAAAGTTAGTGTGCCCCTTTCACTTACGCCTTATCTATAAGAGGAGTCCAGATTTAATTATGAATGCATAATTTTATCATAACCATGGAACAGTGTAAACGGACGCACCCCCAGGGTTCAAAGATCAACGGCACAAATTGAATAAATACTTTAGAGTCGAGTTGCAGCATTTATACTATCCAGTCCACCATCTGCCCATTGATAACCTTTGTTCTTTCTACAGCTGATGTGCCCTATGAAAACATTTTTTTAAATGCAGTCTTGTGGGGGCATCTAACACTCACTGCACCTCAAGGTTTCATCTTTCAAGATGGGTTAAAATAGCCATCACAGTCAAAGGAGGTGCAAGCCAGAAACTGGATTCATTTTCAAACTGGAAACATGGAGTTGGGCCGAGTAATGAGATTGTGATGGATAACGCGAAAGGACATATGTGGGTCTATTTGAAGACAGCTGGGTTGTACAGCCAGTATTACCAAGCCACCAGGATTCATTTATATGAGATGGTCACTAACTGTTAAAGTGCATTCTAAAGTTATAAAATGAGATGTGCAATGGCAGTGTAAACATAGACCGTACCTGTTGAAAGACCTGTAGTTAGCAGTGTGTAGCCCTTGTGGGACCTGGGGCAGCTGGCTGTTAAGGGCGTTTAGGAGCTCTTCGTTGCTGCCTAAAGCCTCCCTCCACGGTGAACAGTAAGATTTGGGGATTACTGTTGTGTTGAACTTTTCATGAGGAATGTTCTTTAGAGGGCAAGTGTAACCTAACAGAGAGAGACATTGTATTCTATTCAGCGAAGCAAAAAAAAAAAAGCAAAATTGCAATTGTTTCAGACTCTTAACATTACACAAATAGGTTTGCTGTATTTTTCTAAAGGTTACTTTGATAAAAAAGACTAGAGTAATTAAATCTCAGCATGAATCCCAGATAATACAATTACTGCCTGTCAGACTTCAAAATTTATGTAATAGCTTTTCGAACAGTGTGACTTTCCCCGCACTGAGATTAATGATTTATTTGCTATATAACGAAATAGGCAAAACAATGTAGAGTATCTAAGCTATATTGGCTGCATCTAGATAGCAACCCTGCCTCAGCCTTTGCCAATATGTTGACATTAATTAACTCCCACGCTCTGCCATGAGCTATTTTTCATAGTGGGATAGCCTACTGTTTACCTGGGGCAAGGAAATCGGGACTACCCTTTTTTGCCACAGTTTTCTGAAGGTTCATGACCAGGCTGTGTTTACCCGGGATGGAGTACACACGGTTCTCTTTCCCTCCTTGTGACACAGAAGTAATCTGTTCATGGGGAACAGCTTCTGGATGTACCTGTGAAAAACAGTAAATACTTTTATTTCCATTTGTGAAAGGGGGTGTTAATGTGCCGTACATAGTTGTTGTTCTGAGGATCATTGGCGTAGTTCTCCAGAGTGTACTTCTCCACCCGCTTCTGTCTCTCCTGAAACATGCGAGAGCCACGGTTACGGTTTGGCAAGTTCAGCTCCTCCATCATCACATCTTTAGGAACGCTGATCTTTTTTCCCAAGTTCAGATTCTCTGTCATAACACAACACAATTGTCTTAGTAAGATAAATTTAGTAGTTTATTTATTATTATTATTATTATTATTGTGAACAAGGCAGAGTGGTTAGCACTCCTGCCTGACAGCAAGAAAGTCGTGAGTTCGAAACCTGGCCGTCTCAAACATTCTCGGCCATCTCCGGTCTTTCTGTGAGGAGTCTGCATGTCCTCCACGTGTTACTGTGGGTTCTCTCCGGGTACTCCAGTTTCCTCCCACCATCCAAACACATGCATGTACAGGTTAATTGGCAACTCTAAAGTGGCTCTAGTGAATGAATGTGAGAGTGAATGGTTGTCTGTCACTGTCTGTCTCTCTATATGTCAGCCCTGCGAGGCACAAAGCAGCTGGGATAGGCTCTAGTCACCCGCGACCCCTAACGGGACAAAGCAGTAGAAAATAAATGAATGAATTATTATTATTTAGCATTTAGAAAGACAACATGAGTGGAGATGTTGATCTCCACTCATGTTGAGAAAAAATGAGTTGTTTTAAAACTTATGGAACAAATGGAAAAGTATGCATGAACTAATAAGGTGTCTTCTCTGATCTTGCTTCTGTCAACTTTGAGCAGCTGGAGGGCTTTTTAAAAAGCCAGTCCTCACTAAATTGAAATCCACACAGATTTAGTTCAGGGTCTCTTCTCGTATTATATCACTGCCTAGTGAGGTTCCAAAATAGCCTTGAGATGATGTCAAGGCCCATGTAATGTTTGTTGTGGTCTGAGGTTGCATGGGTAACTGGGCATATAAATAGGATCTTTGGATGAAAGACTTGTGGAGGAGTGGATGGCACTCGTTCGTGCATGATAAGTGTGAGGCGAGGTCTTGGTGCATGCCACCCCTGAGGAGTTGCCTTTGATCAATGCAAAATGTGCTGGGTACAGTCACATTTTGCTGAGTTCAGGCGATTCGATTTCAAAGTAAAGCTGGCTGCCAGCACGAGAAAAACAAATGTTCCTTGCTGGTAAGTTTGCAGGATCCTGACCACACACAGACACTCCTGGGATTTGATCATGTGTCCCCGGGCAGTGTTCAAACACACGATGTTTGAAGTTTCTGACTGTCCAACAGTTTAAATGCACCATGTAGTTTACATTGTTTTGGGATTATTTATTGGTCAATGTATAATTACATGATCTCTGTCTTTAGCTTTAACTATTAAACAACATATTGCACACCTTACCTCCTCTGGCCTCTTTACACAGGGCTTTAGCCTGCATCATCTTCAGCTTGGTCGAGTTATCCAGGCTGGACTGCATTTTCCCCTGACAATAACATGTTTTCACATGTACAAATAGGAACAGACACATACAACTATGAATTCTGTAAATTTCCCAACCTTGAAAGATTTGCAGTGTTACAATTATAATGTTTGTATTTAGCAACAATTTATTATAACTTCTTATTACTGATGATTAGTTAAATATTTAATTAATAATTTACAAAGGATTACTCCATGAATTATCACGCTATAAACAGTGGAATTAAAGTTTTGTCTTAAATAATAAGCACATATGTAATTATATATACATTGTTTTAGCATCTATAACTTGTTTATTTATCAATATAAATTACACAATTGTTACTGGTCAGCCACACCTTAATAGTGTGTGGTTGTTATAAATTGATACCCAGTTCTCAACTGCACAAAAGAACACACTTATTCTTTTACTTTTTTGTAAATTACATTTGTGCTAAACCTGTTCTTATTTAAAATTGACTGAAGTAGTCTTACCTTTTTCTTTTTCCTGTCTGTCAGGTTCTCTGCTTTACTCTTCACCGGGATGCTTCTTCTCTCCAATCTGACACTCCTCACACGAGAAGTCAAAATAAAGCTCACCCCATCATGCCTGGGGTGCTTAGCTCACTGGGCTATTTTAGCAAGCTTTACGTGATGATGCATGGGTGGGGTATAAAGGGGACATTTAGGGGGAAAGGGGCACGTCTAGAGATTTACATCCTGCTCTCTGGCCTCTTCGATAATAAAAACCTGATCCCTTGTGTATGGCATATAACAGCTGCTGCCCGGATCGAGCTGACAGGAAGCATTTAAACACACATATAGGTTTTCCTTCTTTCCATAAAACATCTTGTAACAGTGCTATTTTTTACTTCCTTAATGGCTTTCAAACGACCTGTGTTCCCACTCACACACGGCCCACAGAGAAGCTGTAAAATTGATGAGTTTACAGCGATCAGAGTTTGTCATTTTTCTTCCAGTTGCAGGTCAAAGGTTTAAATCTGTGTCAGTTTGCGCCTCCATTTTTAATGGTGTCAGATCTTTGATGTCCTTTTCTTTCACACTGCAGTGAGAAATGAGAGTTACACACATCTCTCGGTCTACCGTATTTCTAAGAATCAAAAATTACAATGTTTGCCTTTTGCTTTTACATTTGTATATTGACAGACCCCATTAGCTGAGCCCTAGAGCCAGCCACTTATCCTGGGGCATATGTTGTCAAATGTAACAAATTAGTACATTCACTACAGCTCTACATTCAGTAAAAAGATAACAATACATTAGCAATAACTTTTCACAGTTTGTAACTTAAAGCAACACTATAAAAGAATTTCAGAATGTATACTGCTGATGGACAAAAAGACTAATGGTGACACCCTAACTCTAACCCACGCCTATGGGCCTCTGCCGTCTGCATGGGTTAACCCTTTCCCTGTGTTTCCCTCGTACTCACATCTTCATATTATACCTTGTTTTTCTTTGTTGGTTCCGTGACAGCTTACAAACACAAAGTAGACAAGCAGGCTAGTTTGGTTGAAATACCAAAGTAAGCCTGTATTTGATTTTTGGCTGTGGGACTAGGTTTGTTTCCCCCGAAAAAACAAACTGTGCCTTGAAAGTCATTGGATGTTAGTGTCATTTGATGATTTGCCCTTCAAAAGTGTTTTGTAAGATTTGCACTGTGAAACTTTAAAAAGAAAATTTGTTATAATTTTTGCATTTATTTGTGTTTGTAACATATAATGTTCACTTTTCCTCCCATCCTGCAGTCCAGGCAGTGGTCAGCACCCCTCCACCGGGACCTTAGAAGGCACCTTTCCCCCACAAATTGAATCATTGAGCCCAGCAGGAGAGTAGAGGATAAAACATTTTCTTTATCCCTGTTGAGATTGGATATCGATTTTGTACCTGCCTGCTGCACTATACCTGCTATCCCCTGGCCTAGTGGGAAGTCCCCCAGCCACGGACAGACAATATAGAATAAACCCAAGTCACATGAGTCTATCTGCAGTGGAAGGTGAAAAGTTTTAGTTTGGAATAAATTTCTTTATAGCCTAGAAACCTTTAGTGTGTAACTAGGTATTACAAAGAGCTCCAATCCATCCGCTTCCCCTTTAGTTAAATAAATAAAAAAGCCCTGTGATATTACGCAGTCCTCTTCCAAATGGCACTAACACAGATTCTTATGCCTGGTGTCATCTGTGTTTAAGAGGTGGCTCCTACAGTGTTTTTATGTCACATCAAGAAGAGCTGCAGAGCCACCAGGCACTGACAGCTGACATGGAAACAACAGAGGCCTCTTCAGACTTCAGGGCTTGTGTATTTAGAGCACCTTTAAAATCATTTGTCCTCTTGCCTTTCTGGAGAAACATTATTTGGCTAAAGCGTAGAAGCGCTAAACTCCACAGGTTAAGGGCAAGGGAAAGTAAGTTTGCAGTTTGTGTCTTGTTATAGATTTAGTCTGAGAGCTAAATGCATTAAAATTCAAGTGGCAGCGTAGAAAGAAGTCATCATTGTGAACCTTCCTCATTCGCTTGCAGGTGCCTTTGGGGAAGAAGTCAGTCAGTTTGGGAGCTGTTTTGACAGTGCTCAGTTTGAACCCCAATCTGGAGGCGACAAAATGTATGGGCTGCTGTGTGAAAGCCTTCATGACTTCATCAAGGAGTCGTACGGAGATGATGTGTGGAAACTGGTCCGAGAGAGAGCGGATGTCAGATTACACTCTTTTGTCACTCACCAGGTACTGTGCATCTGAGTCTAGCTCCTGAACATCTGACATAGACATAATTTAAAGATGTGAGTGCTATAAATCTGTACAAAAGTAACTGTTACTTTAAAAATGTAGTAAAATAGTTATCAAATGTATAAAAGTATTTATCCCTGACTAGTATTACTCACATACAAGGTTTCTAGTACAAGTACCTTTTTGGATACATACATATGGTGTAGCAACTTTCTTTAATAACTACACATGATAAATATATGTGTAGATAAATATACAAATAATAGAAACAAAACAATAATGAGACCATAAAAGATGGTACTTTGATCAAAAAAGAGGGATGCAAAAAATAGTAAAAAGAAACGTTTCTGGGGTGGTTGTTGCCGGAGGGGATTGAAACTGTTTTTCACGCTGCAGTCCTGACAGTTTGTTTATGACTAAGTGCGTGTGTGTGCAGGTGTACAGTGAGAGTGTGATTCCCCGCATTGCGAAGGCAGCGAGTGGAGTGACAGGCACGCCCTACAATGAACTGATGAACTCCTGGGGGGTCTACTTCCTGGGCTTCGTAGGGAAATACGGATATGATAGGATTCTTAAGGCAAGATGTGTAATGTCTTTTACACAATGTGATAATAAAAAACAGACTGGATACATTAGCGTTTCATTTTGAAACGTTTCCTAGGTGCTGGGTCGTCATGTTCGTGACTTTGTCAATGGCCTTGACAACCTACATGAGTACCTGCGCTTCAGTTACCCAAAGGTGCAGCCTCCAACCTTCTTCTGCCAAGAGGAGTCTGCCACCGGAGTCACCCTTCACTACAGGTCAGAAAAGAGGAGTGTTATAGAAGGACACAAGATTCACACAAACAGAGGATCTATGTCTAAAGAAAGGATGAATCCCTGTGGAATGTTATTAGAAGGTCATCCTTTGTGTCTCACAGGAGCAAACGTAAGGGGTACCTGCATTACGCCATGGGGCAGCTGAGGCAGATGGGAACACAGTTCTATGACACAGATATCCATGTGGAGGTGCTGTCTGAGCAGATGGTCGGAGACTACTCCCATGTTACTATGAGGTAATGATAAAAACACACAAATATACACTTTACAAACAGAACTTCTCCATTCAAACCATCTGGGGTCTCCCCAGGCTGAACTTTGACAACTCTGCCTACCGCTACATCATGAAAGAGGACGAGGAAGAGCAGGAGATTCTGCCAATCACCTCTGATTTCTTCTTTGAGGTCTTCCCCTTCAACATTGTCTTCAGACAGGTAGGTGGACATGTTTAAATTGTCACAAAAAATATTGAAGTCATTCACAAATTAAAATGAAATGGCTAAAAAGATATTATGACTCTTTAGGACATGGTGGTCCACAATGTTGGTTCTGGACTGGCCACCGTCTTCCCTGATTTGGATGGAAAAAAAATCAATGATGCATTTTTGCTGGCTCGCCCCCTAGTGGAGTTTACCTGGAATATGGTAAGTCAATTTCTTGTAGCCATAATTAGTCATTTAGCCTCAGACCATAAGCCAGGGTATCTTTTATTGAAAGGAACCTTTTGCTGAAAATTGAAGTCTGGTATTGTACCACTCTTATACCATCTGTGTGCATAGATTATCTCCCATCCCAACAACCTGTTTGAGATTATGTCCAAGGAACCCGTGAAGAGGGAGAGGAACCTGCACAACCGAGTCCAGAGTAAGCGGGGCAGCGGTGTATGTTTAGTGTGAAAGGGCTCGCTGACACGTGGTCAGATCAATTTGACTTAATCCGATGTGAAAGACACACTCAATTACAGTTTTAATTGAATGGGGAAAATAACAGGTGTGCAACAGAATGAATGTCTGTTCTCATGTGGGAGCTGGAGCATCAACATTTAGACATGAGAAATGATTAGAGTTACAGTATAAAGATGAATTTTTGATGTCTTGATTAACTCTAAAGGGACTGAATGCACCAGACTGAATCCTCGTCAAACTTGTCACAAGTGAAGATGTGGTTATCGATGTGTTGGCCCTCTTTTCCACAGATTCAGATTATGAAAATGTAAACCGCTCGGCTGACGTTGATGTGGAGCTCATGGCTTTCCAGTCAATCATTGGAGATGATTACAAAGGTTATGAGATTTTTGCTTATCCAGAACTCTGATGCACCAGACTAACATCCGTATAATAAAACCACAAAATACACATTGAACAACACAAAATGCTTAAATATATTCAGTTTATGTTGTTGTTAATGTTGTTAACACAGTGCAGTCTCATATCTATTGCTCTTTTGTAAATGGTTGTTCCCTTGGCATTTGCTCATGCTCCTCTTTTAGATGGTAACAGTGCTAATGCGATGGAGAGCTGGGGTGATGGGAGCCGCTGCCTAAAACTAAAAGGACAAATGAGATACATGCCAGAATGGGAGTCCATCATCTTCTTGGGAACGCCTGTGTATGACCCACATAGCCATATTTACATACAAACACAAACATACACAACACAAATACATCCTAAAAAAAAGAAAAGAGCTAAACTGAATTATAGACCTGAAAATAAAAGCCTGGGCAGTGAATCAAATCAGGGTCCCATTCTAAGAGCACTTACCATGCATGAAATGAGCTGCTAATTAGCTTTTAATCAGACAGTGCAGCTCTTGTGTGCCTAATGGGAGCCCATTTCCAAGTGAGTGTTTTCGGCAGAGTACATTACCAAAACATCACCCTCCTACTTCTAAAACATTTTGTTTTCTAACTAAATTCCCTCATGTCTGTTTTGAGAAAACAACTCAAATGTAAAATGCATTCACTTTTGTAGATAGTGTATATATTGTAAATAATATAACATGTTTTCCACCTCGTCTTTCTCTTGTCTGCTCAGAATGGAGAGTCTAAGTGCTATGTTTAAGACAGGCCTGTACATCAATGACCTGAGCATGCATGACTCCTCCAGAGACCTGGTGCTGGCCGGCACTCAGCAGTCAGAGGAGCTGAAGAGAGCACTCATACAGGTTCACTGAACACTTTGTATCATGCACACCTCCTGGAAGTCTGTCTTTCAACCCTGACACTTCCAATACAGCTGCAGCCTGCAAACTTTGAATACATAAGAAAGTTTTTTTCTTTACTTGTTGTGAATGCAGGAGCAGAAGAAGTCGAGTAAATTGGAGGAGAGCATGAAGATGTTGGACTATGAGATGAAGAAGACGGATGACCTTCTCTATAGGATGATTCCCAAACCAGTGGCAAAAAGGTTGCGCAAAGGAGAGCCGGCTGTCAACACTTGTGAGGTTTGGAGTCAAACATAATATACCCACGTTAGATCAAATTTACACCTTTACATTTAATTATCAGAAACTTTGTAAATATAACAAGTCAGTCCTTAAACTGCAACATCTTGGTTGTAGCCACCGTCAGAGTAACTTTTGTTGAATGTTATTTCTCTTTCCACTCTTTCTGTCTCCTCTGAACTATTTAACACATTACATAACACATTCTCTGCAGGTGTTCCCGGATGTTACTATTCTGTTTAGTGATGTGGTTGGATTCACGCGCATTTGCAGCCACATCACCCCGATGCAGGTTGTCTCCATGCTCAACACCATGTACACACTGTTTGACACGCTCAGCGAGAAGCATCGCGTCTTCAAGGTTATTCTGCCTCTGTCTTTTCTTTTTATATCAATCACTTCTGTTATATTTATGTTTACCTAAATTCCAGTAACAAAAACTATTTATTAACTACATTTTTTGTGGTAAATAATCCTTAGAAAAACCTTAAAAATCTGAATGAAGAGTGATTTAAAAAGCAGCTGTTTTTCTGGCACACTCCTTTTTTGAGTATGTGAAAAGCTATGGTAGCCCTGTGGGGACATGCTGTCTATGAACAAAACCCAGTGGTAAGTGAGATAAAGGAAACATACAAAATTACAATTTAGTTTATAAATATACAACCCATCATGATGTGCTTTTCTGCAAACAGCACTCAGTTTTGTCCTCTCTGGGCAGCTGTAGATGCAGGAAGTTATATAACTGGTGATTTTTATGTCTGTTATATCAAAGACAAATACAAAGAACATTATTTTAATGTGATTATACACTATTTAAAAGATAGTTATGACTGGCGTGTCTGCCATTTTGTTTCTTTATACTACAGCATGCTCAAAAGTACTGTACTCCTGTTCACCTCTGCAGGTAGAGACTATTGGAGATGCCTACATGGTTGTTGCTGGAGCACCAGAGAAGACAAAATATCATGCGCATAACATCTGTGACATGGCCTTGGACATGGTGCGCTCCATTGACCACCTCAAGGACCCCTCCAATGGAAATAACATACAGATTCGTGTTGGTGAGTGATGCTTAAAAACACAATATAGGCAGACTATATTTGTGTTTTCATTCCTTTGGGTGTCGTGATTGTTTGAGCCTCGTGCAGGTATCCATTCTGGGATGGTAGTAGCAGGTGTGGTAGGTCATAAGATGCCCCGTTATGGCCTACATGGTGACACTGTCCACACTGCATCTGCTATGGAGAGCAATGGCAAGGTACAAAAACACAAGAGCTTTGTCGCTATTAAAAAAGGATTTAAAATGCATCAGTTCTAACTCCTTGCCTTTGCCAGGAAATGCATATCCAGCTAAGCAGCGCCACCTATGAGCACCTCAAAGGAAGCCACTTTATTTTTGAACGGAGGGGAATCATTACCATCAAGGTCAGGCTTTAAAAACAGTCTCTGCAGCAATTACACATTAATCACCACCAGCTAATTGCCTTTTCCTGTTGAACACGCTGTTCAATATTTTGCACCCTTTTCTCTTAATATATAACTCGTACATGGGAAGTTTAATTTGTGTCAGTGAACAATTTGTATATTAAAAGTTATCACGAAAAAGTTCAGAGAAAATGACAATATATGAAATAAAAAATAACCATGTTTTAAATCTGGGAGCGAGCACACTTAATGTTCACAGCTGGTGATTGTGGCTGGCTTGTTAATTTCTGAGTGAATTCTGTCTGATTTTGAGTGCGTACATTTAGTGATAATTGCAGGAAGTGAATACCCAAGGCAAGCGATTACAGGTGCAATCTTAAGTGATGCATTTGTCATCGTGGGATTTTCAAACATTGAAAACTGCTGCATTTCTAAAAAAACATGATGTACCCCTTCCCCCCCGCACACACACACACACACACACACACACACACACTCACACACACACACACACACACACACACACACACACACACACACACACACTCACACACACACACACACACACACACACACACACACACACTCTCACACACACACACACACACACACACTCAACTTGTGGCACATAAGGCATATTAAGCTTTTAATCCCTGTTAGTTTCAGGGATTAAAATATACATCAAGAAATGATCATTCAGTCTCTTTTTTTATTTTTTTGTATATAATTATAGAATATCTCAACTCAGTAATAGTGACTTTGATTACAATAGTTTTTGCAGACGTTGAACAGAATTAAGTAACTGTGTTCAAGAGAAACGGGAGATAATGTCTATAAAAAAAATATTTTGTAGCAATATACAATCAAATATCCCTAAAACATATGCCAGTAATGTGGGTTTTAGGGTCTGGGTTATTGCCTACCTCATTCCAGCTCTCTACATATCCTGCTTGAACTACAATAAATATCATGGTACATTTATATTTCAACATCTGGGGTCAGTCAACTCAAAGTAGAAAGACAATCCTACAGTTCTTTTCAGTCTAATGATTTTCCTTAAGGAGAAAATGTATTTATCACTTTTTTTCTCACTGTAGCAAAACAAAAATGACTTTAGTAAAGGAAACTTGTAATCTTGAGTATGTCGTTTAGGGGAATGTGGAAATTGAGACGTACTGGCTGAAGGGGAAGAAGGACAAGGACGGTAACGCACAGGCGGCGTGTCCTCATTTCGAGACACAGACCATCAGTAAAGCCATCAGCAAAGCCACCATCACAGACCCTGAGGCCACAGGGGACGAGGAGGGACTGGTACGGATAAGACACGCCTCACTGGACTTCTCTTTCATTTCTTATATTGCCTACACTGTAATGTGTCTGATTAAAGTGGTTTTCATTTTCTTTGACCCCAGGTTTTCCCACTGGTTGCAGGAGAAGATGAGGATGACGTTAAGTCTATTCGCTCTCATCGGATCATGATGGAGATTTCAGGCAATTCTCTGGAGGAGTCCATGGAGGAGTGTCATGTGGAGGAAATGTTTGTTCATAAGGTGAGAACAAACAATAATGTGAGTTGTTGCTTTACTTTTCTTCTCTCTTTCTTGTTCTCCTTCTGATGCTGTTTTCACGTGTTGCTCTGCTGCCAGTGTGATAAAATGACTTATTTCTTTGTCACTCCCATGCTTTGCAGGACGGCCTACAGAACTCTCACCTGGGGATGGACTCGCCTTTGTCTGACCACAAACACTCCATCATGCAGTCCTGCAGCAGCTCCTGTGACTCCCGCTGCTCTAAGAGCGCCGCGTGCTCCGTGTCTTGAGACCCCAGATGCCTGACAATCACAAACACTACTTATTGCTACTAAAGTGTTGCTAAATTTTTTGCTGTTATTTTGCCTTTCTGACTCTTGGTTCTATGACAAGAGACTTGTATACTTATAGTGTACTCTCTAACAAGTTTGTACTTTAGCTAGTCTGTAATGCTTGACGTCTCTCTGGGCCTTGTGAGGTGTTCAATTGCACAGCAAAATAATTAATGTTCATTTAGTTCTGAGCATGCAGGAAACATTTTAGACATGTTTGATTAACAGCTGCAGACCAGCTCGAAATGAACAGTTTTCAAATTAATGTCAGTCACCTCAAACAATAGCCATAGAAAAGTCAACAGTGAAAAACACCAGTGTATCATAGGTGTATTATATTTCAATTCAGCTGGACACAGGCTTGGTAATTTCCTGCACAGTCTGTTAGGCTGCATCTTGTAGAGCTAACATGGTATTGAAATCACTGCATGTCTTCTTTTTTAACATCCTCCTCGTCTTGGTTCTAGATCAGTCAATGAATCACAATGTAAGCACATCCCAGCTGTGAAAATAAAGATAGATAACTGCTGAAAAGGGATTGAATTGGGTTTGTTATTGTCAATACAAAGGGACTGTCATTGAGTCCTATTTACTTTGATACTGAATACACTGAATATAATTTTAATGAAGATATATTTAATCAGAAAGATGCCATTAGATTCTGTGTGACATAATGTGTCAAGAAAACACTGATTGTCTGATTGTACTATTGCAACCAAACATGAACATCAATGTCAATCTTTAGACTTACGGCTCATCTATTTGGCCCTTCAGCACAAGGACACACATCTATACATGTCACTGCACCACAGACACACAACAACACAGATACGGTCAAATATGTGCTATTTTGTGGTTCCATTAGATGATGTTCCCGACTGACTGGCACTCAGACGAGCTGCATTTGTAGGTAGCATCCTCTCGATCTTGGCTGCACCCATTGGTCTTTCGCAAGTCCTTTGGCGGCTCTCTGATCGAGCAGTGGAAGCAGAAGGCGTAGAAGAAGGCCATTAGGAGCAGGAAGCAGACCGCACAGAAAATGACAATAATAAGAATGTTGTGGGCTTGTAAGGTCATGTCCTCTTGTGGCAGCAGCGTGGTCACAGGCCCAGGGGTTGCCATGCTGACATTAAAATTTGACATTGTAAACACTGGCTGTAAGTGTGGTGTCTTAGAGGCCAGTTGGGCCACTTCTGACATGATGTGATCCAGAAGAATAATGCAGAAATCCTACAAAACATGAATATTACAAAAAAAAAAAAAAAAGAAATTGTGACACCAAACAACATTAAACAACTGTGTTCATTCCCGACTACACACATTTTCAAAGCGATAAATAGTAATAAGCTGTAATAGGGGTCCTGTGTTCTTACCTGTGTTGTTGACCTAGTAGTCCACTCTGTGTGTACGGGACTCTGTTCTTTTTGATGAGCAGTCCAAAGGAAAATGAGAAACTGAAGGACCACAGGGGGAGGGTTGGACAGGAGAAGAAGAGAGGTGGCTGGCGGACCAAGAATAACAGGGAAGGTTGCCATGGAAACACTAGCCGAGGGTCCTTGATCAAGAAATGACATCATACAAGAGGCGTGTATGTGGTTGTATGAGACGTGGTCATATTATTAGATAAAAGACTATCTCATTTTGTAAAACCTTTTTTTTTTTTTTTTTTTTTTTTTTAATCAAAAGAATAAAGTGCTGACTGGAAGTGTTGGCTCTGTCCACACAGAGGAACATACAACAAATGTCTTCTTTGTACAGAGCTCTCTCACACTGACACCTGTTGGTCTCAGTGGTGGCGCCAACCACTTAAAAAGGCAAGCTCATCTTTCCAGTAACCCACTTCAGACCTGTTTCAAAAGGCCACTGTGATAATCTTTTCCAACTTTTAATTTGTCCCTGCTCCCCCGCTGAGTTTCCTCAAAAGGAACTGATGGCTAATCCTACTTTGAGTTACCATAGAGATGAGATATTCAATAATTTTGTTAGCACAAAGCTGTTTGTTCTCTAAGAAGCAGACAAAATAAATATTCACTCGCCTAATTTCACAATAATGAACGCAAACACAGGGAAGATCCAAAATGGCAGCACACTGGAGAATGTCCAAGGTCATTTTGAAGAACAAATATGAAGCGCCACAACAGGGCACTCAAGCTTAGTTGCTTTATGGGCCCTGGTGAGATAACAGCTTTGTGTGTAAATCAAGTATTAAAGTCTGTGATCATAGTTTTTTTGTAGCTCTTTGAACACATGATAATGAAGCACTTTGCTCAAATTGCCCAAACAAATGAGTGTGTTTGTGTATTTGGTGAGGGGAACACATGGCGCTCACATCTGGACACTACATGTGTCATATGGCCAACTGCCTTCCTGCAACGGGATAATGACAGGAGAACACAGGAACACGTTATGAAGAGAGAGCTGCAGAATTAATACACACTGTAAAAACTAATATTTCAAGCAACGTCTCCTGCTGCAAATTAGTCATCCTCTCTGAACGTAATTTCCCGCACTGTCAGCACAAGCATGCTTTGAAGATTTGATGTCTTGTTCTGCCTTATTCCTTTCTTACTGTATCTCCTGTCTCACATTCTCTCTTAATTAATGTTTTTCTTTCTTGCTGTATGCAAGCATTTATCCTTTTATTGTGAAAAAGACAACAGTCCAGAAGTCACACAGTCTATTGTTCTGTTCTCTATTAAAGTTCTCTGCAATACATAGGTAGGTAGGTAGGTTTTATATGTCCTGTAGGAAATTGGTTTTCAGTGAGTGAAACACATATGACAATATAATTCATTTTCACTTAATGACACAGAAATACAGAAGATCCTACCTCAATTTAAATCCACAATCCAAGATAAAAGCAGCAGGCTTGAACAGGTCCCTAGCATCCCTTCAGCACTCTGATACCAACTTACCTATAATAAATGCAAAATTACATTATTTATTCTAAATTTCTTTTGTGCAGACCCAGCTGAAACCAGAAGCAGTCAGATTATTATTTACGTCTAGTATTTTCAAATGTGTTCAGTTGTTTTGTTCTGTTTTTCTGAGAGTGCTGGTATCTTTGACCGGGAGGAAGTAACTCAAATGCTCAACAGTGGATGTTTGGAGTCTAACAAAATGTTTTATACTTTGTCAGTTGATCTGGATTTGTAAATGTCCTGTAGACTGTTCACACCTTGTATTTTGCTTGCAGTGAATGCTTCTGAGCTTAAGGTGCACTGCCAAAACAACAGACAATACAGAATGTCAATACGCTCTCCACAAAAGCACTGTAAAACATTTTACTAAGTTAGTTCTGTTAGTTCTCTGTATTGACCCCACTAAACTTAAGATCTAAGACCACACCCAGATATTTGTGCTCAGTGACAATGGGTTCTCCTTTTATAATGGTGGAACAGTGTGTGGTCGTCATGACAGCAGATTATTTAAAATGAACATGCTTATGTATTTCTGGATGCATTTACAAAAGGCATATGTTAAACAGTTTATATATAAAATGAATACACAAGACATGAAAGAAATAGCTAATAATTTTATTGCCATATGTCACGCATACATTGCACTCACACTGAACAGGGCTCTCTGTACTGTAACTGTCAAACCTTAGCACGTCTATGTGGCTACACACTGAGCATGGTTTAAAACACCAAAGATACATTTACACCTAATTCACATTCATGAATTTTTTGTCGCTAAACATTTCTTTGAAATTGGCTACATTTACAAAATAATCATAAAAATCTCATGAAAGTAAAAACAGATTGAATTCAGTGTAGATTCTCAGTGCAAGATCTTACATCTGTTTTTCTGAATGTCAATTATCAGATTGTCATGCTGGACACAGATGTTGGTTTACTTCTTCCTATTTACAATGTTGTTACAAATCCAGTTCATGCCATCCTGGAAGAAAATGACATGGTAGAAATTAGAACCATCTGAATATAAGAAAAACAAGGACACACTTCTGAGCAAGCAGTAGTTTAATTTATTTATCTCTTGAGAAATCAATAAAGAGCAATAGTGTCTGTGCCTGACCTGGACCCCCTCCCCAGACACCGCTGAGCAGGCCTGAATCTGCCACTCCCGGTCTCGGTACGTGTGCAGGTTGAGCCCCTCTGCGATCTCACTGGCTGGAGACGCCGTGGCCAGATCTTGCTTATTGGCAAAGATAAGAACTGGAACGCCCTTTAGGTTCTCCTCGTCAATCAGCTCGGACAGCTCCTGCACACACACACACACACACACACACACACATACGGGCGTCCATTGCGTTCACTTAGAACAATGGCCTTCACATACTGCACATAGGAGCCATTTCTCATTTGTCATGAATAAAATATAAGAAGTCAGAATCTTACCAGCCCCGTCTCCTCAAATCTTTTCTTGTCTGCACTGTCAATAACATAAATCTAAAAGGAACCATAGCACATTTTTAGAAAGGAAATTAATCATTAAAACATTGTAAAACATTTAGGTTTAGTCACTCACCAAGAGGTCTGTGTTTTCCAGGTACTTTTTCCAGAAGGGTCTAATTTTCCTCTGTCCTCCAATGTCCCAAACATTAAGTTTCATACCGTGAGACGCTACACTCTTAATGTTGAAGCCCTAAAGAAAAGCACAGGTCGATACAATAGTCAGTGTGTGTCACATGCCACGGTTTATATGAAGTGGTTTATAAAGTGTCACCGTCAGTAAACACCGATGTTGGTTTGGTTAGTTTACAATTCACAACTGAATAAGAATATAATCTTTGCTTTGGGTATTTAAGAGGAAAGGTCCACTCTGCTTCTGCATTAGAGGGCTTGAGTAACCTCTTCAACCTGACAAGAGTGTCTGACGATAAGACTGGATGGATCAGCCAAGTGTACGTGTTTATTATGTCAAGTGTGATTTAGATTTGTGGTGATTATTGCCATGTTTGTGCCACTGGCCTGCCTCTCCACTCTCTGCTGGTAGTACATCTGTGAATAATGTAAGTGTATTAGGTAATCATTCAGTGTTTAAACAATCACATCAAAAGTCTGTGACAAAAAGGGATGTGTTCACAGTTTAAGGATTGGATCCGGAAGCTCTTATAAAGGCCATATTATTCTGGTGGTTATATTTAACAAAGATAATAAACCTATCATCATACAAACACACACGTATTTTACAAGTCCACTTTAAGACCCATTATTTCACTTCACAGAATGCTACAAAAGCAAAGGTCATGTGAATCCTATTACTGTGAGTGTGAGCGTGCACTGGCCCAGCTGCTTGCACAAGATTAGATACAATCCTCCTGACTTTTATAATGCTGCGTGCAGTGCTGTACAGTGCAATGTAAATACCATATAGCTTTGCTCAGACAAGAAAAGTGGGATCTTGTGCAACAGAGGCAGTAAGAAAAGATGAACAAACATTATTTGGAGCGGCTTGTACCTGCTTGTCTATTATGTGAATTATGTAAACAGCATGTAAAGACTCTAGTCTAATGTGTGGCCTATTGTTTCATATGTAGAGGACAGGGAGGGTGTCAGCGATAAAGCAACAGACATATGCTGCCTTGTCATCTGAAGAAATGTCCATACTTGTGTTGGCGTGATGGTGTTGACGTCTTCTGAAGCGAGGCTCTTCAGTAAAGTGGTCTTGCCTGCATTGTCCAGTCCCAGAAGCACTATCCGGACCTCCTGCTCTGTGGATCCCTTCAGCTTCTCAATAACAGAGAGTAAGCCCTACATGGAGGAACAATGAACAATGTTGTTAAGGCTACCTCTTGTACCATTTTTAGCATTCACAACACCCTTCTTTACAGATACAGTTTATCTTGTAAAGAAGCTCTCCTGACAGGCCATTTGTCAATGGGCGTTTCAATTTAGTAAGCATTTGTGACTTGAATATAACAAAAGCAAGTGGACTTACAAGTGGACAATATAATAATACAACTATTGCTATTGTCCTGATTTGAATGAAATGAGAAAACAGCAATATTAGTTTGAAAACAGAAAAACTAGATAATTACAAAAAATAGGCACAGCTACAGTGAGTTGTAAAGTCATGTCAGTTTGTTAAGATGGCTCCACCCATCTGCCAGTCTCTACCTTCTCCCAGCTCGGCCTCCTGTGCTCTGTAACACTTAATCTGTGGCCCAGTTTGAAAAAAAGAACAATGTTGACTGGTGCTCCCTTCAGATAATGGTGACAACTTAGATAAGATTTTTAATTTTACACAGAAGCTCAATACCTTGTATCCTTGAATACCTGTTGGCTAATATAACACTATACTCAAAGTCACTATTAAAAAAACAAACCCTAGGTAGTCCATTTATACATTTTGGTGCACTTACAAGCCACCCATTTAAAAAGAAATTAAAAAGAAATTTAAGCATGTTCTTAGCACTATCCCAGGACACTTACCTTTTGAGCTTCTCCCATGGTGCTGTGTGGCTTGTCTTTTGAAGAGCAGCAGCTACATTCTCCAGTAAAGCTCCCACAGGTTTGTTACCTATCCAGGTTACCCAGGTTAACTGTCCACAAACCCCTAATTTCTCCTTTCTCGTAGTTTTAGTGCTATGTGAGTACGTGGTAGTAACGCTTACCTGGGCGTTAATTTGCTCTTCAGAGCTGCCTGGAGTTAGCAAGCAGGAAGAGGGGGAGGTGGATGGGACGGGGATTAGGAGGCCCGAATTAGCCCTGGTCATCCATGCAAAGGCCACCCCATTCACCCTACCCCCATCCTCTGCCTGCTTCTCCACTTTGCACTGGCTTTACCTGGATTATCCCTTAGCCACCTGCTATAGGAAAGAAACTGACAACACACTACAGTCTTTACTGACACACACAGATAAGTAAAAATATATATTTTTGGCTTGTGGGGAAATGCTTTAATGGACAACAACACTTATATTTTAACACATAAACTTCTACGGATTAAATTCTGCATCTGAACCAACTTCTTTCTCAAATCCCTCATCTCTCCCTCTCTTTTAAAGAAGAGGACAGCATTATGATTCTATGGATCCATTACACGGCAGGCATCGTAAAGCTGCTCTGTGCACAGGGATGTGCATTGCTGTGAGTAGAGCATTCAAGCGGGATTAGTTTTACCACGCCTGCCTGTCTGGATTAAAACATTTGCAGGCTCTTTTCCTCAACTGAACAGCTTTGTGGTCAGTGGGCGTGGCTAACATTACCAGAGTGTTACAAAATAGATACTTCTAGATGCCCATACATAAGACTGCATCACAACCTGAGCAAGTAGCAGGTCAAGAATACACATTTACAGCAAAGAGTGAGATTATGGCTGCTATTTAAGATTATGTTGGGTTTGGTCCTGGGCCATGATTCTGCAAGTCCTGCGCTCGCCGCATTTCCTGCATTCGCTGCATGGTCCTGAGCTGGTTCTTTGCTACAGAAAAGCAAAAGAGACACAAATTAAATCTAATCTTATATCCTGTCTTGACTGAAGACGTCACCCAAACTGACTTTTATCTCGGTGCATCTTGATCTTCATAGCAATCCCCATAATTAGAATCAAGCCAAAGGCTGCACAGCCACAGACCACCAGGATAATGATATTGTTGTCTGGATAGAGACATACACAAATAAGAAAGACAAATGGAAGTTAAAGCATCAGTGAAAGATTATAATGCACAAATAAAACCACACTTTGAGGAAGTGTCCTTACTGTCAACAGTGACACTATGTGGACCAGACGAGTAACTGCCACATTGGCTTTGTACAGTGCAGCTGTACAGGCCATTATCGTTAGGCAAGGCTTTCTTCACTCTGAAACTGCTTTGATGTTCCCCGAGATCTGTACTGTCTTTCGTCCAATTATATGTGACATTGATTTGGATGGGGATATCATGGACACAGTACAAAGTGAAGCTGTCGCCTTCCTGAAATATGGAGCCAGTGCTGTTGATGGATACATTGAAGTCTGAGGGGAACAACACACATAAAAGAACAGTGTCAAAGTGGGGTACTTAAATTAATAGCAGACGGTTTATTACTGCAAATGTGAAATGTTTACCCTTTTTGCAGGTGTCGGCTGTACTGCATGATGCTACAAAGATGAAATCACAACAATTCACATGTAATTTTCTAAATGTAATTACACAGTATGTTTTGCATATATTTATTCTTGTGTTTTATCTAAAGTAAGGTAACTCCTTCTACAAACCATACATGGAGAATACAAACCATTGTATTCACACACTGAGTTGTTATGACAAGAATCTATAATAAAAACAGAGTTGCAATTATTTTTTTAGACTTAAACTGTAAATTTTACTGTAAACACTATAAAGAATATTTTTTACCTGGAATACACTTATAACATATAACAGGTAGGCAGTTAGCGTCACATACACAAGCTACAGACATGAGAATTACAACAGACCATTTTTACTGTTAAAAGGTTAAGAAAAGCTCATTACTTAAAAAACTAAAGTGGATGTTTACTTACTTCTGACATGATGAGCAACCAGAATATAGAGGAATAACACTTTGAGATCCATTCTCTGTTAGGAAAAGGAATGTCATTATTTTGTTTACTTGGAGACTGTTTTTTAGTTTGAGAAAAAGTAAAAGTAAACGTGTTTTTTTTTTTTTTTTTTTACCTGTGCTGATGCTGAGCACACAGAGATGAATAAGGAACAGTACAGTTTTGCCCATACAGCTGCTCAGCGCACTTTGGAATCCAAGGCGGAGCGGAGTCAAAATACAGATAGCAATGCAAATTATTGCAATATTTGTGTTTATAGCACAAACAGGACTGGTTTTTGTTTGGTTTGTAGGAGGAAATGATGCCTTATACAATAGAATCGTTATACTTGCTGGTGACTATATGCAAAATTACCCTGGAGCCATTGGGCAGGAAATACCCTGGAAATGTTATCTGCATCTGAATCCCAGGAACGCAACACACACTATACAATTTCACTCATGTCACATTTTGAAAAAGTACTAATTCGAAAGAGATCACAAACATTTTTCTTGTAATGGCCAGCAGAGGGTGCTGCTGACCACCCCTCTCAAAAGTGCACTCAGTATTGGAGTAAGATGTCTTCAAACAATGGATGGTAATGGAATTAAATCAAGAACAATTTAATGTACGTGCATTCATTTAGAGAGTATTCTAGCTTAAATATAAGGAAAAATGTCTCACTCAAATGTTATTACCTCATTTATCCAGCGTCATCGTGCTCAAGTTCGAGTGCGCATGAGTGAACACGCCGAGATTAGAACAATCAGCAGCACCTGTGCGTCCGTCCTCAGGTCTTTGCTCATTGTAGTTCTGGTCCCGTGTGCCTCTGTTGTACCTGTGCTTTTTTATTTTTTTAAGATGGTTACATTCAGAAGACTTCACCACAGGCTGGTCCGTCTTTCAAAAGTTTCCCTACAAAGGTCATTAAAGAAAAATGAAAACTGTTGCCCTTCTGCTCCTGGCGCCATGTCTGTTCAAAAGGTATGACAGTCAAATTTCATTAGGGACTGTGACCATGAATGCGTCTCACTAATCATAAACTAACACAGGTAGGTTAGAGTTTTAATTGACAAGTATCTAATGTGTGAAGGGGGGACATTATTATGCAGAAAATTCTCTTCACACTCTGAATCCATCCAAGTAAGAAACAAAGAAACAAAAAGAACACACTGTACCACATTGTATTAACTCGCAATGAAAAGGGATTGTGTTTAAAATACAATATAAATGTGTTCCTCATAAATAAGTAATTTACCAACATCTCTGCCCTTTGAATTTTATACTAGTATACCCCCTTCAGCTTGTATTGACACTATAGAGACTAAACTACTTGGCTTTGATGACCCTTTTGTTTGGATACTACACTATTTCTTTTTTTTTTATTTATTTTATTTCCGAGCATTGTGCAAAAATATTGTCTACAAATAATCAGACGTGTACAGCTTTCCAGCTCAGAAGTCTGTGAAAAGTCTCTATAAATGTGTCACTACATTAATTGTGTTTCTCAAGAAGTATGCAGAGAACAGCTTGATTATAGTAACCATACTTCCTCTTTTGTGGCCAGTTGCTATGGTAAGACTTCCCTTTGAGGCAGGAAGTGACAGGAAGTCTGAAATGATGAGTTTTTGTGTTCATGACGGTGTATATGGGTGGGGCAGTTGGCTGTGTCCCTCAGTGTGAACATCACACAGGACGTGGGCTAAGGCTGGTGAGTGGTCAAAATGGCAAAGAACAGTGCTCTGGGGCTCCCTGGTCACATGGTGAGTTAGAGGAACTATTTCAAATATCAAAACATTTTATACATTGTACAGTCACGTTACTAAGTGGATAATGTTGCGTTGTTGAGTGGTGCAGGGTTCTCATTGGGTTGTATTGCCTTGGCTTCTCAGTGAGACTAGAAACCATCAGGCTTTTCTGGCCACAGTTGGTCGCAGTTGAAAACAAACCATGCTTGAGTCAGAAACCTAGCAGTGCAGTCTGTTGTGTGTAGGTTGAGTTGGCCTCTGTCTGATAGAGCACTTAAAACAGACGTCAAAATGTTTTTTTTTTTTCATAAAGTCTTTTGACATAAATGTTATTGAATACAAAAAAAGGGGATGTGTGGATTATGGTTGGCCTTGTAATCACATTTTTTTTCAACATTTCGACTTAATATCCTCATGCTTTGTGTCTACACCAAACGTCGGTTAATATGTTTTTGGCTGATAAGTGTTTCCGCAGCAAAAAACGTTAAAACTAAATCCAAGGTTATCGTTGATGGTTTACCCCCACCTCCCAACCCCCCTCCACCTCCCAACAGCCAGTACTTGCCTTATATGGTCAAACTTGGGCAATTGCCAAATGGTAATATTACTAAATTAGAGAAAGTGACACACATTAAAGAACATATTTACTCTGAAATTAAGTTAATTGTGAATGAGCTGTCAAAATCTATTCATAAGTATGGACAAGGCGGGTAAAGTAAGCAGCATTTCTGTGGCACATCTCAAGACATGACAGAGTTTCAGCACCAAAAGTTGAATGAGTAGTTTGTTGTGTCACAAACCACTTCCTGTGCTTGAGTTTTCTGTACAGTTAAGGGCTGGAAACCAAAAGTTACTCTAGCAGTTGGTGTTACTTTGTCATTATCTGAAGGAGCATGTCTTGACGTTGGTAAAGTGAGTTTAATGTAAATGACGTGTGTAAAGCGAAACTACTCGCTGACAAAGTAGAAATGTAAGGAGGTTGAGTTTAGGATTGTAGTCTTCTCATTTTTCTTTCTCTTTCTTTGCAGAGTCAGGCCGTGTCAGACGGAGGTAAGTGTGTGTGTGTGTGTGTGAAAGCTGGCAAATCTTAGTCCTCCATAACTGAACATGTCTAAGCATGACACACATCTGAATCACACTGATTGGTGATCATGCTTTGCTGTGCTGAATGCTGGGTGTGTTTGCCTGTGGATGTAATGCAGAGTTGAACATGTCTGCTCGGAGTTGTGGAGGCAGCAGTTCTAGTCTTCCCGCGACTTCGACGGGAGCGGGCGACCCAGACAACAGCGTGCTCAGATGGGCTGTGTCATTTGAAAAGCTGCTGGAGGACCCCTGCGGTGTACGCTACTTTACGGTGAGACTTGTTGAATATTTACTGATTGCCGCTTCTAAGTGTTGCATGGATTAATCTTATGGATTTCCACAGGCCTTTCTCATGTCTGAGGTCAGTGCAGAGAACATCCTATTTTGGCAGGCTTGTGAAAAGTTTAAGAAGATTCCAGCTACTTCTTTAAATGAGGTCAGATCACCTTTTTGTATACTTTCTAATACTAACTAACTATTATAAACAGTAAGTTGTGTGAACAATGTAATTATTCAGTGAAATGATTAGTAGTATTCAGATGGCTATATTGACTCAAAGCAAGTACACTAGTCGTCTGTCTTCACACGTGTGTCTGAGCCCCTGCCTCTTGTATTGTTTTTCTTGTGAAAAAAGTAATCGTTTGATGTATGCTACTTTTGTTGTGGTTGTTGTGCTTTCAGCTGAAGAAAGCAGCTTGCTCCATCTACAACATGTACCTGGCCGACAGTGCACCTTACTCGGTTAACATCGATGACACTGCCAAGATTGAGGAAAAAGACCTGGAGCAGCCTGTACCCGATATGTTTAACAAAGCTCAGACACAGGTCTGTCTGGACTTTATGATCCTTTCTTTTTATTTTTTTGACTGACTGGGCTCAACTGTCCCTTCTCTGCATCAGATTTTTAAACTGATGAAGATGGACAGCTTCCGCCGCTTTGTGCGCTCGTCGCTGTACCAGAGTTGCAGTTTGGCAAGTGTAGAAGGCAAACATCTTCCTCCGCTCTCATCAGAGCCAGCCCAAGGCTCCTTGGATAATGTGACGAGACGAAGCCCCCCAGGTGACAAGAAGGTAGTGAAAAAATGACTGGACATAAAAATATTAAACTGGTTAAAACACTGAGTAAAACAAATATATAATGCAGATAATGAAACTGGATAATGTCACTTTAGACTGGTCACTTCAAAGTATTTGTAAAATTTCTCTAAACAGAACAAAAGTTCAGACTCGGGCGTCTTGAGGAGTAGTAAGAAGGCCCTAGAAAAACAGCATCAGAACAGAGGATCCTGGGGTGGTAGGGTCTTATGGTTTTCACTACATTATTCTCTAATTTTACTTTAAATCGACCACACTGCCATTTGTTTAATATTAATAGAAATGGAGGCTTCAGCAGCCCATGTTTTAGTATCCAGAAAAGACTTCCCCATATCAAAGTCCACCAGCAGTGTGGAGCTGGGCTCCCTCATCAGGCAGCTTGAGGTCAGAGCATTCGTAAAAGAACTTATTTCTTAGGATGACGCAGCGTTGTTAAATAGTTTTCATTTGTGTTCTAATATGTTTTTCAGAATAGGAGGTCTAGCCCCCTCTCTTTAGATGATGGCGGCCGTGGTCGGCTAGGCTTTGAAGGAGGCTACTGCTGTGTATATCTGCCCGATGGTAGTGCCTCCCTGGCCCCCACACGGCCCGGACTGCCCATAAGAGACATGCTGTTGAGCCTCTGTGAGAAGAGGGGCTTCCCACTTAAAGATGTCGTCATTTACCTTCACGGCAAGGACAAGGTGAGTGCTCTGGTACTGTCTAAATCGTACTTGTTCTGTAGCAGATGGTATAAGGTTCATACATTTGTTTTCTTTGCCAACAGCAGCCGCTCTCACTGGATCAGGACTGCTCTGTGCTCAGGGATCAGCAGGTGTCTCTGGAACTCAGGGTAACATTTGCGTGAGTCAACCAGATTTATGTATTTATTTAATTTTTGTCACCCATTGTTATCACTACTAACAATTAATTAATCGGATAAGCTGCTACAATGTGTATTTTCTGTGTGGGCTGCATTGAGTGACACAGTTTGGTTTCTTCTCATACTGTGCATAATATTAAAGGAGTTTATTCAAATGTTAATTTTAGGTTAGAGATTGCGTTCACTGGTAAATCTGTCGGAATAATGGCAAAGTCAAGTAAGACTCTGCAGGATGCCCTGTCTGCAGTGCTGCAAAAGCACCACCTGAAGCTACAAGATGTGCAACTCACAATGGTGCGTACTAGTGTATAAAGAACTAAATAAATAAAAACTTGGTCGAATATTTATCATGTTTTTGTGATGCTTTAGGTTGGAAGTGATGCACCAGTGAACATGAGCACCAGTGTGTTCAAACTGGCCAACAAGACGCTGCGGCTCGACAAAGCCAAAGGTCAGAACATAACCTTTTAAAACCTCACTCATCCTCTTTAGTGAGCCAGAAGCCATGTAATGTGCTTCCTACGGCAACCAAAAGATAAACAACCACAAAATGAAGACCTTTTGACCTGTGCCTTAATGAAATAACTTAATCTTATTGTATTAGTTGGTTATCAATGCTATCAAAACATTAGTATTCCTGTTTGTGCTCTTTGTGCTCTCACATGTAATTCTCTTTAGTGGCTCCTATCTGGTGTCTTTTTTTTTATTGTTGGCTCAAACATGCTCTTAAGCGGTAAAGAGTCTTTTCAGTGTCCACTTAAGTGACCCGATTTGTCTGCGTCATGCTATGCCTACTCCTCTTTCCCCTCTGATTGCATTGTGTTTGTATGTCTTTCTCTCACACGCTTCATTCTCTGTGCGATGCCAATGTCTGAGTCCATTTGGTTTGTTGAGTGCTGTGTCGCTTTGGGTTCACTGCACTCATTTCCAAATCCCTGGGAAACCAGAGCCAACTTCACTGTGGATCAGATCTGTATCCTTCATCTTGACAAGAGAGAGCCTATTCAGTTAGAGGTTAAAACCCAAGAGGATCAGTCCAACACAGTTTAAGGTTGGTTTAATTCAGTAAATCCCCCAGTTTTAAACCTGAACTGTCTTTATTTTTGCAGAAAAGGAGCAGACAAACATATCCAGAGGCAGTGCTAATATAACGGCTACACAGGTGAGATGTTCTGCAGTAAATTATACTGAGGTATGCCCTGCAAATGTGGTCAAGTTTAGATGACACAATAACTATTCTACAGGCAGCTGCAGTGAAAGAAGCGGATGCAGTGGCTCGGTCACACTCGCTGACAGACAGACCCAAGGCTCAACCCAAGCCCAGTAAGAACCGCGACATGGATGGTAGGACACCCCCACAACAGTGTCTTGTGGGGTGGGCTAAATAACACTCACTAATTACAAAAGTATGTGTTTTAGTAACCCACTGGGTGAGTGTTGCCACTAGAACTGCTAACTGTCATGGCTGCTAACTTAGTACAGCGGCATATTCTCCATGCTGTACATTCATGTCCCACTTAATCACTTCAAAATTTAGTCTAGGCTGGCCAGCCATGACTTTTAACTTTACTACTATAATTATTTAGTGTAATGGGTCTGTGATCCCTTCCATGCTTAATAAATTCCAATCGGCAGAAAGATTCTGTCTGACCCATCTTCACCGTTTAAATCCCCAAAGTCAGGCAAAGTAAAACTCTACATTAAAATGTAAAGGATGCACTCACATGTTGCTGTGCTTGCCAGGGTTGCTGGACATGCTGACCCGAGCACAGTGCTGCCGTGTGGATGACCAGCGAGGACTTTTGACCAAAGAGCAGCTCGAAATCCCTCTCTTTCTGCAGTTGTCCTCTGACTCTCGACAGGAGAACTCTGGTGAAACCTGCAACTCTGCTGCAGATCCCAAAGACGTGGAGAAAAAGGCTTCATTAAGTGCAAGTTCAGCTTCACCAGCAAAAGAGACTCATGAATCAAAGTCTGCAACAAAAGACCTGAGAGAATCTAAAGTCTGACATTAGGTTGTACTAAAAACAATGGACAAATCTAATGCTTCAAAAGAAAAAAGCACTTTGTTACACACAAGCTGAGACGGAAAAGACCATGTCGTGATTTAGTAGCACTTCAACACTACAAAAGCAAATGTTTGGATTGTGTATGCATTCATCCATGTTTGGGGAAATCATTGTAATATTTTTTGATGGATTTAAGTATTTTAAAATCTAGATTGGCTGGATGTTTAAATATTCCCTTTGCTTAACGCTCTTGTTTAAACTCTAAGCAAAACGTGTTTCAGGAACAGTGACTGTCCAAAATATTGTTTGTAGTTCATTGTGGTTTAAAAATTTTGATTTTTACCATACGTTTTTGAATATTTAATATTTTATGCTGTGCTTATTTGCTATGTTTGTCCTAAATGCATCTTGTTTGCTGTGATTACTGTTTTCTTGTCACTTGTATAAAACTGAAACTCAACCTATATAGGAATCCTTCATTAATTGTTACATAAATTGTTCCAAATAAACTAAATTAAATATGTCCACAACAGTGCCGTAAAGGTTGTGTAGAAAGTATGTTATTACATTTTATTTCAGTGGGAATGGTCAGATCTGATCCGTTTGAATCCAGTGGGTGATTCACTGAGGTCAGCTTCTCAAATGTGGTTGGTTTTATATGTAACACATTGAATGACAAATCCAAATTAGAGACTTGGTTGTAACTAGCTTTTATTTTATCTTTTGTATGTCTGGTAGAGAAATCTCCCTCTTAGCATCATATGTCGTCAGTTTTTGCACAGTGACGGGGGAGTAATGAAATGACTTTGATTGGCTCTTTGTGAGGGATTTGTAGCCAATGGCCTGCCTCATTTTTCAGACTTGTTGCTGTAAAGTGTTTTTTTTTTTTTTTTTTTTTAAGTGCTGTGAAAGACAATTACGCCCCTGTATTTGCCAATTGTAAAGATTACAAAATAACATGGATGAGTCATAGATGGATTCATCCTGATGATGTAAGCAGCATGCATATTTCATAGTACGTGACTATGGGGCTAGGCAGGCGTCCCATTCACCCACATGCCTGTTATTTCTGTACAGCAGTGTGTGCTGTCAGATAAAAGAATCCACCTGGCACAGTGATGGTTGCTTTTAGATAAGCATCCACGTTCTTACTGCCAAACTGAAAAACTGGCTCACAGAAGTGATTGCACACCTGGAGTGTGTGTGTGTGTGTGTGTGTGTGTGTGTGTGCGTGCGTGTGCTGCGTCGGCGGAGCTATGAATGGGCATAGAGGGGTGTGCTCTCAGACACCATAGCAGCAGTGAGATGAGGAGTGCCATCTACTCCACTGCACGTCTGCGCTGAAAGAAGCAAAGAGACGAGGGAGAGAAGGTAAGTGCATCAAATTCCTCTGCTGCATCACTAACCTTGTGTTTTGGATGGCTGTTTTGAGCTTGTGCCTTCTCTGCATGTTTGCTTGCCTGGAACCTCTTTTCTTGCTATCATTTCCCCTTATGTTTGTCATGTGTGAATGTCATTAACATGTCTGTCACCTTTTTGTTATCTTGCTGTTATTTGTGGCTTGCAGTCAGGTTAGTTTTATACTCAAGTCCCATACTACACTAGGATGTTTCACAGAGGCATTTTGAAGTGTTATTTGTAAACTCACTCCATATGAGCTCTAAATGACACTTAACTGTCAGAGTACTACAGTGGCTACACAAGTGCTGTAAAACAAAACCTAGTCATTGGATCAATGCTTGTACATTATAGTGCATTCACAGACTGGGGGCTGATGAACAGCCTGTGCTAAGTATGCTCAAATAAACCATAGCACTGACTCAGTTATCAGGTGAGATACACATGGCTGAGCTGTGATTCAGAGCAGCTGCGCTGGACGACTGCCGACTGCATTCATATTCTTCTGCGGGAGGAATAGACTGGTGTATGCATGTCACACACAGCATGACTGCACAGACTGCCCAGCATCATCAATTATAGGACATAGTGTCTAGAGGCGCAAGTGACAAGTTTCTGTGCTCATTTTGGGCTTCCTGTTCCCTGACCACATCCTCCCAAACTCAGTCTGAATGTATGTGCTACAAAAACCTGTAATTAATAGTAATATTCATAGCATGCTTCCTCATTAGAAAGTTCAGCTCCACATTGCATCACATGAATCATGAGGCTCCAGCATCAGTCCACCTCTAGAACAGGGCTTCTGCTGTCCTCTTAACCCCAAAACAATGAATAAACCCATAGCTGCAGGCTTGTCTGTCAACACTGATGCTTAGCGAGATAATTATAATAAGCCCTCTCAGAAAACTGGGGTTGGCAAAATCAAATATCTGCTAAAGGGCAAACTGACCATGTCATCTGTCAATTAGATGTAGATATCCTGTGTGTTCTTGAACATTTTAAAAAGGCGTATACATTTATTGATTAGTCACTCAAATAAGTCATCAAATGAAACAATATTTCCATTCTTATTAGAATGGAACCACTTACATTTATGACATTTTCTGTTCATCTCTGCTGTAGTTATACACCTTAAAGCCTGCGTGAAGGTAACTTTCACTAACGTTTGAGTATGGTTTTTTCCTGTTCCAAATTTGAATCCCCCTGAAAAGAGTTACTTTGCCAGATGTCTATTACAAACCCTTTATTATTAATGCTCTTCCATGTCTGTGGCAGTGTTATAATATAAAGCATTATGAGCTTCTGGGCAGATGTGCACACCAGAGAGGCAGTAGTTTTTGGATGCATCAGCTTCTCTGCTGTTGACTTGCTCTTGGGGACTAATCAGTGTACAAGAGCTACTCTGGCCAAGCCGTAAAGATGCTCACCACTCTTTAGTTACACATCCCTTCTCCCTCTTCCCCTCAAACTGCCGAAATGACTGGATGCAGAGGTAGGTATTTGTTTTATGTAGGTCAGTTCATTCAGTGAGCTGGTCCAGGGAGCACTCAAGACTCACTGAAGGCCATCCATTTACGTTAGGCCTGATACTCATTTGTCCCTCAGAGGCTGATGTTAGAGTAAGTGCATATAGTACATGTCTCTCCCTATTCTACCAAACTAAAATGCTGCTTCTAGTGCCACTCATTAGTCATTCCTTTATAGATTATTTCTTGTTATGTCTTGTTCGATCTTGGGAAAGTCTTAAAGTGGTTCCTGTTTAACTGGATCTTTCTGATGGGAGTTCCTAATAGTCTTCAATGTGCTGCTAGCAACAGGACTGCTGACTCCTGTCACAGTGGGAGTGAGCTCCTGTTGATCACGTCCCATTCATTCTTAATGAACCTAAAGCTGTGGGCTTCCTGTGCTGCGGACGGTAGACCAGAGATCAGTGTTTCTACTGTGTAACGAGACTCACTTTACTGATGAGGTTATGGTAACTACCCTGTATCATAATGTCATTACTTATATAAGTCTCTCACATTGTGGAAATATTTAGCAAAGCACCCATCAATTTTCAATTCCAGTAAAAGTGTTGTGATTGCTCTGGTCATATATCAGACTGTAGTCTGTAGAGGTCACCAAAAAGTCTCCTGCAAATTGATCCAAATATGAAATGCTGCAGCTGGACTCGGTCTTCTAGTGCAGCTGGATCTTTGAACTACAAAACTTTTGTTTAATATATATTTTACCATTGACAAGTGTTGAATATTTTCATTTTGACCTTGACTTCCCTAGCATGGCCCAGTAATATCCTTAATAAAACAAAAAAAAAAAACAAAAAGAAGCATTAAGAAGTGATTACAATAAGGTGCTGTAATTGGTTCATGTATTTTTCAGTGTTGCAATTAGCACCAAAGCCCAGAGGAACTCACCTGGCATAGATCATACAAATCATGTAATTACTGCACAAACAAGCATACAAGGCGCCATCTAGTGTGTGGAAGCTCTAACTGCAGACCCAATACAAGGCGTGAACAAAAAGCACACAAATCTGTTCTAATCCTGTCTTATACAACAAACTGATGGTTCTAACCTCTGTTTCTCTCATCTGTTAGATTTCTGGACATCTTTTTAGACTGAACTGTCAGAGTGAATTTCTCCTGAGAATTATCGCAGCCATGGAGCAGAAGACAAATGAGGTGTGTAAAAGTGCTTGAAATGCAAAACCTTTTGATTCATTACAGCACTGTCTAATCGGCTCAACCCCTCTAGTGTCCCACCAACACATCTCCTCAGAAGCAAATGAAGAACAGGTCCAAATCCATTGAGGAGACACAACAAGCAAAGAAGGTAAGGAACAGCCCAGTCCTGATTAATTTATCTGTATCCAAAAAACATTTTATTCCTTTCTTCTGCTTATAGGGTATTTCTTCCCAAAAATCCCTACCATGCAGACCAGAGCTGGAAAAAGTGAAGGTATGATATAACTGTGGACATGCAATAATGTATAATGTGTAGTGTATTGATGGATTGTGTTTGATATCTTTGTTACAGGAGTGTCCGGTTGGCTCTGACACACCGTCGTCCTCCACTGAGCAACTAAAGTGACGAACTCAAAGTAGTGATCACAATGATGTCAGATCACAAGCACCATCACGTTTCATTAAAGGTGTTAGTAAAGGCGCACATTGTTTTAAGTGAATAGCCATTTAGAAAATGAAGTAAAAATGCAGTGAATGTGGTGATCTGACCATGAGGCAATCGCATGCGAACAACTCAACAGCCATACTGATGGTGGTTCTCTGTTTTCTGTGTCAACCTGAATGTGTGTCGACAGTGCTGCCCCGAGGCTCAATCCACTACTGTGTAAAGAATATGAAGACTGGGTGTGTACAATGATTTCTTCCATGTCATGTCTGATAGAATAAACATGTGGCTATGAAGTTTAATATTTTTTTATTTTTATTTTTTGGTGGGAAGAATATTGAGATGTGAAGTTTCCTCCTTTTTAGAGCGTTTGAACGGCTGTGGTATCCTGCAGGAACATACTGATGACTTTAAAACAAACCCCAGTGAATTGACTTTAAAACACATTTGTGAAAACCTTAGATTCGTTTGTGTTTCTAAAAAGAGCCATAGATGTTCCTCTTCCAACAGCGGTGCTCAGTTTGTCCTCTCTGTCATGCTGTTGAACAGGAAAAAAATTAAATATCTATTTTTCCAATATAGATAAATGCAAAAGTAGCATTTTGATCTAATTACTCACCATTACAATTGTTTGCTGATATGCTATACACAATGCATCTTGTTAAAATGGAGGGAAAAAAAGTGCTGGCATGACTTTTCCAAAGGTATTGTGGGCAATTCTCAACATGTGGCCCACAAGACACATTCCTAGCACTCTCCCTTGTGTGTCCTTGACTCTCCAGCTCAATTCCAAAGCCAAATGAAGCTGGGTTGTGTTGCTTGCAGAAGAAAATGTGTTCCATTAACACACGCACAAAAAATGGGGATGATGCAGACAAACAGGATGTGCACAGTGATGAAGACTTGGTATTTAAACCATTTTTGGAGCAAGAAATTTGAGCAACTTTTTAATGAACAAAAACATTCATATTCATGGATCAGCCAACAGACTGATAATGAAATGCTATAATCCTGTTTGTTTAAATAGTAGACTGGCAGCTTAGTGAGTGCATAATATGGCATCGCTCAGTGAGAGATTAGCCCTGGATAACGCAGGTGGCTCAGGTCCACAATGAACCCACTGCACATCGTTTGACAGGCCGGTCTGTGGCCTGTGACGACCCGGTGTCTTCCGTCTGATTTATCCCCAGGACAACACATCTGGAGAGGGATTATCAGCATCGACATGTTTCAGTGGATCCATGCCAGAGATGTAGCCAAGCATATGCATGGGTGATTGAATGTGAATGTGTGTTACCCATTCTCTCTTCTTCTGCTTAATGCTGCAGCAGATCTTGAGGATTTTCCTCTCAGCAGGCAGCAGAAGCCTTGGCACTGGTCCAGCTGCCTACACAACAATGGGGCCGTTAACTCTTCCAGGCTCCCAGCTCTCATAACTGTTTGGAAAGTAACAGCTTAGTCAAGAGGGTTATTAAGTTCTTTGCCTTGAGAAAAGTGTGGGGTCAGCAGGTTTGGAGGAGAGCACTGCTGATTTGACAGAAATGGAGCTGGGATAGGTATTAATAATTAGCCTGATAACTCGGGAAATCACCAGCTTCTCCAGTCTTTGGGCAGTGGTGTGTTTAAGCTTATGAGTGTTAAAAGGATCTGCCCGAGTGCGCACGTCCAATCACAACATGCTTGATCTCGAGTGCTGACACAGTCTCTAAGTACCTGCACATTCCGCAGTATTTGCACAAGCCAAGAAGATTACTCACAAGATTTTTGAAATACTTCGACTAAGTTATCTCATGATAGCAATGATCTTTTAACTCCTTGTCTTTAATCTTCCCGAGAGAAGAGCTTATGATCCAGAAATAGGTATGCAAGAGAAAGAAAGGCTGATGTGTTTTGTCTAACATTTACCACTAGATGTCACATTTCCCCTGTACGTCCAATTGAAACTAAAAAGAGCTCAAGAATAAAGATCATTAATCACATTAAACAGCCCACTGCATCTTGGGAGTTTATCTGGCCCCAAATCAGGTGAAATAAACAGCTGGTAGAGAAAACATCATACATCACCCAGTGCAAAACATGTAATCCTGACTTTTCTCTTCTATGCATCATTAAGTTGAGCCTTTGAGTTATTGATTAACAATGAAGCATCTGATGAAGGAGCAAGTTAACTAAATTGAAAAAATTAAGGTGTTCCCGCTTTGGGCCGCCTCATCTTTCTTTAAAACAACTGACACATTCACTCCTCTTTCTTTGAGAGGGCACACACAGCAAGTCAGGTTACTTCAAACAAGGTAAGACAAACAATGAATCAAAGCTCATTATATGAAAAAATAATAATAAAAAAGGATAAAAGCATGCAGTATTTAGGATTTCAAATAAATCGTTTTTGTAAAGGCTCTATTTAAAACATTGACAAATCAGCTGTCAGTGTTTCATTAAGGCTTTTATTTTCCCTCTTGAAGTAAAGGCTAATTGGTGACATTTTGGTGAAGGATAAACAGCAAAGACATGTGAGTCATGAAGACACACTGGTAGTTACACTGTCAGTGAGAGACACAGAAGTGTGGCAGGTAGATAAGGAGAGAAGTACATTGAGGTCTTAGTTCAGCTTTGATCTATTGAAAACACCTCCCAGTTGTATGCCACACCAGGTCACACAGATATATTCAGTGCTTATGAGAACCTGCAGGAGGAGGATGCCTCACTTTCAGAGTGATGTACTGTAATTACTGTAATTTTAACAGCTGTAATTACTGAACTCACTTCCACTCTCTTTACTTTTAAGAGATGCATTAGTACTCTCTCTGCAAATGGTGTCCCCAAAATATAGTGTCTGACGTGAAAGGGGAAAATGTTTTTTCAAAGCGGGAGCATAAAACCCTTTGAGGAGAGCTCGTCTATAGACTCTGGAGAGTCCCTTCAGGGCTGACTTGCAGCTGCCGGAAACTGAGGAGAAGACGACTTACATAGAAGCTGATGTTTCGCTATTGATTGAGATGATTATCTGTGAAGAGGCTAAATGATGCCATTAGGTGTGAGGGATTTAAATGTGCAATCTGACCCCAAATGAGGACAGGTGCTGATTACGCACAATGCGGGGACTCTTTGTTCAAGTCTAATGGCTGTGTTGATGAGATTAAATAAAGAGTCTTTGGTCTTCTTTTCAGTGCTGCGGGCGGTTGATAAACACATTCATGCTTCTAATCGCTGCAACAGAATTGTGTCATTCTGTGATTTTAATTACCTCCATTTCTCCACACACAGCATTCAAAGCATCATGTCATCTCGGGCCATAACTATAGTGACCTCTGGGAGGAGCACAGACTTAAACTACAAAGGTACTCATTTAGAAGTTTCCTTAAGCTTCTTCAGGATCAAACAAAAGTTAAATCTTTGACTTTCAGGGTTTAAAATGCATCCGAAGCTCCTGATGGAAGAGGACAGGGAGTCTGGCATCGGTTCGACCCTTGACCTCACCAGCAGCTCTAAAAACTACAAGCAAACTAACGATCACTTGTTCAACAAACCGTCAGTCAAAGAGGCAGGCAGACTTCCCCAAGAGACAGGTACTTGGCATTAGAATGAGACGCATGGGCTGGCAGCGGGGCAGAAATCTGTGTCGAAAGAGTTCATTTTAAAGAACATGAACTAAAGGCACGCAGAGCCAGTTGGGGCATGTCATCTGGGCGACAAAGCAGAAGCTCTGCTTTTACACAGCAGCGTCTGGCAACTTGTGAGCAATTTAAATGTTGGATATGTGCAAAGTAGAAACATGAAGGAATGAGAAATGAGGCACACATAACATTTATAAAAGGTGTGCTGCATTAGTCTCTTGCCTTTTCTATATGCAAGAGACTAATGATAATCGTGATAATATTGATTATCATGATTATCATTCTGTTTCCCACAGGCCTCACAGCTCAAGCTCCCCAGTCCCCTTCCTTGTTATTAGCAGTCTTCAGTTATTGTATTACATGGGGCTAATGTCAAGATGTTAGACTCCTTTCTGACAAAAGTTAAAACTGACCTTTAAGCTTTTAAGGTTCACATTGAGAGTTTTTTCTTGTTGTTGTCGTCTTTGAACAGGTCTCGCACCAATCTCAGCAGCGAGTTCAATTAACACCAAGCAGCTTTTAACCAGTCTGGCCAAGATCCCACTCCTCTTCGTCCTCCTCTTCTTCTTTGTTTGCTCTCTGGACACTCTGAGCTCTGCCTTCCAGTTAACTGGGGGTAAGTGGAGTAACCCCTGCCTGGCCCTAAGCAGCTTCGTTCTGACTCTGCTGCCTTATGTTATGAGTCACTGAACACTAGAGCACTGCTGCTGCATTGTTTCACCCCAAAGCTTTGTCTCATGACCTTTGTGGATTTATGGAAACATGAATTTTGAGCCTTGTTTAACACTGCCCTTGGCCACTGACTCGTTTTCTGTCTCTCTGTCTGTGTTCTGTGTGTGTGGGCGGCATATTTGAATAGGTAAAGTGGCGGGAGATATTTTCCAGGACAATGCGGTGCTGTCAAACCCTGTGGCAGGACTCGTGGTGGGAATACTAGTGACAGTGCTGGTGCAGAGCTCATCCACGTCCACCTCCATTGTGGTCAGTCTAGTGGCCTCTGGACGTAAGTACATACAAGAAGGACACTGTAGGATAGTAACCCGTTGACTGACAGGAAACTGTTGGGTAATACTATATAACACAAACAGAAAGAATAATGATAGCAATGGAAAAAGATGCCCCTAATGCATCCATAGAAACAACAAAAGCATTGATTCATGAGCTGTTATTGTACATTAAAGTTCTTAGTATTTTAGCTTCAAACCCCATGCTTTGAATAAATAATGATTCCTACATCCTACTTACCAAATTACTAACTATAGTACTTTAAAGAAATGCAGTGTAGTTCAGACTCTCACACTGTAGTTTACATGCAGAAGGTCTATGGAGGGTTTTGCAGGACTTGCAGCAGGATGTGCTCTTTCTGTGTTCTGCTGTTGTCCTTGAATCCAAAGAGATGCAAAAATGATAGAAGTGAAAGAATTATTTTAAAGTTGGTATGATAACTAGTGTCTCTGTTAACTAGTCAATGCACATTGTCATGTTTTTTTTTATAGGCCAGCCAAACAAAATTTTGTTTTTGTACTTTTTGTTTTGAACACTCTCATCTGCAACATTGTGGTTATCATGTCAGCGACATACAAGTCACAACATCCCTTTTAATCTGCTCAACAAAACACAAACGGCCCATTTAAGCTTGGCATATAGACTCATACACTGTTTATTAAAACCTAAAACTGCCTGTCTACTTAGGTGAAGAAATGTGAAAAGTCTTTTATTACTCTTTTGTAAAGACCGCTTTACCTATCTCAAAAACCTGAGTTTAAAATGCATGTAAGAATTAAAGCAGTAATAGAGCCGTGTGGACTGAGATCAGCTGGGATAATCAAATAATTTGACACTCACTTTATGATTTATGATGCTGTGCAGGACCATTACAAGCCAAGGCCACAACCTTAGACGACCTGTTTCAAATGACTGCTTGCTCCCAGCCCCTTCCTTTTAAGTCTGCGTTGTTCAAGTGATTGATATCAGGATGCCGGTGCTGTCTCACTGTTCAAAGACTCTGCTCAAGAGAACAGCAAGAAGATTAAACTTAATTTTAATGACTAACAAAAGCTATAGAGGGGTGTGGAAAACAGATCACTTGTGCCTATTAGTGTGTCCATTTGTGCTGCAGGTCATTATTTTTAAAGGTACTCTTTGAAATAGACTGTGATAGTTTAATGAGTAAGTTGAATTACATCTGGCAATTACTACATCTTTAATTACCGTTATTGCATATATTTCATTTACATGGTGCTTTACGGTTTATTTGAACGTTTGCAGATATGTGACTGAAATCTTAATGCAACACTTGTGAGAAGTAAAGTCTCTGTGTGCTCTTACTTCACAGTGCTCGAGGTGAGGGTAGCTGTTCCCATCATCATGGGAACCAATATTGGGACTTCAGTCACGAATACCATTGTCGCCATGATGCAAGCAGCTGAGAGGACCGAGTTTGAGCGGTAAGTGCAGGTGGTAAAGGCTAAAGGCACTTGAAGAGCTGGAACAATATTGAAATGCTAAAGAGGCAGGGAGCCAGAGGGAAATAAGAGCAAAAGTGTAAAAGTGTAAAATTGAGAAAACATCTGCAGCTACTTCTATCTTTTTAACCTCCATTTAGTGCAAATTAATATAACTGTGACAATAATGGCATCAATCCACACAGATCCCACACCAGTCACCCTTTGGCATAAAATATGAGCAGATGGCACGTTACTTAATAGTAGAGTCTGCAAAAATAACCATCATTTATTAATCTTTCATGATATGCTCACACACTCAGTCAAAATGAAAACGCTTTCTGCATCCAAGAAGTTGAGCCGTGATAAGCTGATTAACTAGCAATCATTCAGAGTAGGTGAACATACTGACGGCAGAACCACTCACTGTGACCCATGGCAGGGCTTTTGCCGGTGCGACTATCCACGATTGTTTTAACTGGCTCTCAGTGCTCGTCCTGCTGCCTCTGGAGGTGATCAGTGGCCTTGTGACCCGAATGTCTCACTGGATGGTCACAGGTCTCAGTCTGCAGCCCGGAAAGGATGCACCTGAGCTGCTTAAGGTCATCACTGAACCGCTCACAAAGCTCATTATACAGGTAAAAACCACACGACTCTTCTTATCATCACCTCTAATAAGAGTCACATTAATGACAGACAGATCTTCTTCTTTCATGCTCAGTTAGACAAGTGCGTGATAACTGGGATTGCTTTGGGGAAGGAGAACATGAGGAACAGGAGCTTGGTGAAGGAGTGGTGCCAGACTGACCTTGTTGGGGTAATGCCTCTCCACTATTGTCCCCTGCAGATAAAGACACACTATATCATACTGACTCAAGATAATTTGTGTTTTCTTCACACATACTGATATTTTGTTGTTTTTTTTTCTCTCTGCAGCCCACAATCAATGTAAGCCACGAATCCTGTAGTCCTGATTATTACAATTCACAGGTTGTCAATGAGCACCACATTCAGAAGTGTGAGTTTATTGTCAGTATTTCCACAGCCACCCACTCTTAACTGTGCAGAGAATTGCACTTTTACTTTTCACTCCGTTCTACTTTTCCCTGGAATGATGCAGTGTTGTTGTTTGCTACTGCGTTTCCCTGCAGGTAGGCATTTGTTTGTATCCACCAGGCTGTCAGACCTCACCGTGGGCCTCATTCTTCTGACAGGCTCGCTGGCCGTCCTCTGCACTTGTCTGCTGCTTCTGGTCAAGTTACTCAACTCACTTCTCAAAGGCCAGGCAGCAAAGATCATCCACAGAGTTATCAACACAGGTGGGGGGCAAACCTTAAGGGGAAATATCATTAGTGTCACATTTTAATATTAACCATGTCATTACTGAGCAATTTTATTACTTATTACTTTTATTACTATTATTATTTAATTAAATATAGGGTATTATTTCCTTGTGAGGCAACCATTGCTTTGGGGACTATAGCCATTTAAACTGACGGATGGAAAATAGAAGCTCTATCAGTGTCGTCATGTGATTCTAAAAATTCTATATAGATTTTTATGTACTTTACTTAGGCTGGGGTTCAGAAAGTGCCTTTTTCCTGCCCTTTTAACGCTTTCTCTGCTGTTGGCCAGTGCTCATTACAGAAGCTACACTGAGAAAGATCTCACGTAATGATAAAACACTAGTTACATCACATCTACCATGTCTCCACATCAGCAAGTCATTTATATTTAATCACCTCCTCAGACCTGCCTGATCCGTTCAGTTGGGTAGCCGGATATGTGGCCATGTTCGTAGGCGCCGGGGTGACATTTGTGGTCCAGAGTAGCTCCGTCTTCACATCTGCCATCACCCCACTGATAGGTACGTATGGTGTACTTATGGTTCTTTAACACTGTGAACTTAAATGAGAGGCAAAGACACACAAAAGGCTGTAGTTGTGTTGTTAACACTGTACAAGCAGCAATGGCTTCACTAAATCATTCTGTAATATCAATATAATCTGCTGTGATTAATTTAGCAGATGTTGGGTCAGTGGCTAAAAATTCAGATTCATTTAGCATTATAAATTTCTAATCCATTTACAGAGAGCTGCTTGAGCGTATTATCTGTAAAGCTATGTCATTTGAGTCGGCAAAGCTTCACCAAATGGGCTTTTATTTGAGACAATAACACGAAAATAATGGAAACTTAGATAAAAAGGTGGTTTTGTTTCTCTATCAGCTTTTTGATACAGCCTCGTGAGTATTCGAGGTAATTGCTAAATGAATTACAAATTGATTAGAATTAGAAAAGACAGATTTGTATTCTACTGCTGTTACACATTCAGCATCTGTCTGAGTGATTACATTTAAAAGTCTCCTTGTCTGTAATCAGTATAGGCCATTTACATATTCAGAAACTGTTTTCAGGTGATCACAAACACTCCTCAGCATTGAGCCCTTTGGATTTTCAGCTTACACTAAAACCATGTGGACAGAGGATACTGGGCTTCACACAAATGGTGGCTATGACTGTGAATTTTAATCTTTAATCTTTATTCATACATGAATATCTTGCCCCATGACCCTCACACAACAGCTCTTCTATGAATGACTTTAAACCTATGAGTTTGCTGCAGCTCTTAAAAAGTGAAATCCTCATGAGTTAAGTTAGTAAGTTGGAGAGAGTTTATGTTCTAGACTTTATAATCTGGTGGTGTGTCTAGGTTCTGCCTCATGTGAAGGTCCGGCTGTGAGCTCTGATTTATTTAGTCAGTAGCTTTACCTAAACAGCTCATAAAAGAGACCTCATACATTGGACCTTTTCAAGGCCTCTGCTCTCTGCCCCAGATAATAAATTGTTTCACTTTTGCCTCTAAACAGGCCATTTAATACCAATAAATCATTAACTGTAAATGACAAAATGGTTTGCACTACCGAGAATAAAGGTTTACTTTTTATTGTTCTTGGAATCCTGTAAAGACCCAATTATTACCGTTTTCAATCCACAATTACCTCAGAATTGCTTTCTGACAAGTAACTAATTATGGAGCTTAAGAGATCCAAACAGGGCCATATTTTACTAATTGAAGTTTGAGATGTTATTGTTATTGCTACAAGTTGCATAGCCTTTACTTTGCCAAAGGCATACACAGGGAAGAATGCATATTGGGAATTTTTCATTTTGAACAGGAATAATTACCCCGCTCAAGGGGCCGTACTCACCCCCATGCTTTCTACTTTCTCATAATTACTGCCTCGTCTACTTCCGCTTCAGCATTAATCACTATTATGTCAGTGTTACAGTATTATAATCTAAACAAATATGAATTTATAGTTTACTCAAAGGACAGTGTATTTCTCCAGTTTTTACAGGGCTTGTTTCTACTGTCCTTCCCCAGGTGTTGGTGTGATCAGTCTGGAGCGGGCCTATCCTCTCACTCTTGGCTCCAACATTGGCACCACAGCGACAGCACTGCTCGCTGCTCTGGCCAGTCCTGGCGACAAACTGGCTGCTGCCTTACAAGTAAAGTTTCCATCATTTAAATACAGCCGACACTACGTAATTGTCTTTCTCATGAATATTCCGCTACACTGATTTTCCTCTGTGTGAGGTAGATGAACGCAGATGTACGAAAACAACAGGGAAATCAAAAAAATGTCTTTTCTTAGATACAAATCCAGCGTGCAGTATGGAGTCAAATTAGTGGAGAAACCTTTAGAGAATTGTTGACAGGTGTTGCATGTATAATAGTGTTTACATTTCACTGACTGCACTGACTTTTGTAATCCTATTTTATTCCCCAGATTGCTTTGTGTCACCTCTTCTTCAACGTGTTTGGCATAATCTTGTGGTATCCTGTCCCCTTTATGCGTCTTCCCATAAAAATGGCCCGTGTTCTTGGGAAGCGGACGGCCAAGTACCGCTGGTTTGCCATCTTGTATCTTCTGGTGTGCTTTCTAATCTTACCCTCACTGGTGCTGGGGCTGTCCCTGGCTGGATGGCAGGTGATGGTCGGGGTTGGGGCTCCGTTTTTGGGAGTAACTGTCTTCATCACTGTGACAAACATAATGCAGAGCCATAGTCCTAGACATTTGCCCACAAAGCTTCAAAACTGGGACTTTTTGCCGCAGTGGATGCACTCCCTCAAACCACTTGACCGGCTTATTACCAAGGCAACTGCCTGGCGCTGCGGCCTGGCAGAAGACCGGGACGGGCCGGAAGAGGGGATAGAAGAGTGTGTCCCCAGACAGACAACATCTGACAACCGAGGGACAGAGTGGGCCAACAGTAAGACACAGCTGGCATTTGACAACCCTGTCCTCGACTACTTAGATGAAAGCAGACCAGCTGTGCGAGTCTTTAAACTGAAAGGCTTAGAGAGGTGTAACAGCACTCCATTATAACCCCTTCACGAGGGAAAGTTTAGAAAACCCTTAATTGCAATCATATTAAAACGCACCTCTTTCCGTCTTCTTCAGATAACCTCTTAAAGCAGGTGCACATCATTAGTGTCAGGTTTAAGCCAGCGCCGAAAACACTCGACTTTAACTCTATATCCAGGAGCCAGAATAATCAGTCATCCGTGGGAAGAGATTGACAAGGCCATTTTCTGAGTGTTAACATAAGCAGATTGTTTGTACAGTTGATGCAGCGAGGTGCAAATTAGCATTTTCATCGGACACTTCAAGTACCTCTGATACACACCAGACTTTGACAGCCAATCTCAACCTGTTTATGAAGATCTGAGGTGGAACGCTGACCACACCACGTAAATAAACCTCTCGTTGATAGAAACACAAAAATTCAAGTCATGTGTATTGTAACTTTGAAATTGCCATTGTAGATTATTAACACGATTTAAGGAATAGATGAGCAAATGCATTATTCACCACAAAACAGGAGCTTGAATGGTTTCTGTTCCTTTTGCCGAGAGCTGTCGAGACTAGAGCATGGTGACATGGTGAAGAGTGTTACTAAATATACTTCCTGTCCACAGCAGTACATGAAGAAAAACCCAGTCTCTCTTTCAGGCATAATATCACTTAGCAACTTCTCTTAGAAATTCAAAGGAGAGACACATTTATAAAGCCCAGAGTCATGTATAGGTAAGGTCTGAATAGTAAGTGTGGGTGAAAAAGACGTTTTGTTTGAGAAAGACAGAAAACAAGGCCAAATTCTGCCATTAGCCTCAAGTCTAAGGCTAAAACCTCTTTTAAATAAGTGTATAAATGTTAGATCAGTTCACTATAATACTTACTGGTTACATAAGCTGAAGTGGGCGACTTGAACCACACAGAAACTAGAAAGCTTTTGAAGAATCATCACATTACCTTCTTGATGATATCGACAAAAGGAATAGCGTATATCTGAACATGTTGGGGCTGAGTATCGTACGTATGCACATTTAGGAAGCGCTGTTAAAGTGAATATTTACACATGGGTGCTGCTTCAACATCATGAAATAAACAACTTGGGGTCCAACAACCGCTCGATGTTGAGAGAGCTGTCTAACAAATACTTTTCTGGTCTTTCTGTCTCAGATGTGCGCTGTCATACTCTTAATTTATTTTGCTTCAAAGACCTTGCTGCTTACACTAAAGACAGAGTTTGTTTCAACAGACTGCTCCTCGTCTCATCACACCCGTCTGATCCTGTCAGGTTTTTAAATGAGATGCAGCCGTCTATACTAGTTAGTTTGGATTTAAATTGCATCATATTGCAGAGTCTATTGTGAGCCCTGCAGGCATTTAAAATCGGAGAATAAAAGGGAGGGGAGTTTGCCGTCGCGCTGACTGAAATACAGACACATCCAGCCTTTGGCCACGTCGTCTCGAAGAGAGTGGTGATCTGAGTGATGATTATCTTCAGTGTGGGATTTAGCAGGCGGGGATGCGTTGGACTGCTGTTGATCCTGCAGTGTCCTGTTCTAAACACTGTGTGCCTGATGATTTACAACATGGTTCTGAAGCTGCTGAAAGTCTGGCACAGTCGTTTTCTGAATACTGTTACTAGATAAAAAAAAAACTATCACTTTGTATTCAAACCTAATCTCTCACACAATAAATGCCTCCGGATTTGCTAGACTCTTGTGACTTTGCACATCTGTTACTTCCCAAGGAGTGCTCACTTACATTCATTTACTGCATTGTTCTCTGAATGGTATTAAGTTGTGTAGACTGTAAGGACTGAAGATAAACTCTTCTTCCCTAAGATACTTAAGGATGATTTATTCAAGCTGCAAGTCTAAGGTCAAATGACTAATGGCATAAACTCTTTCACCCTTTCTATATTTCTTTCATTTTGCTCCAAGTGTGTTGTGCTCCACCGGTTTTGCTGATGCAGCAATATTGTTGTGTAAGAACTTCCTGCAATATTTCCCAAAGGCATGATAACAGTCAGAATGATCATTAAGAAAGATTCTTATCAGAACAACCAAAGAGGCACATCCATTGATACTGCACTAAAGCAATGTTGCACAATTACAGAGTCAATGCAGCACTGAAGGCTGTAGTGTCTGCATATTATTTAAAAGCACAGTAACAGAACAGAAACTATTCTGGAGCCTCTCGGGTGAAAACACACTGTTCATTTGGCCCATGGCTGTTGTTTAGTCAGCACTGTGTGTCTGCTGGGAGGTCTGCACAAGTCTGCGCTCTAGTCTTACTTTTATTCGTTCACCTAGAGCCCAGTAATACCAGTTTTCTATTTTCTTCTATTTTCTCATTTAAAACACGAGAGTAATGATAATTGAAACTTAATGAAACTGTGTGGCTGATGATTTTTAATGACATCCCTTATTTACAGAAGGTCTTTTCTTGTAATAAAAGATCTGCATTCCTGCTCACAGTAACACAGAAGGACATCCCAAAACCCACACAGCAAACCGGAGCATCACTCTCACTTTGACTTTACAGCCTTTACCAGTGTCTATATCACAGTCACCTCAGAGACGGAATATGAGAGGCACATTTCATCAATAATATAACTTTTGTAAGAAGTTTATGTAATAGTAGGCTATGGGGAAAAGTTACACAAAAACTCTCTCATGGTGTGGCTTAGGTTAATACTCAACACAAATGAAAGTAAGTGTAATAAATGCAAAGAAGGTTTGAAAGTGCTTATCACAAAGTCTATTGAAAAGATGAGTGCTGTCAGAATATTGGATCTAATTCAGCTCAACACAAGTATTTTTCTAGTCGCTCTTCTCATTATCTCGTCTCTCATAATTACCTCCTGCTGCATGAGCACTGTTGTATGGAGTGCTGCCGAAATAGAGGGATGGTTAGTAAAAGAGAGAGGGGGAAAACAGATGTTGGGACATAAAACCTTACCCAGCATGCCTCTCTCCCTGCGAGGCAGGGTACAAGGTAGATCTGAAAAATGAATACTAGTGCTGTGTTGTGTTGCTGTGTTTTTGTGTGCAAGTGAGGAAGGCCGTTTTGAGCACGTTAAACTGACTGCACCTGTCAGGTTTCACTTCACATTACGTCACTTACAAAACGTAGAAAAGGAGCCTTATTTAATAGAACATGATGAAAATGGCATCATTATCTGCACTTAGAGCCTTTTGTGAACATTATTTCTAAACATGCATTATCGGGCCATGGCCTAACCTGGCAAAGGCTGTGTTTGTCTTTATAATGGACTTAAATATTCATCACGCGCACAACAACACACAGTCATGTCACTGTTGTGTATTTCCTCACACACCGGGGATTGTTCTAACCTCTGGGCCATATTTTTTAATGTATATGTAAATTATCCACGCTTAGTGATCAAAATAAATCACATATGTATAACTCCATTCATTCTAATATTGGCTGGGATGAGGTTCAGTAAACAGTGTGTGCACAGGACAACCCTGTACAAACTGTGCTTTGCTGTTTTAAATATTATTTAATACTTAAAAACCTAAACTGACCTCTACTAATAATAATTAAAGGCACATCCTGCAAGTTTTCCACACAAATGTTACTTTTAAATATCCTATGCCCCATTCTCTCTTTTAGTCTCATCAGTGAGTTACAGTCCAATCAAGTTTAGTTAATTTTAATCAACTTCAAACATGCGTCCAGATGCCTTTGTTGAAAACCTTTTCTTCAGTCTTGTTAATGAGCTCTGTCATTCAGTTGTGTGGTATTTTGTCTGTGAGCTGTGATTGGCTGAGAGAGCCACCAACTCAGAGACACTGCTAACAAAGAAATAAAAAGTTGAAATACAGAGGTCACTTTCACACTAATGTAATGGAATAAAGGCGATTTCCTTCTACCTGCATTTACCACCTCTACTAAAAGTTTTAAGGCTAAATGTTAGACAACTGACAAGCCTTTGTTCATAAGGCCTTTGACTCTTTCCGTCTATGTTGATAAAGAAATATCAAATATTTGAATGCAATAAAATTGAAATAGATAAACAGAACATATTTTAGTATTAGAATGGCAGGCTGGTTATTACAGTATGAAATTCTGTTTAATATTAACATAAATAACTCTATTTGTATTTAAAAGCCCAACACTTTTTATCTTAAGTACCCAAACATTCTCTGGCAACACTATCTTTATTTGGACTTTTTAATGTTATTGCAAAAATCTAGAAATATTATGCTCATTCATATTCAATTGTTCTAGCAATATCTTTGATATGAGTTTTTAGTGTAAAATGAGTCATTGCACTTCCAAACAAATGGTAGTGCTCAGTATTCAGCTGCTTAAGGTGAAATATTTCTAAGATAATGGGAGTGCGTTCTTGTATCAAGCTGTGGTGTGAATATAGAGCAGGAACTTGTACAGCACTGTTCATAGCTATCTTTTTCAGTTTGAATGGGCATTTTATCTCTTTTTTTCTTCTTCTGTTTTTAAAGGCAGAAACAGGTGTGTTTGCTTGATTTAGCTTTTGTAAAAGGAGATTGTTTTCCAGCATAACATCAGCTAAAGTTGTGCTGTGTGAAACAGACGACTCTCTTCGTGACCAGGAGTCATGGAAGACTGTGCCTCAGTGCATTCGGTGCAAACATGGAAACATTGTGCCTCCATAAACAACGACACACAGCAAACGGAAGACACACAAAGGCAGACCAAATGATCCATCACAATGCTGAAAAGGAAGCGGGGCAGTAAGTGTTTGTTTATCTGCAGCATCTGAAGCTGGTTTAAATGACCACTTTATCCCAATTGTCTTTAATGTTCACACAAGAACCAGTCCTGTTGCCCAGCTATACACACAAAAAGGCTTTGCCTCGCTGTAATAATCACATTTTAGATTCATTCTGAACGAGCAATAAATCATTAGTAGTGCATTTTTAATTACATCCAAGTCTCAAGAGAAAAAACTACCCTAATGACTCTACAGGATTCGATAGGGTTTTGACATTTGCTGCGTTCATATAGTGGTCTGTTATTCCTCAAACTGATCAACCTCTTTTTGTTTTTTGTTTCTTCCAGAGGACTTTATTTATCATTATAAAATCTATAGCTCAAGTCAAAGCCTGTTTAGATCAAAGCAGATGAGTTCAACACACACTGTCGCTGAAAGTAATATAATTACAACCCTGTAAGGCAAGGAAACCTAAACCTTTTAAAGTGTGTTGTGTAATGATGTAATTTTTATAAACATTCAATGCTGCACATATTGACACTTTACATTTAAATCAGAGCCCAGGGGAAGCTATATTATTTCCTTTTCCTACAGGTGCCCCGAGCAGACAAACTGAGACTGATGGAGGAAAAGCACACTTGTGTTTCTTTTTTAAGTAAAGGTTTGGTGCACTATTAAGTAAACTGATTGTGTTTGTTCAAAGCAGGTCGCCTTTACATTTTCTATGTATATGTTGACTGTGTATGGCCCAAAGTTAGATTATATTAGTGTTAACTCTCTGTTGCTCTCACTGGCTCCACACGTCTGATAATGTTGGCTAGTATTTTTAGCTCTTTAACAAAAACAACACTGCGCTGGATGTTTTATTAACGTCTTGGCAGTGACAGATTTTACTCTTGATAAGTCGACTGGAGTTACAGCTTACAGCAAGGAAATTGTTTTCTTGCTGAAATAATAGATGTGCTGTATGATTACTGCATTCCTGTTGGGTTTTGAAAAAAAATGTGTCAAAATAAATGTACTATTACTTCAAAATAAAAGTCTTTGTTAAAGCCATGGGAATATTTTATACTCATCAAGTTACTAAACATTTGCAGGTGAGTAAATACCCAGTAGTCAACTCTGTTCTTTGGCTTAAACTCAACCTCAGAGTTGTTGTTTTTTCCTGGCAGTGTGTGAAGTGCTGATAAATCCAACGTTTGTCTCAAGAGGTGCTCTCCTCACAAACTGATCAAAAGTGAGAGCACATGTTTCTGATCGTTAAAAGTCAAGTGGCTCATCCATCGCTCGATTCATCTGGGCTGTCTGATGAGACTGAAATGAAGTATGCAAAAAAGTCAGTTTCCTCCTCACATCCAGCGCCGCGGGACAGTGGGATACTAACACCAGAAGGACACTTATTCCTTTTTAAGCATGAAAATGATGTTTGTCCCAGGTGACAATGAGAGCTCAATATAACCTCAGGTTTGTGGAATAAAGACAGGCTGCAGATAGATCCCATGTGCTGCTGTCATTGATTTCCATGTAGATATACAATCAGACAGATGGAGGGAGGACTATGAACTCTCCTCAGTCTGAGACCAGCGCTGTTTTTAGATTGCTCGGCCTGTTGTTGACAGCTTGTTGGCGGCTGCTGTTACGCTGGGAATGTATTTAATTTGGCCAGAAAATTAGCAACCCAGGTGTCACAGGAGGACATTTTCCACAGGGACCAGTTTTTTTCAAGATACAGTTGAATTGAAAGGTTCTTCAAAAGTTCATGATACAAACACTACTGTGCAAATGTTTTTGTCAGGTTCGAAGAAATGCTGTAAAGTATGAATGAATGTTCACAAATATTCAAAATGTAATTGTTTGTTTTTATCACTTTCCAGCAAAGTGAGCAAACAGAAAAGAGCTCTAGATCAAATGGAGCCTCAACCTTTTGCCTTTAAAACAGAATAATTTCTTGTATGAGCGCAGTTTTTTAAGGAAACAGGCAGGTCTCTAAACATTTGGAGAATCAACTGCATTTCACAGATCTTCTGTGGAGGCCTTTTAAATCCTCTTTTCTTCATGTTCCAGACAGACTCGAAAACGTTGAGATCAAGGCTCACTGGGATCACTTACTTATTTTGTAAACTGAAAAGAAAAAAGACAAAGGAATTCATATCATCATCTTTTTGAGAGCATTCTTACTTCACTATTTACCTACTGCATTTCTTCTGCCTCAATCCTTTGCACAGCACTAAAGATAATGGGTATACATGAGCCAAATAGCCAGTGGAAAACTGGCAGTAAAACACATTTTCAGAATATTTAGTGATAATGGAAGAAGAACTCAGTCTCCCAGTAAATCATTTTTTTTCTCACCTTCTTTAAAAGTCCCACTTCCTGTAAAAAAGGCTTATAGAGCACAACAACAGTGAGTGCTATCAGTGCTATTCAAGCTGTTTGTTCATCGGAGGTGAGTAGAGCCGTGCTGTATTCAGACTCAGATGCATTGTTTCTATCGTCAAGAACATCACGCCTCGAACAGTGCACCTTCTGCTCCACGCTGGGATAAAAAAGACACACCAATGAGCCAGTCATCTGTGGATATTTGACTTTGTCTTGTGGATAAAGAGGGATTTTCTGAGAGGGTCCCACTTTGACCTTCTTGTTCACTCGACTTGGTTTTAGTTAATAAAAAATATATAAAACAGCTTTTTACCTCGAGCAGCTGCCAGATTCTGGAGAGATCACAGAAGTCCGACTTAAGGCTATGTGGATTTTAACAAACCACAACAGGGTTTGACGAATGGCGTGGTAGTTATGGACACGTTTTGGGTTTCAACTGAAAGTATCTGCCCTTTACAAACACTATTTTAGTCTGTCGGTGAAAATAGCTTTGTTTTGCAGAGCTACGTTCTCCTTTCATGAATCTTAACTGTTCATTTTTGTGGAATTAATCTGTTTATGTGCAATCACACAACACTGAGAATGTGATGTGGGCTTTTGTCTTTGTTCCTCAATGCTGCTCACTCTATTTTGTTCTGACTGAGCTACACTTTCTTTTCTGCACATTTCTTAAAATATCCACGAAAGTCAATCTGGTGTGATCTATAAAAAAACATCAGGATTTAAAAAATGAATCAAAGATAACCACAGAAACTGCCTACTGGTTTTACTATCTAATTTTAACTCTATGTAAGAATTTTTTTTAAAACTAATAATTGCTTATAAACTTTTTTTTTAACACATTGTAGAATTTTTTTTGTTTTAAATCTCTAGTAAGCAATTACTGTCTGAGTGCTGCTGTGGGTCAAAAAATATTAATGAAAGATAGAACATAATGACTCTATTGATAAAGGATGCTTTGTAATACTTTTTATGTATTTTCCATTTTTTTTTCTTTTTATATTTTATTATTTTTGATTTATGGTAAATTAAGACTCATTTCAGTTGTTTCCATCTAACTGTTTCCACTGAAACGTCATAATGTGTGTTCTTCTGAGCGGAGTTTGTGCCGTTGTCATGACTGTCTCGACTGTGATTGTAAGAAAGCAATCAAAGACGATGCCTAATTTGAAAACCAGTAGCTGTTGAAAAAAAACCCCACAATCATTAAAATACTCCAACCACATCACATTTCCATTTTGTTTTATTTCCTATTCCCATTATACCTTTCACCAAGAAAATTGTTCTTTTTGTGACGATAACGTGTGATCCCAAAATAGCACCGTCCTTTATATTTGAGCTGTTAAAACTTGAACGCCATCTGTGTCTCGTCAAATGTCTTGACGTTTTGAGATGCACTCCAGTCTTTGCTGAAATTACTGGGACACACTCTTTCATTGCTCCTGGTGGGGGTCATAGGTTGCCACGGCGATCCCATCTGCAGTCATTTCCAGGTCACAATCAGCACTGAACTGAGTGTGTGTGAGACCTCGGTGGTGTCCCAGCGTCCTGGAGAATATCTGTGAACATTGCTCACACAAACGCAGGATGGCAGCCAATGAAAAGGCTCCTCTCTTGAGTCTTATTCTTGCACCATTCCCTTCTTCCTGGCTGCAAGTGGGTGCACAATGAGCAGATTTAATTTAATTGACAGGTTCTGGCAGCAGTGTGCCCTGGTTATGTGCACGGAGTAATTCATGAGAAACCTCCCTGGCTTGGTTTACAATGAGGGATGACACTGTTAGCTGCTAATGGTGTGTCAGCTTGTACCGCCAGTGTGTTTTCTGCTCGCCCAACACGGCTTCGAATGAGCACCAACAAAGCCCAGGGTCCATTTGGGACGCCTGCAATGTCAAGCCCTGTTCATAGAGTCATTTGGTATTAGCTGTGAGTTCCAGTTAGCAAGACCACACAGCTTCTTGTTCCTCTGAGTAGTTAGTTTACAGATGACTATAAGGCTTTGTAGAGGTTCTGCAAGATACTTCTCATTTAAAATGCACATTTCTTCTCGCTTTTAGGTCAAATCCCAAATCAAATCCTAGTATACCGCTGTTCTTTTACTCAGCCAAGCTTCTCGTGACATCATTTCATCAATATGACCTCCACCAACAAATGCAAATGTTCTAAAGTGGTTGCACTGTTGTCCACATTTATCATAAGTCCAAGTTTGCGAATCCTGCAATTATTATTAATAACAGATACAGAACAGAGCTCAATATGTTGAAAGTTAGCAGCTGTACCTGTGCTGAAAGTTATGTATTGGTTCACAAAAACTTTGCTATGTATAACCACTATACACAATACAAAGTTTGGGAACCATATAAACTGCTGATGTAATAATAAGAAGGTATTGTAGACGTCTTTGCAAAAGCTGGAATGATATAGATTGTTCTCAGACATTTTTCAAACAGGGTGCAATGCTAGACTCTATGTTTCCTTGTTGTTGTGCGTTGGCTTTGGAGGCAGTGTAAACTAGATGATTTTTTTCATATCACCAGGTTTTGCCTTGTCTTGACTGAAGAGGTAATGCCCATAGCCATAGAGCATAAAAGATTCATAATAATCTGAAAAAATAAAATAATTTCCCAGGCCATCTTTTTGTTTGCCCTCATTCAGCCTGCATTGATGCCCGAGTTTGAACACACGCAGGCTTTCCTTTCCTTGAAGAGCACACAGTGATGTGGATAGTTAGCTCCCAGCGCAGCGATAATGAGACTGAGAAATAGTACCAGCGTGTTGTCTAACCACACCGAGTGCACCTACACTGCTGCTCCTGCTGCTGAGCTCCCCTCACACATCAGAAACAGGCTGCTGTTTGAGAGAAAATTGTCTTACATTTCTGGAGTTTCCATGTGTGCTTGAGCTTCTAATAGAGTTATAAGATTCTTCCGCTGAGGAATCCCCCGCTGAGAGAGTGATACACGAATTTAATTATACACTATTGTTCCCCCAAAAACAGAATTAGCCCGTGCCTGCCCTGCTGTGGTCTCTCTTAATGTAAGCAGTTTATTTAAAATGATAAACTGCTACTTTTATTCATCACTTGAGACACATTTCAAGATGTTTATTCAATGACTGACAAATCTCAAATCATTATGTCTTACTCCTCCTCGGGCCTTTTTCAGATTTGAATAATGAACACTTGACTGTATAATGCTCACTCTCAGAATGTCTCACCCTACTGCTTATTCACACTTTTACGCGTTGGACATGCCTGAAATGTAAAGCTCAGACGCAAGTCCCCTCTTTGAGATTCACTCACATTTTTATTTTGTCTTTGTATTTAAACCTGCTTGTGTCTTTAACTCTGAAGTGAGGTTAACTGTTGTTTTGATAAACGGCACAAATAATGTTTAGTGAAAGACAAGTGGCTCTATTGGACAACAATGTGTATTTATCTGTCGTATATGGGCAGCTTGAGTTGATTGACAAACCAGGAAATTATTATTTATGTTAATCTTCTTTGGTGTGAAGGTGTCAAGTGAAAGTGTGAAGTTTTTTTTATCAACTGTGAGAATGTTGAAATAATAAAATTGACAGTAGTAACACGTTAACTGCCATCGAACCCTGTGGAAGATCCATTAAGTCATGTATCGGCAGCTTCCCTGTGTGAACAAACCGAGCACTGCTGCTGGAGAAGCACACTCTTTGTTTCTTTTTAAACACGCATTCTTGCAAAAAGGTCCAGGGCATTTATAAACTTAACTATTTTTGTTTCAGTTATTTAAAGTGAATACTTCAAATACCCTCAGACTGATTTCCACTGGGTTTGTTTATATAACAGCATGTCCCTGCAGGGCTGCCATAGCTGTTCTCAAGCTACCACCTTCTATTTTTTGTATATATATACTTTGTGTATTTGAAGTATACATAGATTCCCCCAAAAATGATAGCACCACATTTTGTAAAGTAATGTCTACAAACTATATGGGTTGGATTAGACATGTAGCTGTGTAATGTAGTGTAATGGCATTTTCCCCTGAAACAAAACAATGGTCTTTAACTTTTTATTGAATTTTAAATATCTATAAGGCATGCCTTCCTGTCTTAGTAAAGAGACTGCAGAGGAATTTCCTGAATATGCGCACTGAGCCGAGTGGGCGACTGGTGTGTGCTCTCGTTAGAAGAATTAAGGCTGAGGAGGAGTGTGTTTACTGTACTGGGAAATGGCTCTGTGCTAAGCAGCATATTTTTAATGTGTCTGACGGCCGACATTCATTATGACTTATTTATGTAATACTCGATAAGGGCAACATGAAATTATGTCTGTGTAATACAAAACAAATCAGCTGTTCATTGAGAAAATTAAGAATTTTTCACAATTGTTGTTAGGTGCAAAAGCAATGGTTTTTAATTTGAATGAAGACTGGCACCTGACTCAGGCTGTCCATGACACACACATTTTCCCAATGCTCACCTAGATTTTCTTAGCAGCCGTTTTCTGTTATTATTTATTTGGAAATATGTGATAAATTTAACCTTACCTGTCAGAAAAAAAAATGAGTGAAAGCTAATTTTTTTTCCTTTCAATAATGCAACTGAATTTATTAAAAGTGGCTACCAAAGGCCAAACTAATTGACACTAGGAGCTTCAGAGTCTCCACTGTTTTTCTCAGCCTCAGGGCAACTGTCAAAGTACGAAACCGTAATTTTCCCTCGACACGTCCCTGCACTCATCCATAACCCCTGCAGTGCATGATCCGCACACACCGAGGACTGCTGGTGTAAAGGCTGCCGCAGCATTAGCCTGGTCCATATGGGAGGGCTGTCAGGACGAGGAGGAGGATGTCGCCCTGATCTGAGCCTCTGCTCTGCTGCACCAGCTGCTTCATGTCTCTGATCACTCCCAAAAACACACAGGGAGCTCATGTGAGCGGACTGGCTGAGAGAAAGAGATACCAAACGGGGCAAAGTTAAACATGCACATTTTGTTTGTTTGTACAAATGATTGATTTCAGCAATGTTTCCATCCTCACTCCTCAATGAAGAATGCTGCAATATGATCTTTTTTATTTTGTTGTTCTGCTCAAATATGAATTAATAATTCTTCTTAATTAATTAATTAATATAGATTTTCTGAAATATGTGTCTTTGTTTCATTTACAGCTCCTCCATCTAAAACCCGTCTGTTCTGGTCAAATGGCCCACCTTCTCTCATTGGGTCTTATATGCTCTACAGTAAGGGTGAACATTTAATGAGCTCTTAAATAGCTATGAAAAATACAATCTTTTAGACACACTTTTCTATTTGTCTGTGGCTTTGGACTCTTCTTTGAACAAACAGCAGCTCACATTGTGAGAGAAACTGAAACGGCACAGTAGGGCATCTCTTTCTGTGTGTGGTCTTCATCTCACTATCTCTGCGGGAAAAAACAAACTACATTTGTATCACCTCAGCAGGTCCCGAGCTTGGGGTTACAAAACAACTTATGTTTATATAAACACAAAATGCACTGATTAATATAATAAAAGTCAAAACAATGCACACAATTATTTTTCATTGTGTGATTTTTGCACAAGAGTGCAGTATATGCTGTTTTTCTTATTTTATTGACTCAGAGAGAAACACAGATACAGAATGTGAGTCGTGACACTTAAACCCACATATAGCTCTGCAGTGAGTAGAGGAGCATGCTTTGGGTTTGATGGAGTCCTGTTCGAGGGCCAGTCAAGACTCTCTTCAAAGAGGATACACAATCTCAAAATTGCAACTAGATGCTGTCCTTCAGCAGATGTCCACTCAGAACAACATGTTCTATATTCTCTCCTCACCGTGAAACATGTGGAGACTTAACTAAACTTGGCAGATACTCAGCTGGTTGTGTCTGAGAGATTAAAGCTCTTCTGTGTCTAACATGACGTTTGGCTGTTGTTGAACTTCACAGTGTTTGACTCATTCAGTCACCGCCGACAGCTCTGTTGTGTCTGTGTGCGTCACGTTCAAGGAAAGAGAAGTAATGCAAAATAGTGCTCCCAAAGATTCTCGACAAATGTGGATTTGTTTTACTTAATAGAAGAATTAATATAAACTAGAAATAATAAAACTAATTTAAATTATATTCTCCAGATCATTGCAAATTTAAAATGGAGAACAACAACTTCATGACATTTGTTAATCTCCACAGTCTCTCGTCATTTGTCCTCAAACCCAACAGCGTTAAATGACTCACAGATGGGAGGAACTGCACTGTCCTCTGTGTTTTTCACCGTGGTCATACAGTGACTTAAGATAATCCATCAGTCACTCTGGCGTTAACAGTCAGGCGTCAGGCCGTTCTTGAGCAGCAAAATCTTAATTGTGGGCTGAGCGCTTAATGTTTTCACACAGTGTTCTGTTCATGAGCCCCTTCCAACCAAATGCTGTAGCAGCTGAGCCCATTAATGAGCTTCTGCTGAATGGTTAGCGCCTCAGTAATAACGGGTGAAATCAGGTGCTTTAGTGCTCTCTTGGAATAAAAATACAGTACTGGGGGGTGCTGGACACAGTGACAGATTGGCAAAGCAGTGTAATTTTTATTCAATTTTCTGCCTTCAGGCGAAGACATTTTGCATTTTTCAGGCTACACTTCACCTTGTACGCCTTCATGTGTCTTGAATAACAACCTCTCGGTGTATACACTAAATTCTGTGAAGAACACAGCAAAGCTATCGCTTTTTCAGAATCATGGTATTCTTGAAAGGATGATGCCAAACAATACAATGGCCACCTCATATCGATTTCACTCAACATAATCTTTTCATAACAGATCCAGTTGTGCCCCGGTAACGTCACACAAGTTGGCGCAGATTTTCTGAATTGAAACTAGCTGCTGGAGATAAAATGCTCAGAGATTTCAACACCACTGTCATTGTCAGGTATTGTCGTCTGAGCCACCTGAGTGTTGCATAATTCATAGACACAGCACTGGGACCCATCATTGTAATAAGCCACTGTGACATGAGCACGCACCTCCAGCAGCAAATAGCACTATCATATGCAAACAGGCATTTTTATATGCATTTTTATCCTGAACACATATGAAACATTTTTAGATTCACTCAATTAACAAATTCATGCAGCTCCGATGTGGATTTACGCTTGTGTGGTTTCATTGAGAATTTGAGAATACACAGGAAAGTACATCAAGCTCTAACCTTAACCCCTAAACCTGACCCTCCCAGAGAATATTCAGGTGGATTGACACTTAAGCTGCTGCTGGGAGAGTCTTAGGAGATAGCAGTGTGTATGGAGAATGCTGAAAACTGATTTCCACTGTCCACACTGAGCCACAGTAAAGAAACACTTTTTTAAAAGCACATACAGTCAAGAATTAAACAAAAGAAGGAAAAGTATATTTTGGAAACACACAGCTAAGTTGGATTCCTAGGGTCATAGCTCAATTACGCTGTCAAACTGGACTTTTTTTCAGTTTCTCTTCTTGCATGTAATAGCTCTGACTGAGAGGACTTGAGAGAAAATGGAGCGGGTAGAAAAAACACTGTACCCTCTTGTGAGATGTTATAATTAAAGGTCAGAATTTCTTAGTGATGGTTGAACCACTGTCGAGGAACACATTCGACTTCTTTAAAATTGTAATGAACCGGCCTATAATGAAGCAACATTAAGTAAAGGTCACATTTCAAACTTGACATGAACCCTCCACTGATTAGATTTAAAGTAAACACAAAGAGGATGAAAAAATAACACTGGCTCAGTCTGCTCTTTGGATGTGGGAAGTATGTCAGCAGGCTTAATCACGGAAATGGCTTTAAGGAGCCTCGCTTTATCTGCAAAAGGTGAATGGCAAATGGTGTGCATATAGTACTTTTTTGTAACCTTCTCTGGCACCCAAAAAACTTTACATCATACTTCAATTCACACACATTCACCCATGGGGCAGTCAGCCCCAAGATCAAAGTGGTAGACCTACACATTTTGTTTATCTGGATCCATCCGTCTTTTTACATCGACCCTCACAGCTACACGTGTCGATTTCTGTGTCTCGGCAGCTCGTTCTCTCCTGTACATGTTCATCCATATGAGCTCCATCTGCCTGATGATCAGAGCCCCCTCCTTTAATGGTTCTACTGCACATATACAGTGGGATACAGTGTTGGTGAATGTAGATAAAGCACATAAATACACAAAACAGGCTGTAGATTATTTAAGTTTTGAAGAAACATGACTTCATAGTTCATGTCAGGGAAACATCAAAATGATCTTAAGACTATATTTTTTTAAGCTAAAAAGTGTGGCTCTGGGTCAAAACTCAATGTCTATCTTTCAAATTAAAAAGGAAGAATTGAAGGCACGCTCTTTGCTTTGAGTTTGGAGTGTTTTGAAATGTTGATCTCATCAGCAATTTGATCCTCTTGGGGTTTGTGCATTTAAAAATGAAATACACAAAGAGATCAGAAAGACTGGCTCTGTGACGGAGACTGCTACACAGCACATCTTCCTCTAAATGTACTTTCCTGGCCTGTAGTTTACATGGGATTATATCGCTTAATGAATATCCCAAGGCTTAATTATTAGTCTTAAGGAAGATGCAGCATTATTATGGAGTGCAAATGTATGTAAATCTGAATACCTATCTTCTGGGCAATACAAACGTGCTAATAAAATGTTTTATAGGACACCTTTTACAGGACTACAAAAACGTTTTATATTACTTGGCTGTTTCGTCATAAATATGCAACCAGATTATAGTCTTGAAACAGATGTGTTATCACAACCTGATTTGTACATCTGTGGACCGGCTTGGTCGTTACCACGGCTACCGTTATCTAGATCAAACAGTGACACCAATTGTCAAAAATTATAATTTTTTGTTTGATTGCACAAATGCTCATGAACAAGACTGGATATTTACAGGTAGAACCTGACAGCGGTGTTTGTCAACTTAGAAAAGGGGGGAATTAAAACAAGTTCTGTGCTTCAAGTGGTGTAATTACATTGTAAACAGTAGACTACAGACATTTAACAATTGTGGCACCCAGGCCATATTTAGAATTTAAAAGGGTCCCCCATACTTACTTATCATTTTATTATTATTGTGTTGTTATATTTGTCTGTAAATGATATTTGTGGCATACAAAATCCACAACTCATCTGCAGAATTAATTGAATAGAGCCTGTGCAAGACATATATTTCACCGCTAGATGGCAGTAGTGGCGACAGAAGGTTAATGACTGATAGTGCGCCCTTACCGCAGAAGTACAACAGTTCGCTCTTTACTCATCAATGCTGTATTATGTTTGTTACAGATAAAGAGAGTATACGGGCATTATATAATCAGACTGTTAGGTATTTCTAACTGTATAGAATAGGGTTTATATATTCAGGTACCTTTTTGTTGTTTTTATTGTTTGTTAATGGTAATTCTTGCTAGCTTCCAGGATAACCATAACGTGTTTGTGCGCGTTAATAGCATGACTTAACGGATTTTTATAACCACAGAAGTAAACCAGTTCAGTCGTAAACATTGAGTAAAGTGAACGTGAAAGCCATTACTCGTAATTGCTGTATTAATTTTGTGTTACAGAATAAAACCTGTTGCACACATGGTAGTTGCCTCTGTTGTTGTGCGTAAGTGTACATTATTAGCATTTGTTTTAAGAAATTAACTCTGGGATTACATTTTTCGGACTTGCTGATATACTTTTGTTTTCTTTAGCAGCAGTAGCCGATAGTAGGAGAAAAAAAAAGTAATGAAGTTGTGCAGGTGCTTGGAAACTCTATGCTGACCTCTAGTGGGCAGGTGAAGCATGGTAGCCTGTAAACAACGGATGCAACGCAATTCAAGCCTCAAGCTGTGCCCCAATTCTGGGTTCACAGTATCTTCTGAAGTCTATTTTTTGAGGCTAAAAGCAGACCCACAAGGCCTGCCCCATTTTGGAAGATGAGAAATAGCCAGGCACTGGACTTAAATCTGATGTGAGGATTACTAAATAACTTTTGACGCATACGTTTTTCTTAAAACCTTCTCTGTTGGGGTTTGTGTTGTAATGGAGAAGCCAACTCTCACAGTGTTTGTAGATTTTTTTCTGTTTGTTCTACTGTCTGCTACATATGACATTTGGTTCTCAATGTTAAAGTAAGGGCTTATGTAAACAGCAGGAGTTGCAAGATTATATAGCCAATAAAGTCCCCCAAAAAGTTGTAAATTTTATCTTGAGCGCACAAGATACATACACGTGTCTTTTTAATATATAGACCCCGGGTTTTCTGTAAGATTAGATTTTTTTATGGGGATTTACTGTATATGGCAGAAGTAATTTGGCGGTATGTTATATTTCAATGTGTTCAGAGCTTGGATGTGAAGACATATATCATTGCCATCCTCGTGTAGATACAGCAGTGCTTGAATCTGAAAGAGTGATGTTCTGTCAGCTCAGCCCTAAAGACGGAGAACTACCCTGCTCAAACTACTGTGGTTTGTTTCATCTTATTCCCTACAACTGTCTGTCCTTTACTTCTGTTGTTATAGGCTTTATTCAGAAAGAAGAACAAGGCCATAAATATAATGATTATCTTAAAAAATATGAAGCGCCGGTCCAGGAGGAAAGTCCATTAATTGTGGCTTTTTCAGAACAAATGAAAGCCTATGTTACAATACAATGCTATCTGGATGAAAAATATAGCCTCTGTTTGATGAAAGCAAGTTTCCACACATACTCTAGCATTTATAACTGCTTATACTTGGATAATGGACTGTGCAATACTCATTTGACACAAAGTTCAGGAATGTATATCCAGCACCAAAGACTTGACTTATTTTGTTAAAAAAAAAAAAAAAAAAGAAAAATGTTGAGCAGCAAATAATTGAGTGAAGAGATGCAGCAGAAAGGTTATAAAAACACACAGATAGCTTGTTTGGACTTGTTCCAGTCTCTGTGGGACACTGGTCTTTTTCCTTGGGGTGTCGTCAGCTAAGATTTTGTTATAATTTTCCTCCTGCGTCCCCATAATGCCACAGTGGAATAGTATAGTCTCTGTTGCGTTCGAAGGGGCCAATATCTCGCACAGCTGTTCGTCCTCAGCCATCACTTTCAATCAGCCGTCTCTTTGATTTATTGCTTCCCGTTGTCACTGAAAATTGCCGATTTTCTCGGGGCTGTTTCTGGCGCTCCACTTTGAAGCGCTTGTTGGCTTCTTGGGTTTGCTAACCACAAGGCCTAGCTGTGAGGTCCAAAATAGTTTAGAGTCAGGAAATGAGACAAGGGACGGAAAACAAAAGCACTTTCCTTAAAGCTTGTTTGCTTGTGGGCAGGTTGCAGCCTTGTGAGAACCAAATACCTCTGGACCATGAGATGTTGTGCAACAGTGTCAGTCTTACGCCAGAGTGACTAATACTGGATCAGGTATATGAGACTGAACACACTCTAGATGACGATGTAATGAAGAGAGGGGCTTTAGTTTTGGTGGAGTGTGTGTCAGGCCTCATTTAAGCTGCGTCCAGCTCACAGACTAGGGTCAAGGCCGGGCTAAAACTCTATCTTCCCATAACTTTTTCCACTTCCTGTCCCAGCCTCTGGAAGCCTTCCCTTCACTTAAAATCACTAATTCCGTTTTTAATTGATCCTTTTGAGCAACTAGATTTTCATTACATTTTAGATACAGTCCACTGGTTCACACAACAATTAAAACTTAAGCATTTGGAAAAAACAATGGTAGCTATGGTCATGGTAAAGTAAAATATGACAGGATGCACCCATGTTGCTGACCTTCTTGTATCTGGTTCCTGGCAGTGATTGATGATTACTTCTGTCAATCTCAACATTGCCACAGCTCCATTTTTTTCCACATCAACTTCTTTTGAAAATGTTCTTACTTGAGCCTTAAGGACGCCCGATGTAACGTGATTTTAAACCTTCAAAGGCAGCACTGAAATCCTGTTACGTTGCTCCAGTGTAACAATACAATATCTTATTTTAATGACAAGCAAAAGCAGGATAAATGTTTTAATAATTCCTTAACTGATACCAAGGAGGCGCTGACATGTGCAGACTTTGATAGTCTTTCAAATAACACACCATTAAAGCGAGCTCAAGGCTGAAGTACCGGGAAAGCAAACTTTTGTTAGTCTACCTGCTCTATTTTTATCACATGTTCAACATCAAATGTGAATGTAGGTTATGAGCAGCTCTAGCTCACATCCTAACCCCGTGTGCTCTCAAATCACACTTTTGAAGAGAGGAGCCAGTTTTCACGCAGTCAGCTCACATCAGTTTCTCTTGAGTTTGATGAAACCCAAGAGGAACACAACTCCTATTCTGGCTAAACCTTTGTCATTATAATTCTTTCTTCCATTTCTTAAAGCCCAGATTGAGAATTTACAGAGTGATTGACAGAACAATAGCTTTTGCGGTCTGAGTTTAGACGGTGCTGTTTCACTGTAATTATGTCATCTACTGGGCTTTAATGACAAATGAACTTCTGTATTATTTCTCGGTGATGTGTTTTTATTTTTTTGTGGGTTAGTGGCTGCTGTCTAAATCGGTCTCAGTGTTTATCAGACGTCCTATGCACAAACAGGAGGTCATCTTTATAATGGAGCTGCAGAAATACTGCAGTGTGCATTGGCAGAGGTCAGATGTATTTACCAGTAGATGGTAAGTACAGAAAAATATAAGTGCATTAATCCAACAGGACATAATATTACATCAGTTATCAGTCCCATAAATCTTAGTCTGAAAAAGGCTCTGAGAAATATACATGATAAAAAATAAATCAGGCCATTGTTTGTATTTAAACATCACTGTGAATGGCTACTGGGGACAAAGGAAGATTTAATCTCACACAGACATCTGCAGAAGCATGTTCACGTTATGAAATGTGTTTGTGTGTATGCAATATAAAACTCTCACTGATTTGTGAAGCAAAACAATGAGGCCAGTAACACAGCTTTGTGGAATTACATTATAGATGTGCCAAGTGCTGTCCAGTGCATCTGCATAAACCGTATACATATAAGTGAATGCATCGTTTTGCACCTCACACAAAAAAACTACTCAGTATTCAGTGATGTGAAAGCAAATGATATGAATAAGTAAGGATTTTAATATGAAAAGTGAAGTGCCTTAACAACAGGGTCCTCCAGTGAACAGTAAAGCAAAGTTTTGCAGCATTTGAATAAAGACGATGTATGAACATGCTTTCTGTACTGTGAGAATCTGAATATTTAGCCAAAAAATGGAAACCTTCTCAAAATGACAAACATTTTGTAAGTTTTTCTGTATAAATATTGTTTTTGGGGCAGGTGGTTTTGTGGCACCTTTTTGGCCCACAGTGGGAAAACTAAGCTTTGTGCTGGATTCAGTAAAATGTATTACTTTACAACTGAAAAATCTTCAGCCCTCTAGAACAATGTGGAGGTAAAAAAAAAAAAAACTAAACAGAAGATTTTCTTCCCGAGACTTGGCTAGTAAACATTATCTCCAGGAGACTACATGCAAAATGGAGCTCCACCTGCAATAACACTAAAGAGAGATGGTGTTTCGAAAACGGAAGCAGTTGGGACAATAGCAATTTTGTAGGAGCTCTCAAAAAATGCCATATTAAAGAAAAAAATAGAAGCAATTTCTGTGGAACTGAGACATATCAAAACGGCACGGACACACGCTGCTGTATTGTGAGGTATAAATTGAAATCAAACACCTATCTGATATCCAGTAGATGTTGCACACACAAGGCAGGGTTTGGTCATTGTTCTGGTGCGAGGTGGTGTGATTGTGGTGGGGCGGTGAGATTATGGTCTTATGTAAGTTTGGGTGTTTACTGATAAGAGTGCGCTTTAAACTGTGCATTTCTGTCTAAACTAAACACAGAATAAAGAGACGCAATACCTCTTTCTGTAGAAATATTTTAGTTTGGAGACAGTTTCTGTTTTGCACTTTGGAGCCACAGTGGGAAAATAAAAATCATAAAAGTGATCTTAATATATTTCTAGAAAGACCTTGTGACTCGGTTCCCTGCCTTTCTTGTTCATATCTGACGAATGATATTTTCTGCTCTTCATGGGTGCCATTTTCCACAGGCATAGAGACACTATTTCACAGAATGATTCACAGCAGTTATTTTTTAAGTGCAGGTTATCAGAGTGGTTTGCAGAGTTAGAGTGCCCTATAAAACACACTTTTTATAGCTCAATAATGCAGTCAGAATATAGTGTAATTTGCGTAAAAAGCAAACATTTCTCAGTGTTACTCACCTGCACATTTATTTATTTAGACATTTAGATCTGTACAACACTTGTTCAGTAATATCAGATACATTTAAATGATCTGGGGAATGGGGGCGTCGGGGAAGATGAGTTGTTGTGAAACATATTCCTAGGATTATGCGCACCAGACTTGTCTTGTGACCTATTTTCACTCACACCTGTTTAGGTGCGTTTAGTCCTGCATATAATTTTCTTAAAGGCTTTTCTAAAATCCCTGTTGAAAATAGTGTATATGATGGGGTTCACGGAACTGTTGCAGTAGCCAATCCAAAAGAAAAGGTTGAAAAGTGCGCCAGGGATGTAGCAGCTGTCTCTGCAGATTGCATGCAGGCTGTAAGTGAAGAAAAAGGGGAACCAGCACAGAACGAAAACCCCCATGACCACTGCCAATACGAAAGTAAAACGTTTCTCCCTCATCTGGGCCACTTTGGTCTTGTTCACTGAGGCGAGTTGTTGTCTCCCGGGTGGGTTCTTCTGCTCGGGGTAAAGCTGCGAGGCCCGGGATGAAGCCCAAGAGAGACGGCAGTTCTGTGGAGGGCAGCAGTCCGAGCCCTCTACTTTCCGCCGTTTAGTAAAACGATTGCTGCGAGGTTTAGTATCCGAATGAGAGCAGCTCTCCTCCAGGTCAATGTCATCTAGTTCCCCGCGCCTTTGCTGGTGGCTCTCGGAGCTTTGGCTGCTGGGACTTTCCGTTTCAAAACGGTCTTTATTTGTGACAAAACATGTCTCCGACTGAGAGGGCTGTCTCTCCAGACCGTTTTTAGCTACAAACACAGTGGAGGAGCGCTGCTTGGCCACTTTGTAGATTTTACAGTAAACTAGGATCATGATGAGCCCAGGGGCGAAAAATGACACGAGGCACGATGAGAGGATGTACCAGGTCTCGTCGTTGAGCAGACACTCCCGCTCACCGTGTTTAGTCATGAGAAGAGGCGGGAAGGAGATGACAGCAGATATGGCCCAAACAATTGCGATCATGGACTTGATGCGCTTCGGTGTGCGCTTTAAGTTGTAGCTGACTGCTTTTGTGACAGACCAGTAGCGGTCCAGGCTTATGGCGCACAAGTGCACAATGGACGAGGTGCAAAACAGCACGTCCAGCGCCAGGTAAAAGGCGCACCACGTGCTGCCAAAGTACCAGTAGCCCATGACCTCATTTGCCAAAGAGAATGGGATGACCAGCGTGGCCACAAGGATGTCCGCTGATGCCAAAGACACGAGAAAAAGGTTCTGAGGCGCGCGGAGAGCTCGGCTCGTCAACACTGCAACAATGACCAAGACGTTTCCCACAATAGTGAGCAGGATGATCGCGATGACCACGAGGATGATGAGCGCAGCGGCCACCTCCGTGTGCGGGAAGGCGAGCGGCGCGTCCGTGCTGTTCTCATCACTGGACACGTTTTCAAGCAGCACAGTAACTTGTGTCAAATCCATTGTGTCTTCAGTGTGTCCATGTGCGTCATTTTTGCTGTGCGTGCACCCTCTACCCTTTTCCTCACAGTGGACGGTGCCCTGGGCTTCTGGCTTACATTACGCAACGCTCCTCGCCAGATTTATGCCATCCTACAGACTAACCCATTCACAATAAGTCCACCAAATAGTCCCAATAGTGTATTCCAATTGTGTAGGCTTCGGTCAGAGTTCACAGTCCACTGGAGCCCGTCAAGGAGACAGTCTCTCTTCGTGCGTAAAGCTGCAGAGACTGTCAACTGTCGATGGAGAGCTGATGCACGGGAGCTGCTGAAGGCTCGTACAGGAGTGAGGTGACATCACTCCCAAGACCAGCCCCTCTCCAAACTTACAGAGAGAGAGAGAAAGCGAGAGAGAGAAAACGGGGAAATGGGAGCTAAGCGCAGCCGGATTTGAGATTTCTTTGAAAATTTAACGTTTTTTATCTTTGGGCGAGCCTTGGGGTTTGGTTTATTTCATTTTACCTACTCACGTTTTTTTCTGTTAACTTTTCTCAGCTCTGTATTCCTCATACAAAGAGAAAAAATATGAGCAGTATATGCAATGTCTGTAATGTAAGGCCTGCCTGCAAAATAACTAAATAGCACTAATTAAAAAAAAAAATTAATGCTCCTTCATTAAGAGTTTGGGACTGTTTGACACAAAACAATTATTATTTTTGTATTTTTTGAATAATGCTTTTAGAGCCATCTTTTACACAGGAAAACACCTCCATAAACCTTTAGAGGCTTTTTTTTTGCATAAAACATTAGAAATATGAAATCCTTTGTGATTACTTAGTTTAATTTTGAAGGGCTTGAGGAAGTCTTTCCACTCCAGTGGCAGCATGATGGGTGTGTGTGCACTTATGCAGGTCTATATCCAGGCTCTGCATCTTCTTTCTGTCTTTTTCTCTGTGTTTTCTTTATTTTGTCTGAGTGAGGTCCTGAGCTGCATCTTATTTCCACCCACCTGCTGAGCTGACAGTGTTCCTCCTCCATTGTCACCAACAACAGTATCTCAGTCCACACCAACTCATCGGCGCCAATTCGCCAAGTGAGTTCTATCCCAGATAATTTTTTTGGCCTTTAATAGATAGTGACAGATGCTCTGCTTATGCGTACAGGGCTTTGCAACAGGATAAGCAAACCAGTCCATTACCTAGATCCTCGAGTAAAGAGTCCCCCCTTCCCCAGCCACAGTTATTTCTGTTTACACAACAACTTACTGCGGTCTATTGATTGATCTGCATTGATTCATGATGCTTAATGAGACGTTCCATGTGGTTTTGCCTTCCTCTTCCAAAAACAACCTGTGATTTCTTTTTGCATTGTTGTTGGCCTGACTTTCAGTCCATGTTCAGCCCTCTTCTTCAGTCTGTCATTCTGAATCACCCGCTCCACATGCCTACCACTCTTTCCTTTTCAAAAATCTATACAGTTTAACAACTAAAATAAATCAAAGTTGCCATTACCTCTAAATATTCCTGTAAAAGTATTGTAGTTAAAGCCGCGCTGTCATTTACTCTCTGCCAGTGCTGTGTCACATTTTTATGTTGACACATGCATTGAGGGCCACTAATGGAAGTGAAGGCTATACAGCACAGCAGGAGGGGTACTCTGAACTTTAGGTGGCCCTGCAGCAACCAATTAACAAGCTCAAAGTAAAATAGCACATCTATATGCATTGATGAGCCCTAATTCTGTCACTAAAATCCAAAGGGCACGATCCACTTTCAGACATAGACTTTCTTTCTGGGTTAGTTCTATCGTCTTTTTCTTTAAGCAGCGTCAGACAGTGTTGCGGTGGAAGTGACCAGTGTGGAAGTGTTACTGAGATGGTGATGGCTGAGGTGATTTGCTCTGAACGTTCAGTTATGTAACATACTGTATATCAAGTGATATGTCACTAGTTTTTCAGGATGCAACCCCATGAACTCAGGTTTCATGTCATGTCGGCCATTTCATCACCCCATAAATGGACTTAAGTTTACATTTCGTTAACTCTAATGGAATAAACATGTGTGTTTTTATGTAAACGCACATCACAATACTTTAAGTTTTATTTAGATTATAAAATGTTTATAACCTTGACTTGCAATACTTGGCATGTCACTAAATAATAATAATTTATGATGAGTTGTTTTTTCTCAAATACTAAAAAAATTCACTGAACACATTGAGTTGAGTTTGAAAGATGAGGTGTCGAATGGGTTTCACAGTAAAATTAAATATGTAAATATGTATAGTGGTTTCGACAAATCTATTTTAGATTTATTCATTTGGATAATATCTTAAATCTATGTGTCTTCACGTCCCTGTTAGATCCCTATAATTTAGACACACACAGTCATCGAGGAGTCATTTGGAATAAAACTGAAAATGCCAGAGCACAGACTGCAGCTCAGTTTGGCAAATGCACTTCACTAATTTTATATTTCAAAAACATCTATTTATAAAGTAAATGGCATCTGCTGGAGGTTTGTCACTATGAAATGTCATTCTGGCCCAGCTAAAGCTCTTTGATGGATGGCAATGTTAATGTGAATGAATGTGCCCCTTTGTTGGGAGATGTTTTAGGGACCGAGTCTGAGCAGCCAGAGAAACTAAAGAGTTGTGTATTTGGAAGAGGAAATGGTGCAGCATATACTACACTGCAATACATTCTCTTTTGTGTTGATAATAGCATAATAACCTGTAAATCATATTTAGTTCAAAGAAGTATAATTAAATTGTAAAGTCAGTGCTCTTATCAACTGCAACTAAAAAAGGCAAACACTTCTAGCATCAATGTTTTTATGAGCTCACCCTGCTAATATGTCTTTGATGCTAATGCTATTTTGCGAGCAGTAAGGTAGCTGACTTTCACTGCTGCATTCCTGACCTCTTGTCTACAGGTAAAAACAGACTGCTGTTTTGTGAGGACTGCGAACAATTTATGACACACCAAACACAGGTTTTCTATTCTCCTCTGAACAAGTGGTACACTACACACTGTCTAGTTTTCTCCAACAAAGATATTTTGGGTAATGAGGTGCCACAGACAACAGCAAAAAGAGTAAATGCATCACTGTCATATCCTGTTCAGTTCTGGGTGTCAGTGTTGTTTTATGTCCCTTACTCTAGCAGTTACTTTGATTTAAAAATTGCTGTCACTGTCTTTTAGGTACATTTTTGCACTTTTCACATTTATTGTACAGACCGGCGTGCACCCTCTGGTGGGATGGTTTTGGCCCCCAGGCCACATCTTTGACACCTGTGACCTAAAGGGTGAATGTCACATTCCTGCTCTGTCTCTCCAGCTGCCTCTAAACACCAGAAATCAGTGGCACAAACATAGCCCTACAAACGGTATTTGTGTAGTATAGGTCATTTCTTTGGATGCATTTACTATGCTTGTCATTAACAGCTGTGTTGAATCTGTCTATACAAAGCAGAGATTGTGGAACATTAGTTGCACACAAAAAGTTGACTTTACTTTATTTGCAAAATGTATTTGTGTAATGGTAGGCTATATTATTGTGGCAACTCTAAATATAATTGTGGTGTGACCGTCCTGTATATCCTGTAATGAAGGCCGTCCAAAGTTGAGTCTATCTTATTATTCTAGCCTTCATTTCAAACAAAAAATGCAACAATGTACAATTTGACAACACTATTATGGCAAATAAAGTATTACTATTATCACAATGTCTTGCATGTTCAATAAATACATGTTGACAGCATATAAGAGCAATTATATGAATGTTAACTTGGCGGTACAAAAATGAAGTTCAAGTTCAAGTTTAGTTGTGTCCTTTTGCATTGACTGGAGTCTAGACTTTATCGACAGATGCTTTTGTTTTATCTAATCCAAAATTTTAGTCTGTACTCTGTGTTTTTTATGGTTACTTCAAGGTAATACAGCACTCTTTTAAATTTCATAATGTCTGAATTCAAGCACATAAAATTAAGAGACTTGCTTTCCCTTGTACCATAACAATAGGGCATCCTGTCACCCTAGGTAAGCTTCCTGTTATGATGTAGTGACTGCACCTAATGGACCCACCTGTGTTAAATAGCTAAGAATAACACAATTACCCCATTATCTCATTAAAACTCATTCATTCATTCATTTCCTACCGCTTAGTACCATTAGGAACATGAGAAATTTTCACATAATGTGACACTTGACTTCACACCTCCTTTTGGTTTTAGCACTTGTGATGTCTGCAAAAACGCTGATTTGTGTAAAATGTATAGTATACTGTAGTGAATAGAATAGCACACATTGTGGACCCTGTATCTCCTCAGAAAGGAGCACTGTTGAAGGAGAAGCACACTACTGTTTTTGAGTACACCTTCTACAACATCACAATGAAGTCATTTTATTTATTTTTTTTCAGGTTTTTTCATCAGACATCTACAGCTATTAACATGCTCTAATAAAAAAGAGTGGAAGGTGCAGAATTGCGATGTGCACTTTTGCCATCAGATGTCTCCAAAACAGGCCAAGAGAAAAAATGTAAGGTCATAGCAGTCTAGAGGTAGGAAGCTCTTGTAAATTTGATGCAGTGGCATTCAAATAAACACAATTTGAATGTCTGGCCGAGAGCACAAAACACCCAGAAGGGAGAGAGTGGCAGCACACGCAACATCTATTAAAAAATGGCCACTTTGGCAAAAGCAATGAGAAACAGATAAGACCGCACCGCACACTAAGTTTAGGAATAGTCATCTGAACAAAGCATCTACTGGGATATATATCCCATGGTGGGCCACCTTACAGTCAAAGGAAAACCACACACCTAGTGCACACTGCCAACACACAACCCCAAACGACGGCAACAATTAACAGGGGCAGGGGCTTTACCTGCCACATAGCAACAACCGCAACAGCACAAATGAAATGCATATAGTGTTATGTTTTGCCACTTGTTTTGGCCCTTTGTTGTCTAACTAAGTAAGCACAGACCTCCTCCTCCCCAGACATGTCCCCCAATTCTGCAAATTACACCAGCTCCACAGCTTACACCAGCAGCCTTGTTCTGTCTTTAAATGCTTTCCGTCAAAAGAATATATTGATATTGTTGATTTTGACTCACTGTCTGCAGGTAATATTTTATTTACCCAGTGTGTTTTTGTGCTAATTATAGCCTGTGGACGTGATTACCCAGCTGAACTGTGATTATTAGTGCCTGTCTGCACAACTATAATAGAGTCAATGTCTAACAGCTCCAATGAGAGACAGTCAAGGCTGGTTCTTCCTGTGAGTCTTTATGAATCAAGGTAAGCTCTGGCACCGACACACAGTGTGGTTGTGAAAGACTTTTATTTGCTGTATACAAGACTGTAAGAGCATGAGAGAGAAAGCAGGCAGCCACACACAAACACACAGAAAGGACTCAGCCTGTATTTCCTTTTGCTGCTTGAATCCTCTTACCTTCCTGTTTTCTTCTGAGGAGGCTGTTTTGGCTGGATGTGAGCACTACCCACTGCATGTCGTGTTATGTAACGTTTGAGGAATAAATGGCCCGAGGTGCTGTGTGAAAACCTGATCTGGGGTTGCAGGTGATTTGTCATAGTAAACATTTTTATCATGGACTCCAGCCCAAAGGAAAACAAACCAAGAATCTCTCTGATTATTTCAGTGCCAGATATGCAGAATTAATGGCATGTATACTAAAAGGCGCATGGATATTCTTGTAAAGATAGCGTACAAGCGAGTGGGAGACAAATCTCTGTCTATATTTGAGTCACATGTTCTTGCTTCACACTTTTCTCTGCATCTCCCACTTGCTGTCAGTAGGCTTGGTAATTCTAGATAAATACACGATGCATGACCTTTTGTTACACCGGGTACTCGTGCGTGTGGTGGTACAAAGGACAAACGCTTGAATAAGTTAAATATTATTTATTACACACTTAAGGAGGGTACTCCTGGTTTCTTGTGCAGTCGTCGTCTTACAGATTTTAGTCACAGAGCCGAATTAAGTCCACCTAGGGCGGATAAACCCACTCGAATCCCCACACACACGTCAACAACCCGGTTCACAGCAAACCAACCACTGCAAAATACCGCAGATGCTCACCCCAAACAGATCGGGTGTAACAAGTCTGAGCATCGGCGAAGCAGCGAACGGAGAAGTGACCCCCAAACTAAAATACAAAAAACATACAAACAAAAATTGAAAAACGTTAGTCCGCTTGCCCACATCCCCAAGCGAACTAACTAAACACAAAACCAATAACTAAGAAAAAAGAACAAAAGGACAAAAGAACAAAAGGACAGCAGGTAGCGGTACATGTAGATTACTGTTGAACACAAACAAAATATAACCACTGTTAAAAGACACATTTAATTCAACAGTCTAAAAACCTTCAAATACCGCATACCTGAGGTAGGCGATCACACAACCACCCCCCGTCATTGACACCCCTAAACCGGCCGTCTCCACAACCCCGGCCCTGTCTCATAAAAACACAATTAAAATACAACCAAGACAAACAAAACAAATCACCACAACAAAAAAGACATTTACCGGGTCAAACTGTCGACACATCGACCGCATGGGTCCAGCAACCTTCCTGGCCTCCCACAGGAACCTGGCACACCATGACACCCGGCCACTTCCTCCTTTTATAGGGAGCTGGCCTGACGCCAGAGCGACACCCAGCGGTGCCACCCGTCACATTCCTCCCCATCAAGGTGCATTGCCGACCCGGCAATGTACTTAACTTTCGACAATCTATCTTTGGCCAACACTAATGAGGACGCACCCACTGCGACGTTTGCTCAACACCCTGATGGCCCTGACCATTATGCAGAGAACTAGGACGCCCTTCCTGCAAACCCCGGGGAACATAAACTGCTCTAGCTCAGCCCGCCCGTCTGGAGCATCCACACAACGGCAGAGCACAAACTCCGCTCCCGCGATGCCCCCACTACCCGACAGGCTTACCGCCAGTTTCAGTGAGCTTACTCCCCCCCTTTTGCCTCGAACTAGGACGCCCTTCTGCAAACCCCGGGGAACATAAACTGCTCTAGCTCAGCCCGCCCGTCTGGAGCATCCACACAACGGCAGAGCACAAACTCCGCTCCCGCGATGCCCCCTCTACCCGACAGGCTTACCGCCAGTTTCAGTGAGCTTACTCCCTTTTGCCTCGGCATCCTACCCCTCTCCCAGTATCCTAAAATTTGAACCAATAGGGCACCGGTGATTGGAGTGCATCTCCTCCTGCATTCCGGTCACGGTCCTGCTGCACGTAGATCACAGTGTCCGTGGGTCTTTCCACTACTCCACCTGCTGTTCCACCCGAGGTGGATGGCTTTTCCGAGTCCCTGGCTTCAACCATCACTTTCAACGCCCCAGTTCATTTTCAAGGTCCTCTATCCGCTGTGACATGGCTCGCCTGTCGGGCTCCTCCTGAGCACCCACTGCTCGGCGACTTCGGCTGGAGTGAATCCATGACGCCATCAGCGAGAGGTATCACTCCGCCGCCCCTGCTGTCCTTAAACCAAACACTACTAAATACTACTGAAAAAGAAAGAGGTCACTTCCTCGTTTTATCCTGTCACCTACGCCAAAATGTTACACGGGTACTCGTGCGTGTGGTGGTACAAAGGACAAACGCTTGAATAAGTTAAATATTATTTATTACACACTTAAGGAGGGTACTCCTGGTTTCTTGTGCAGTCGTGCCTTACAGATTTTAGTCACAGAGCCGAATTAAGTCCACCTAGGGCGGATAAACCCACTCGAATCCCCACACACGTCCAACAACCCGGTTCACAGCAAACCAACCACTGCAAAATACCGCAGATGCTCACCCCAAACAGATCGGGTGTAACAAGTCTGAGCATCGCGAAGCAGCGAACGGAGAAGTGACCCCAAACTAAAATACAAAAACATACAAACAAAAATTGAAAACGTTAGTCCGCTTGCCCACATCCCCAAGCGAACTAACTAAACACAAAACCAATAACTAAGAAAAAGAACAAAAGGACAAAAGAACAAAAGGACAGCAGGTAGCGGTACATGTAGATTACTGTTGAACACAAACAAAATATAACCACTGTTAAAAGACACATTTAATTCAACAGTCTAACTAAGTAAGCACAGACCTCCTCCTCCCCAGACATGTCCCCCAATTCTGCAAATTACACCAGCTCCACAGCTTACACCAGCAGCCTTGTTCTGTCTTTAAATGCTTTCCGTCAAAAGAATATATTGATATTGTTGATTTTGACTCACTGTCTGCAGGTAATATTTTATTTACCCAGTGTGTTTTTGTGCTAATTATAGCCTGTGGACGTGATTACCCAGCTGAACTGTGATTATTAGTGCCTGTCTGCACAACTATAATAGAGTCAATGTCTAACAGCTCCAATGAGAGACAGTCAAGGCTGGTTCTTCCTGTGAGTCTTTATGAATCAAGGTAAGCTCTGGCACCGACACACAGTGTGGTTGTGAAAGACTTTTATTTGCTGTATACAAGACTGTAAGAGCATGAGAGAGAAAGCAGGCAGCCACACACAAACACACAGAAAGGACTCAGCCTGTATTTCCTTTTGCTGCTTGAATCCTCTTACCTTCCTGTTTTCTTCTGAGGAGGCTGTTTTGGCTGGATGTGAGCACTACCCACTGCATGTCGTGTTATGTAACGTTTGAGGAATAAATGGCCCGAGGTGCTGTGTGAAAACCTGATCTGGGGTTGCAGGTGATTTGTCATAGTAAACATTTTTATCATGGACTCCAGCCCAAAGGAAAACAAACCAAGAATCTCTCTGATTATTTCAGTGCCAGATATGCAGAATTAATGGCATGTATACTAAAAGGCGCATGGATATTCTTGTAAAGATAGCGTACAAGCGAGTGGGAGACAAATCTCTGTCTATATTTGAGTCACATGTTCTTGCTTCACACTTTTCTCTGCATCTCCCACTTGCTGTCAGTAGGCTTGGTAATTCTAGATAAATACACGATGCATGACCTTTGTTGTGTCCCAAACAAATAATGAGATTTCCCTTTGATTTTTCCACTGCTTTTGGCCTAAATCACACTTGAATCTGAAAGCGTGACCAACTAAATGAAGCCCTGAAGGTCACACATGTCAAAGCAGGCCCTGGAAGAAGTTGGGCAAAACTTTTACCCTTAAATGACTCATTTCCTCTCAATTAAGTTCCAACTTATTAAACATGCCAATTATATGTTACTGAAGAGGTAGTGTTAGTGCATTATCATTAATTTGGCCTTTACTTGTGATAAAAAGTTCAGACAACCTTATTTTAATCATGATGATGAAGTCAGCACCAAATTGTAGAGGTCACCGACAAACCCTGACTGCAAAATAAAAAAGATAAACTTTAGACACGGTTAGAGCTACAGTCAGTGAAAGTGTGGCACATAGGGTGAGGGTGCTGTATAAAACCAAGAACAAGATGTAGTCAATTTCAAAAGCTTTTTTTTTATTTCCAAATAATTTCTAGTATAATTTCTTGTTTTCAGAAAGGTCAATATACAGTATATTCAAAATACTAGTCAGAGGAAAAGAGTCTATCTAAGAACCTGTCTTTCAAATTTTCAAAAAATCTAAGCCGTCTGCAAAGACATTACTCCATATTTACTGTATTTGCTCCAAGCTGCATAAGTTGTGAATCAGTTGTAAACTACATTTTGGTTTCTGTAAAAAAAAAGGTATTCGGAGCATGTAGTAATTAAGCAGAAGGGCTGTAAGCGAATGAAGGGTCATTGTTCTATAGCGTTAGAGATCAGTTCACAACACTGAGGTGTGTAGCGACACCTTTGTGTCTTGTATTTTGTCAAACTCTGCAATCCACTTCATTCTGAGTCTCAGGACTGCACAATGTGACCATTGTAGTATTTGATAAATAGATTACCAGATGACGTACTTGGGTCACAAGTGCTTTACTAATCTGTTCTGATTCACTTATGTAAAGTTTTACCTTTACAATAATATTTTGGTTAAACTGCATAATCATTGCCAAGTTGTTGGCTAATGCTTTGGGCTGGCAAAAGAACTTTGTCTAGCTCATTCTTGATCTCTATATTTGGCACATTGTGACTCTGTGTTCAAATTGCAGCTGCAGAAAGTCACTTTTAGTATTCAAATGTAACCCTCTGCAGCTTGTGACAGTGCAGGTCAAAACATGATTAGAGCTTTTGAGTAATTGTTCAAATATGACAGAGAAAGATGCCAAACTGCAAAAGGGCAGTTGTGTTCTTTTATTCACATGAAAAACCTCTCAAGTTAATATCCACAAGCTTTTTCCTTGGCCCTGAATGCTGCAGTCTAATACAACACACGTGCTACAGATATAATTAACATAGCACTTTTCAGATTTTTTATTCGCATCTATCCACTGCTATTATTCCCAACCATATCAAATTCAAATAGTTCAAATAGATTTCTAGTGACAGTCCTGAGTTATATTATATATTATATATACATAGGGCGTAGTACATGCAAAGTTGTCTAAACTCGTCATGATTTTATGACACAAAAGGCCCTGGCACTGTCTATGTGCTCTCTTTTCTGTTGTCTCCTCTTCTGAGTTTTAGTGAAAGCTGGCACCTTTTGAAAAGCATTGTTTTACTCCTGTCGCTTTTTTTCACATTCACAGATTCTGACCATCTGTTTAAACCTCTGGGATGCTTGATGGAAAATATTCCTTTTTCTTGTGTTGTAAACAACAAAACTGCTGACCTGCAAACAATTTTGGCAATCAGAACTTAATTTACAAATGCTTTTGCAAAAGATGTGTGGTTGTATTGAAGTACATTTTGCACACAGTGTCCTGAATTTATTATTGAAATCTTTGTCCAGTATTATTTATAATTCATGATGTTGCAAAATCAAGTCTAACACATCATTGTTAAAAGAATCCAATCATTAAATTTCTTTTCATAGAGAGAGAATTATTTTAATTGCGGAATTCAAATGAACAATAAGTGTTGCTAGTGTCTCCTGACCTGTATTTCTAGAGACTATCTTCTGAGAAAATACTGGGGAGACTGCTGACAATGCTGGGGAACTTTGTATAAAAATGGTTAATGCCCAAACATGACCTTAATCTAACTCAATTCATCTGAATCATACTTTTGAGGAACAAACCGTCCTCCCTTACAATATTTTGTTTGATTCCAGATTATCCATTTTATTTTCACACTCTGCCACTAAAAGACACTGCTTTCTATTTTCAGTCCAGCGTGATTCACAGATCTGCTCGAACATGTTGTCTTAAAGCCAACTGGCCCGATATGAGACGTCTTGCTTCTTGATGCATCCATCTGTTAATGAGTATAGACAAGCTATGGTTCACCTTTAAATCCGGAAACAGCATGATCTGTTGCTGATTGCAGTGTTTTAGCTCTCTGTGTCCTTGTATGGACAGAAGTGTTTGAGGCTCATCTGGGACACATGGCTCTGGCTTGCTGCTGTCTAATTGAACTTGGATCACCCTCTCAAAAGCGTTTTGCAGCAGAGGTAATGTTTGTACTTTCAGGACTGTGCACAAAAATATGACCCGTTTAGTGTTTTTTTTCATGCTTGGGGCCCAACTGCAGGTATAGCAAAATAGTTTAAAAAATACTAAGAGGAATTATATACATATATTCATTCATTCATTCATTCATTTATTCACTCTTTTTGCAACCCTTTTTGCATCTTCTTAAATTTCTCAGAGACAGTTTTCTTTACAGCCACATCTGTCTGCTATCTAACCACACTGTAACATACAGTTGTGCTCATACCCTGACCGAATGTGTGACTTTTTGTCCATTTTTCAGAGAATATGAATAGTATAAACTTTTCTTTCACTCATAGTTAGTGGTTGGGTAAGCCATTTATTGTCAAATAACTGTGTTTACTCTTTTTAAATCATAATGACAACAGAAACTACCCAAATGACCATGATCAAAAGTTTACATCCCCCAGTTCTTAAAGAGTAACTAAACCCTAAAACAACTTTTTTTAGTTAATGATCTGTAAGAGTGGGGCTTTATTAGTGCTGTTCATGGATTTGAGTAAAAGTTTTGACATTTGAGTTTAAAGTATATTAATTCTACAATATATGTTGTAAAACCATTAGAGTGCTCTACCAACAGCTCAGTACCCACACCCCTGGCACGAGCTCACCACACCCCTGGCACGAGCTCACCACACCCCTGGCACGAGCTCACCACACCCCTGGCATAAGCTCACCACACCCCTGGCACGAGCTCACCACACCCCTGGCATAAGCTCACGTCCCTGTTATAAAAACATCATGTTCCCAAGTATTGAAAACATCAGGCTAGGTCTACTGTTGCAATTGCACAAAGTGACACAGAAATCATAATCGCTAGCCGCTAATGCTAATTGCCAGTTTGGTTTTTTAAGGCCAGGATTAGCACTACAATGAGAAGTATGTTCTAGTTGCACTGGAAATCATTTTGTTTTGATACAGACACTGTGGTTGAGACTGCGGTTTGAGCCAGCGGCACAAATTGATAAGGCTCTAGCCCTGTGTGCACAAAAAATACTCCACTTTGAAGGACCACTCTACTACCAGCGTCCCTCCAGTCTCCATCTTTGTGACTCTGACAGCTGCTGTCAATCAATCCGTCACTCTGCGTCTCAGGTGCATGCCCCCGCTGAGCTCCGCCCTCGGTTCGCCCCCTCTGTCTCTGCTGGGCTCTGCCTTCTTTTACAGCATTTTTCAAATATTTTCAGTGGGTGGAGTTTGGCTCTGACCAGAGGTTTAGTTACACTTTAATACTGTCTATTACCACCTTTAACATACAGTAAAAGACAGTTGGAAGTCTTTTGTGGTAGTTGTGGATGAGGCTCATTATTTTCTCAGATTCTTCTTTTTGGCAAAAAACCTCCAGTAATTTCCAGTAATTACTGTACATTCTTGAGCTGTCTGGCATGAACTGCACATTTGAGATCTCCCCAGAGTGGCTCAAAGATACTGAGGTCAGAAGACTGAGATGGCCAGTCCAGAAACTTCACTTTATGCTGCTGTAGCCAATGACAAGTCGACTTGACCTTGTGCTTTTGATTGTTGCCATGTTGAAACGTCCAAGTACGTCCCATGTGCAGCTTCCGGGCTGATTAGGCAGGTGTGCTAACCACCCAAACATAATTATTGTGACTTTTTTATAGGAGTCTTCTGAAACATGTCAAGTCCAAACTATGAGGAAATAAGGAAAAGTTATTTAGTAACGTGCTAAATAAAAATGTAAAAAATACAGGATTTTAAAGGGGCAACATGAAACTGGTCAAACAAACCACACTTTGTCAAGTGTACGTGGGTATTATTGATTCGTGGGTCGTCAAATGGCCGGTTAACCCACGGGCCGAGCAAACAGGGCTGGTGTGAATGCACCCATAAGCCTCGTTGACTATTCGCCACCTGTAACATTTATGGTTGTGGCCAAAAAAGTTAATTTTAGTCTTATCACCCCAAATGACTTTGTTCCTGACGTTTTAAGGCTTGTCTCTGTTGACCTGTGCTGTTTGGCGTATTGTAAGCACGAGGCTTTGTGGCATTTACGTAGTAATGGCTTCTCAACCATGTAGCCCATTTTTGTTGTTTGACCAACCACTAACTACGTGTGAAAGAAAAGTTTTTTGTGTTATTATTCATATTTTCTGAAAAATGGCTTATGAGCACAACTGTATAATATTATTACTACAATTTGGACAAAGTGAGGGATCCGGTTGCAAAGTTAATCTAAATTCATTAACACAATATGTACTAGGCATAATGTAGTATCTTTTGTTTATTTCTGGACAGACAAGTTTTTTACTAATTTAAATTAACCGTATATGGGCTGTGCTGAGTAAAAAGGATGAAACAAGTCACAAACGTGTTTTATTTTAAAGTGTATAATGACATGACACTGCATTTCTCTAGCTTGAAAATATATTAATTGGGAGGTCTGGAGAACCCATATAAGGCGGTTTAGTTGTATTATTTTTATACTCAATTCTATTAAGTGCCCAGAGCGGAAAACCTGATCAGACAAAGGTCAAACTGAGCACAGAGAGGACCAACTGAAATAAACATGCCTAGTAAACGTTAACATTCCTTTTGCCATATCAGCCCCTTACACTGGCAGTCGTAATAAAACCGGCTATGCCAGTTTAACTTATATTTGACACATGCTAGTTCCACCTGTTAGTAGCTCAGACAATGCTGTTTAAATTGATATGGCTTAACATTTCCTCATGAACAATTTAGATAGTATGACAAAAGTTCTGTTGAAATTGCAATGAAATGTGATTCTATGTGGATGCTTTTTTTCCAGAAAGGAAGATTAACTAACTAAACATGTGCTAAATAATCATCATTGCCATAGCTCACTTTTTCTTTGAGTTATTAGCATTTCTGCAATTGCACCATGTTGCAACTGTACCTTCCCTATTATTATTATTATTGTTGTTATTATTATTATTATTGTTATTATTGTTGATATTGTTGTTGTTGTTATTTTCACTTTATTTTCCACATCTCACAACACGTTGTTGAATATCAGGAGTTTGTGTATGTTATGCTATGATTAGACTACTCATCCTAGCCTTATTAAACTGTAGCCCTACCTCACACAGTGGGCGGAAAAAATGGTTTTATTTACTGAGGTCTGAGGTGTATAACTCTACTTATTCAACTATTTTATCAAATTTGTGATTGTGTTAAAAAACAACCACTTAAAAAAAAATGTGTGTTCAGTTTAGTAGCCTAGGCCTACAGTAGCCTATACATGTTTAACAGCATTGCATTTTTTTACTGAAATAAAATGTGATGATTTTTAATAATGTAAGTAAACCGACTTCCTCTGAATCCTAAAGCAATACACAGCTGGGTTGTTATACAGTACAGTCAACTACCCAACTCAACCTTTTGATGCAACGGGGGCGCGCTCTAGTGGTGAGAATACAATATAAAGGAATACGCATTTTATGTAGGAGAGAATAACATCTTTTCTTTTCAATTAATTAAAAGTATCCCTTTATTATCTCCGTAGAGTTTTTTATTTATTTATTTATTTTACAGTTTCTTCAATGTCGGTGTCTGTGGCAGCAAATTAATCTAAGTCAGTGCCATCTAGTGTCTTTGAAGGGATAGTTTTTGAGGTTCTTCAGTACTTTTAGATGGCCAATTTATTCCCCACACAGTAGCTAATTATCACAGCTGCAGACAGGACACACCTCATGTAGGAACGAAGCAGGTGAAAATGCATTTTAAGTGTAAAGAATAACAATAAAATACCAAGTACCAATAAAATAAAATCGCTGTTTGTAATTGCCCAGCAGTCGGGTCCACAATTATCCAAAAATATTAGTGTGTTGTGGAAGCGGAACCGCCCCGTCGGTGTGTGTCACCAGTGGTGTTCACCGATGGTCCCCTTTCAGTTAAACAGCGCCATGTTCTTTACTTTGGTTGGTTAAGACATAGCAAGGAAGTTTCCGGAGCGCTTTTTATCAGGTGTACAGTCATGTAGTTAAAGCATTTTATTTTTGAGTTGCTTTTTAAGTGTTTTAGTAGATTGTGAAGACAGGTATCCATGTTGAAGAGGAACGGCGAACGACAGCTAATGTTGCCTACACAGCTAACGCTAAGCTACATCAAAACAACCAACCGTAGCTAGCATTACATGTAGCTAAGTAAGTCCCTTTCGGCTTATCCTCACCCGGGGTTCGCAACAACGAAGAAGTTCGCAAGATTGATTTGGTACTGTCTTTATTCCGGATGCCCTTCTGGACGCAACCATCTCCATTTACCCGGGATTGGGACCGGCACAGATCTTCTGTGGCTATAGTCGCTTCCCTGGGGATTCAGACGCCCAATCATAATGGAATATATGCAATGGTGGACCGACTTTTAACTACCCCCTGAAATGATGCGCGACTTTTGTTCTTCTGTGGTGACCTTTACTCCTCACATGTAAAACCATGAACCGATAAACTTCAGAGATGGCTGATGTGATCTCGCTGAGCTCTGACAGTGACTCTGAAGTGGAGATCCTTGGCTCCTACTCGAACAAGAATGAGCCTTTACCCCTCTCGTCAGTGCGGGTTGAGGTCGAGGCCCTTAACATCAAACTGCCACAGGTAAGTATGTTATGTTATGTTATGTTCTGTTATGTTTTAAATCAAAACACAAATGAACACAATTATATATAAAAAAACGCCACTAACATAAGACACTAACTACTTTTGACAAGGTAGGACTACCTGACGTAGTTAGTTTGAATATTTTGACTTTTCTGACATTAATATTGTTTATTTATGTTTTTTGCTGTTTTGTTAGAACTGGGTATTATGTGTAATGATAAACATAGAGCCATTAAATCTCATCAGGGGCCGATGGCAAACAAATATAAATCAAATTGATGTTGTAAAATGTCATTGTATTAATCTTTTTAAACTGAATATGTTAATTACATGTTTTTGTAATTTTCATTGCATTAGCTATGTATGTAGTATTAGTGTTCATAATGTATTTTGGGAATTTGATTGAATACCTGTCAAAAGAGGTTATAAAGTGTTACAAATGACAATTGATTAAAATAAGTGACATGGCTAAATGGATAAAGTTCAAATGTATTTTAATCAATTAAATGTTCACTTTAACTGATTGTTTTGTGTTACATCTCTCCTAGAATTACATAGACCTCAGAGATATAAAGTGGGCTCCCCCAGAACTAAACAACAAGACTTCAAGACTTGATCTTGCAGCCCCAGTGGTGGACTTGACTGAAGAGGACAAAGGCACTGGAAAGGAGGACAGTTTCCCACCAGATAACTGTCAGATAAGGAAGAAAATTACAAACACACATCACCTGTCTATAAAACCGGATTTTAAAGTACAGATAAAATCCCCAAGAAAACCTACACAGGTCTGTGGCGACCTAAATCCAAGACATTTCAAAGTGCCAAAGCAAAAGATAGCCAAAGATTCATTCTGTCATCGCACGCCGTCTGTAGTGTTAGAGAAACTGATTTTTCTTGAAAATCATGTCTCCAAACTATTAACGTCTGAGTATACAGTCGGTTTACAACAAACTGGTAAGAAAATATCACTTCAACTTAAAGAACAGGGCAGTAGCTGTCAATCTGACTCCTCGGGTCACTTGTCAAATACAACTACACTTTATGGCCTTGAGCCCTCTGTGGAGTCTTCACTGGTGGAACAAAAAGGACAAACAAAAGCCACTGCGCTACAAGCTCCTCAGCCTCCACGTAGCCAAGCTGATTATTCTGACTTAGAGCATCAAATCTCTCTCACAACTTCAACAGAACATAATGATGAGAAGGATTTATCTGTGATCATTCCTTCTCCAGCACACGCTTCTTTCTCATTAGATAAAGCACAGAGTTTTTTATCAAACGAGCTCCGTTCTTTCAGCCCTTCCCTTCCTATAGGTACTTCAACCATCCAGCCGGAGTTAAATGATTCAAGAAACAGCTCACCAGCCCGTGCTCCTACATTTCAGTGTGATGACATCAGCTCTCTGTCCCATACAAGTCCCAAACCTGAAAGCTTAAGGCACACAGGACCGGACTCAGAATCTAATGAGATGAACTTAGAAAAGGCTAGAAATATCCATGATTCCTTGTGTTGTAGTCTTCCCTGTGAGTCTCCTCTGCCAGAGCTTGAAGCTACAGATTTAGAAGCCTTCACATATCAAGAGAATTATGGAATTGATAGTCCACTGTCATTTAGTTGGGAACAAAGCAATGAAGAGGAGGAAATGAATGCAGAGAGATTAGAGTTGGACTGCACTTCAGCCAAAGAAGAGGACAGGCATTTTGTGTGCCCAGTTGCTTTCGGGAAATTAATGGTTGGAGCTGCTCTGGTGAGAAATGTTTATAACTATGAATGTATGGCTCTGTGTACCTGTTTTTGACATTTTATTATGCTGATTATTAATACAATATTTCAATTTCAAAGACTGATGATGAAGAAAGGTCTAGAGTTCCTCAGGTGCTATGTCGCCAGAGCCTCAGCTTAGTTTACAGCACCATTGATGAAACCTATCCAGAGGGAACTTTACAGCTTCTGTCTGACCTGCTACAGCCTGGTTACTACCCTCCCAAAGATATCACCTCCCACCTGCTGCGTGGCATTCTGCTTGACCCACAGTCTCCACATCACATTTGTGTCCAGGCCTTTAATCTTCTAATGAAGACACAGAGGTGAGATAACCCTGAGATGAACAAAGAGAGACGAGTGCTAAATGTTTAAAGTGCTGTATGTTCTGTGTTTTATTGTTTTTAAATTGAGATACCTGGGGCTTTTTTTTTCATTGTAGGCACCACATTGCTGATAAATGGACAGTTTCTTGGGACTGGGAATTGTTAACATCAGTTGTGGACAACCAGGTACTACTTTTGACAGCCATTGTGTTTATATATTGTATGTGAGGTAATTTCATTCTTGTTTGGGTATTTAACATAGTATGATTTCTAATCTGCGAAAAATGTATACAACGGTACCACAAGGTTTTTTCTTAATTTTACAAATGTATACTAATGTATTTAGTAATGCAATGTGTATTTCATTCTCTTCTATACTAAGGAAAACCGATGTGAGGTTGTGCGCATGCTCCTGGAGTATGTGGTGCAGACTTTGGAGGATGATTTTCAGGCCAAACAAGCTACTTTTGCACTTTACCAGACAATTGCCAAAGTCATGCTGTCATTTGATCAACAGTTTCTTCATGTTAGGTAAGGGTGAGTTGTAAAAAAAAATTAAATTACATTACATGTTATAAGCTCCATATATCATGCTTGCAAATAAACATAACTTGTTTTTAAACAAACAAATGCATGGAAGTACAGTGTGCTCATAAGTTTAACACACCTTTGGCAGAATTTCTGATTGTTTGGCCATTTTTCAGAGAATATGAAAGATAACACAAAAAACTTTTTTCCCTCCATGGTTAGTGGTTGGGTGAAACCATTAATTGTAAAACAACTGTGTTTATTTTTTTAAAACCATAATGACCACAGAAACTACCCAAATGACCCTGTTTAAAAGTTAACAAACCCTGGTGATTTTGGCCTGATAACATAAACACAAGTTGACACAAATTGGTTTGAATGGCTACTAAAGGTAACAAAAGGATCTGTGGGAATAGATAATTAAACTGTATAAAACAGGAGAGGGATATAAAAGATATCTAAGGAATTGAGAATGCCAAGCAGCAGTGTTCAAACTCTAATAAAGAAGTGGAAAATAAGGGATTCTGTTGAAACCAAACCCTAGTCAAATTGTTCAGGATGCAAAAAAAAATTACAAATAACTTAAGTTAAAAAAATAGGACTCTAGAAAAATAAACTGGTGTGGCTGTTTCAATATGCACAATTTGGAGGCACCTGAAGAAACATTGGCTGCATGGTCGAGGAAGCCATTACTACGCAAATGCCACAAAACATCCCGCTTACTAATACGCCAAAACAGCATAGAGACAAGCGTCAAAACTATGAGTGAAAGAAATGTTTTTGTGTTATCATTAATATTATATAAAAAAATGGCCAACAATCCCACATTCTGCCAGAGTATGTAAACTTATGAGCACAACTGTAAATCATTAGTTAGTTATCCATGGGAAAATTAGCTAATTGGGCTGGTATTTTCATACAGAGGTACATCTGCCATATTCTTTTCTGTGATAATTTATATAGAGATGCACTGGAAACATAATTTGCCAGTTTCAGATCTAACATTTAAAGGGAACTACTTTACTGATGTAACTTATATTGGAAAAAATTCTATGTTACATTTCAACTATTTCTAAGACTGTGTGTGTGATCCATGAGTAATAACTTGTTGTCTGTGTTTTAGGGACATCAGTAAATGGCTTTTTTCTGCTATTGTGAAATCAACAGGCCATAATGGCCATAAAGAGAGAGATGAACAAATCAGGTAATGGTTAATGATATCGTTTCTGGTCTTAATTCTATGGGAAAAAAAAAAAAACACTTAGTAGTCAGAATATCGGGTTTGCTACAACAAAAAGTCCTGTGTTGTTGACTATTTGTGCACTCCTCTGCAGAATGGTGTCCATCTTCCAGAGGATGCTGTCCGTGGCTTTAGAAGTAGACTGCTCTCCAGCTATATGCTCTGCCAAACTTTCCCAGGAGCTTTTCCATATGCTTATCAGCAATTTACCGTCACGTGCACAAAGGTACAGAGAAAAAAAAATACCTTTTTTATTAAGTATGGATTGAAAACCTGACATTTTCTGTTTTCCACTTCATAAAGAGAATAAATGCAAACCTATTGCAACCCAAGCCAACATTTTGTCTTTAGATCTTTTATAATTATAGTCTAATTAATAGGCAAATGTTAGCTTTTTTCCTACTCATGTTTAAATTATGGTTTTGATCCTCAGGATGCTGTTGCTGGAGAGTCTGCAGAACATGCTACTGAGATGTAAGCTGTTGGAACATCTGTTGGACTATGCTTGCCCACTCAAAACCTCTTTGCCAATGTCGCTCAGTCTTCTTCTCCACTTCCTGAAAAACTGCACCCTGGAACCCGACTCTAGAGTAAATATCACATTCCAGAGTATTATAGCCTAATTTCTACCCTAATTTAACAAAATAATTAGTGTTCAAAACATTTTGTTGTTTGTGAAAAACATGTAAACATACAGTATGCAGCTTATTTTTCTTTTAATTTATAAAAACTTTTTATATTACTTAAAAACATATTGTTTTATGAATAATCTGTGCAAAAACAAGAACTTAAGACGTATTCTACGCTTTATTGTTAAGGATTTTAATAGAATGTTCAGCTGATAAGCTTTGGCCGGTCACATGCTCTGATTGCTCTACACCACTTATCAACCTCAAATCTGTCTCAATGGAAAAACCCGCATCAGCGCTGCTTACACAGTGAAACAAGAAAAGCATAAATACAAAAAAAGAAAAGCAGATAACAGAAACTTATCAGTCTAAAGCTGACCTCCAAACTAGATCATCTCTGAGCATCAGTTTGTAATGGAGTAGAAATTTGTGATGGCAAAGTGGTTCAGTCAGGGGCATTATGGAAAGAGTTCTTGGGTAATGCAGCTTAAGGCATCTTTTGAAAGAAAAATTAAAATAAACATTTCAAAGAACCATTACCATGTTTATGTTTTGATTAGGAAAAGACTGCATTTGCTAAATTGCTGTGTTTTTCAGGATGGCACTGAAAAATGGCAGAGATGGGAAGAACTGATTCATCTTCTGTGGATGTTGTTGCTCAGCTACAGCAATGCAATGAAAGGTAACTTGGTTGTCGTCATAACTAAAATCCTGTTTTGGTTCAATAAGTGCCTTCCATATTATACAGTTTGCTTACAAAAAAATCTTTGATTAATATGAAACCCTGTTGTCTGGGCTTTGGCATAGATGCCTAAATACACAGATTTAGGCAGATATAATGTTTTGGAACTCATGACTTTCTCATTTCTGGCATTTGTAAGGCTACCTGTGTGGCTCTAAGGCGGAACAAAGAGACAGAGTGGGCACATTTGTCTACAAGCCCGAGGATATGGTATCAAAGTTTGCGGTTCGTGAAGCAGTGGAGGCCTTCCTCTTACGGTCACAGGATGACCTTGGTGAAGCGTTACCTCTGCATGTTGAAGAATCACTGACTTATCTACAAGACTATTTGCTGGACGTCTGTCAGTGTTAAATAAATTTTACTTTATTGTATACTCTCATAATTTAATATTTATTTTGTTTTATTGATTTGTGCTTTGTGTAATTATACAATGTTTTTTACCTTAAGAACTTGAAGTGTATAAAAAATGTGTATAAAAAATCATTGATTTTTTTTTATTTTTTTTTAAAAGAAGTGTTTTTTATTTGACTTCACATACATACCAAATGTAGCCCAAGTTTAGTAGTAATAGTAGAAACTTTAACTAACTGCAATATATATTTTTATAAACCACCTGAACCAATCGAACAGTCCTACCTTTTGAGGTGTGTGTGTGTGTGTGAGAGAGATTATTTTAGTTTTTATATATATATATTAGTATGCATTTCTGTCGACTTTACATTTTTATTTTGTCACATATTTGTAAGTAGCATTTCTATGTTGACATTAGTTTGGGTGCGATTTCAAATTACCTTTGATTAGTCAAACATTGAATTTGTCCAGGCTCAACAGCTGGTTGGACTGTCTACACTGTGGCCAATAGGAAGAAGCGCAGTTATCGGTAAAGAAAAAGCCTTGACAGTCGCCATGATACAGCAGCGGAAACGGGGGAGAAGTAGCTAGAAAACAAAAGAGAACACGCAGTCGTCCTCGCTATCTGGTATGCTCTTGCAGGTAAATCGAAATCCTCCTCAAAATAGCTAAACAATTTTTACTTACTTCACAACACGCTTAGCCTAGTGCTCAACTGGCGGGATACAATTTACAAATATGACACATTTTAACAGGAAATATACTAGCTTCGAATCATTCGGATCTTTTAGCTAACTGGCTAACATAAGCTAAGCTAATAGCGCACAGTTGGTTGCAAGTGCATTGTGTAGCTTTGTGCACACAATTGTTTGACGTTTGTTTTAAATCTTGATAATTCTTGATGGCTGGAAAACGAGTTTGCGATTGGCAACTAATGCGATACTTCGTGGCCTAGCTAGTGTTTATGCGCATGCTAGTGTTCCGCTATTATGTAAACAATTGTACAAAATCCCTTAGTCTAAATCAGGAAATAGGCCTAACTTAATTTGTCTGCTCCTTAAACCATTAAATTGACGTAATGGCGTGGTTCTTCGCTACCTGTCGAAACGGAATAGGCCACGCTATATTTATGTGTAGCGTTACTTTGGTGGCTAACCTGCCTATTTAGGTTAAGCTAGGCTAATCAGTTAGCGACAACAGTAGAAAATATGCTAACATTATCAGGGCACTTGAAGTAAACTTTTATTGCTATTGTGACAGTCGTTTTCTCTTTATCTTATTTTAGCTTGTAGCTTTTCCGTGTCTACCAAAGTCTCCAGTCTTCTACAGCAAATGTAGCATTTAACACTTCACCGCGTTGCATTTTTTTATTATTTTTTTTTATTTCACTGTTTTGTCAAAGTTATGTAAGTAAAGTGTAATCTTAGTCCGTTAAGCGAAGCATTGCGTTTAGTACAACGTGATCTTCTTAATAGCAATGTTAGTAATTACTTTTTGTGAGTTTATTTTGAGGGAAGAAAATAATGTCACAACGACATGTGCTCATTGTGGCTATAAAGATCTCGAGTATCAGCTACATTATTCCCTCGTAGCGATAGTTTAAGTTTGTGCCTGGTTCTAAAGAATAAAGTTAAAAAAAACACCAGATGAGTTGCTAAAAACAATATTTCTGACTGGTTGAGGTCTTGTATTGTTTTTTACTTATTATTATTGTTATTATTATTATTAATAGTAATAGTGATTGAGGTGATTTCTGTAGTGTTATAGGAATGCCCAAGGAAAAATATGACCCGCCAGATCCAAGGCGGATGTACACAATTATGTCCAGCGAGGAGGCAGCCAACGGGAAGAAGTCATACTGGGCTGAGCTGGAAATTAGTGGTAAGTGTTGTCACACAATGTTGTGCGGCAGAATGAAGTCCCTTTTTAGTTTTTATTTGGTCACCTGTTGGTTAGTTCAAAATAGGTTATCTGACATTCAGTACTGGCCGTGGAGGATTAAAATTTATTCTTAAAAGTACGGTAAAGCGTGAACCACTACACACAGAAGCCCAGGGTTGATTCCCAATGTTATTTGTTTATCCATGTCCCGCTCTCGCTGCAGGTCGAGTAAGGAGTCTCAGCACAGCTCTGTGGTCTCTTACCCATCTCACTGCCCTGCACCTCAGTGACAATTCATTGTCGCGCATCCCGCCAGACATTGCCAAACTCCACAACCTGGTGTACCTGGATTTATCATCCAATAAGATCAGGAGCCTGCCGGCAGAGCTCGGCAACATGGTGTCTCTCAGGTAACACTAAAGTTGTCCGTTTTGTACTGTTAAACTTTAGTACAGATTTACCCCACTTTGTTCAAGTGAAGGTGGTGGGCTGTATTACATTTATGCGAGAGAGCAGAGCTGGACTTTCAGCGGTTTATTAATAATCTGCTTTATTGTATAATCCATAGGGAACTGCTTTTAAATAACAACCAGTTGCGGGTTCTACCATTTGAATTGGGGAAACTATTTCAGTTACAAACACTGGGGTTGAAAGGTGAGTGACCTGTATTGTTTTTGCTTTGAGTATCATAACTCTGTCTCTCAAACGCTGTTGTGACCTGACATTGATGAGTTATCTTGTTTCTCTCATCAGGAAACCCACTTGCACAAGAAATTATGAGCCTCTACCAGGAGCCTGATGGCACAAGGAGACTGCTCAACTACTTGTTAGACAATCTGGCAGGAGCTATCAAGCGCAGTGAGTTTTCTGCCCTTTGATACTTTATCTAAAACATAAATGTAAACAAAGCAACTTATTGTCATTACTGTATCTAAACATAATTTGTCTCTGCAGTACCAACAGAGCAGCCCCCAGCTCGGTCATGGATTTCACTGCTGGAGCCCGACCGAGCACGGCCATCAGGTAATGGCAAACAGATTAAATATAATTTTATATTTAAATTTGTTTGTGGGGGTAAAATCTGCACTGGCAGCCTTTTTATATTGTCATGGCATTTGAACTCTCAAAGTATTTCTGTAAACAACACTAGAGATGGATAAATTATGTGAGGGGTTTCAGTGGTAAAGCATTTAAACTAAAAGAGGAAATATTTTAGGCCAAAATCCATGGCCTTCGCTTTTTTAAAGATAATGATAAACCTAATAAAACCATAGCTTTCTTAATTCAAACACATCCTTCTGTTCCCTCAGCACTCTTCTCTGTGATGTGCTACAATGTGCTGTGTGATAAGTATGCCACTCGTCAGCTATATGGCTACTGCCCTTCTTGGGCTCTAAACTGGGAATACAGAAAGAAATCCATCATGCAGGAGATTATGGGCTGCAATGCAGACATCATCAGCTTGCAGGTGAGGAATAGAAAATGTCTTATTGACTACCAACAGTGGGAAATGAACCACCACTATATTGCAAAAGTTTTTACTTCCTGTATCAATATTTTACATGTAGTCCAGTATACATTTATATCAATAAGCTTTTGGTTTAATATAAATGATTAACAGTATTGGTTTGTCCTGTGAGACTTATGACTGTTCTTGATTTATAGGAAGTGGAGACTGAGCAGTACTACAGCTACTTCCTGCCCGAGTTAAAGGAGCAGGGATATGATGGGTTCTTCAGTCCAAAGTCTCGAGCCAGGACAATGTCAGAGTCAGACCGTAAACATGTGGATGGGTGTGCAATTTTCTACAGGACAGAAAAGTATGGGTCAAACAACTTGTTTCTTTTAAAACTTGATTTCCATATAAAACCTCCTGCAGGCAACTTGTTTTTATTTTCAGCCTGTAGATCATTAGAGCTGTTACACCTGAACAGATGTTTCTAATAGAGGGCAGTCATATGAAGATGTACAGTGCTGAACCTGTGATACTCTGATTTTAGTTTAGTTTAGATCTGAGACAGTACTCTGGTTAATGTGTATCACAAAATCTTCCTGGCCACTTCTTATCTAGATTCTTGGTTTTTACATAAAAATATGAACATAAACAAGTGTGCAATAGAAAGCTGAGTAAATCAGAGCGTTTTGCAGCAACAGTTGGCTTCACACAGTTGTAACCACAAAGTTAGGCCACAAATATTTAAAAGATGCTAGCATTTGTAAAAGGCAGAGATATAAATGCCTATATTAAAAATACATGTAATGATAAGCCATGTAAAGCTTCAGTTAGATGCATACATCTCTGCTCTGTTGCCTAGAACAAATCAACTGGTCTCTGATGAATTTATTAAGGATGAAGATTATTTTAATGTTTTGACTACGTTTCTCTTCCAGGTTCAGTGCAGTCCAGAAGCACACAGTGGAGTTCAACCAGCTGGCAATGGCTAACTCCGAGGGCTCAGAGGCTATGCTAAACCGAGTGATGACTAAGGACAACATTGGGGTAGCTGTCCTGCTTGAGGTTCGCAAAGAGATGATGGAGGCCTCCTGTGAGTAACGTCTACTTGTACACAGACACAAATTAAATCTACAACTACACAGAGCTGTCATTTCTAATACAGAGGAGCATTTAATAATATTGACTGAGCCCACTTAACATCAGTATCTATCCCTGCCTGATTTCTCTTCTCTTTTTTTTAGCCGGAAAATCGCTCCATGGCATGGAAAAGCAGCTGCTTTTGGTGGCAAATGCCCATATGCACTGGGATCCAGAGTATTCTGACGTCAAACTAGTCCAGACCATGATGTTCTTGTCGGAGGTGAAAAACATTGTGGACAAGGCCACCCGCAGCCTAAAGCTGTCGTCCGTCTCTGGAGAAACCAATGCTATTCCCCTGGTGCTGTGCGCTGACCTCAACTCCCTGCCAGACTCTGGTAAGTTGGCAGAGCCCACTCGCGTTTTTTATTTTTTTATTTTTTTATTTATTTTTATTAAGAGGTGGGAATCATTAATTGCTGATCATAGGCTCAGGGGAAGCAGGTGGTTAGTTTAAGAGTATTTGAGATCTAAAACCTAAAGTTGACTAGTACTGCATGTGATAAAGATTAAAACCAACACTGTTATTACACTTCACTCGGCTGCAAATTCATGTGCGACAGCAGCATATGCACCTGACAGTTGTGGTGCTTTTCTCAGGATAACACTGGTTACAGTTGACAGAAGAGGTTTTGTTTCCAAATTTGTAAACTTTCTTGTCCAAGACCCGTTTATCTCCAGTTCCGCTTCATTAAAGTCCAAAATGTTCCCAGAAAGTAGCTTTTAATGAAGCGGAAGCTGCCATTTCGTTGTATCCTGTTCAATCAATTGAATTTAAAATTTTGGCTTCTGCCAATCACAAAATATATGTAATCAAGAAAAAAATTACTTTTTTGTTTATTTTTTTAAGCTATTTATAATTGAATGTCTCATTTCTTTTAACGAGAATTCAGTTTTATTCAATAAATTCAACGTATCTGAATCAGAGTAAATCTAATTTTAATAATGAATAAAATAATTGTTATTATGATTTTCTTTTCATAATCGAGCAGACCTAGCGCTCTGTTATGTCGTAAAGAATAACAAGCAAGTGGTTTACCGTAGCTTTCAATGTGTTCAAGTAACTTCAGACGGTGCAGTTACAGAATAATGAATGCGTTTTTCTTAGTTTGTTGTCTTATTTTAACTTGTATAGTTGACTTGATTAATGAACAAATCGGCCGGATTTAATGCTACCAATGAGTGAAGTTTGACATTAGCTTTTTTCCCCTTTTTAATCAAAGGCTTAATGATGTGCAATTCTAAGAACACATGAATGCAGCATTAACCTTGTGACACAGTGCTTTGTTTTTTTCTCGTGTGTGTGAACTCCAGCTAGTCGAAGTAATGTCTGCATGTAATTACACTGTTTTAAAAATTCAGATTGCTTTTCTAAATCGATTTATAATCTTTTGAACAGTGCATCAGAAAAACAATTATTTTTCTCACCCCTAATGTTTTATGACCAAATGGTTTATACATAACAATAACATGAATTTACCTTTAACTGGAAATGGCTCTATAAACACTGCTTCATTGCTTGACTTTGCCATTTTTTTCACTCTCTTTAGGTGTAGTGGAGTACCTGAGTACTGGTGGAGTAGACTGCACTCACAAAGACTTCAAGGAGCTTCGTTATAGCGACAGTTTGACCAAATTTAATTGCAATGGCAAGAACAGCACGTCCAATGGCAGGATTACGCACGGCTTCAAGCTGAAGACCGCCTATGAGAACGGCCTGATGCCTTACACCAACTACACCTTTGACTTTAAGGTATTTTCCTCAACATATATCTCTATTTCAAACTGTTTCTGTCGACCTACCGTTTATCAAATAAAGGCAAAATAAGTTTGAGGCTGAAGGTTTGACAGTAGTACTTGAGTTTAGTATTATTCCCTTTGTGCCATGTATTTGTGGTTTATTTAGGTGTTGTAAATGGCTGACTCCCAAGATTAGCCACTTAAAACTAGATTTACTGTTCACTTACTAATGTCCAGCCTCTCCACTTGTTATCGATCTCACAAACATGAAATAATGATTACAAGAACATTGTTCTGAGCAGCCTGTCGAAAATATGCATTTTAATAACATTGACTTGTTGTACTTGTTTTATGTGAACCATTGAAGTGTTTCTTGTCTAAGGGTCTTTACTGTTCTTTTTTTTTCCTCAGGGAGTCATTGACTACATTTTCTACTCAAAGCCTCACCTGAACGTGCTGGGTATCTTGGGCCCCCTGGACCCTCACTGGCTGGTTGAGAACAATGTCACCGGCTGCCCCCACCCCCACATTCCCTCCGACCACTTCTCTCTGTTTGCCCAGCTGGAGCTGCTCCTGCCCAACACCCCTCCCCAGGTCAATGGGCTCCATCTGCCTGCACGCAGGTAGTGAGTCCCTGCCACACCACCAGAGGGAACAGCCATCGCTGCCGTTCCCTTTTTAATCTCCTCCCTCCCACTACCAGCTCTTCCCTCACCGCACTGGAGGGGAAGACAAAAACACAACCTGTAAAATAATCATACAGTGAGGTCTGGCCGACAGGGATTTCGTATAATGTTATAGATATTCTATATTTTTCTTTATCCTTTCTCCAATTTTTATTTTTAACTGCTCAAATCAGTCCTGTTTGTATCAAATTTTGTGTTGCAAAACCTTTTTTTTTATATTTTTTTTTCTCAAAGCCACCTACATACTTTGCTATCTTTTTATCTAAAGGGGATGGTAGCTCCTTCAGATTTGTCACATGGGAAGTCTGAATGTTTAACGACAAAGGGAAACTAGGGCTCGTCATGCACCCAAAAGCAGGCAGTCTGTCTGTCCTGTATTAATCTCAAACCAGCAAAGACAGCAGACACCAGTTTCAAACCTCCATCTTTGACTTGTGCTTGGTACTCTTTATTATGGGCAGTGCTCAGTCTCCCAGTTGTGGTCGGTTTAGAGCAGCTCTTGACTGGTAGATACAAGGCCACATTTCCTGCTGTCATTCTGTGGTGCTTCGATCTCTTGTGGTGCTACACGACCTTACAACTCTGATTTCCCTTGTTTTGTTTTTTTTTGTTTTTTTTGAAGGATGTTGTGAGAAACTGAAGATTAGCTACCATCCTGTTTGTAGACTGTTTTGCCCCAACTTGTAGTAAATGAGATCGAGTTATGTGCTTAGGCGCATGACCCACATTCACCTTTTAGGCAAGTGATCTAGGCTGACGGAGAAAAAGATGGGAGGGGCGTTTTTCCACAAATCTTTTCTTTTGTATTGATCGCTTTTAGGCAGAGAGAGTGAGTAATGGCTGATATATGGTGTAAAACCAGCATTCCTCTCACTCTCCACTCCACACATACAAACACGTAAAACACAGCTCATTTCCGGGCAGATTTGTAGCACTGTCTCCAAGGCCAGTAGTGACTTTCCCCAGCCATAAATTCCATAAACACAAAAGCAGTGGTTTTTCACAAGTGTTTGTACAGAATAGAAATCTCAACTCAGTCTTTACATGATTGTATATGAACCACAAAAGACCTGTTTTCTGGCGTTTTTTTGTACTAAGAATAAATTATGATCAGATTTGGAAAAAAAGAAAAGATTGTATTGTAAACTATGGCAAAATTTTTATCCAGTTAATGTTAAGATGAATTGATATTACCAGCTTGTACAAAAGACTTAAGAAGAGGTTGTTCCAGGCGTTCACTATCACTACTTTGCACTCCCTAGAGATTAACTGTAATTAAATGTGTATTTTATTTGATTTGCCCCTCGCTCTCTACTGTTGATTTGAGATTTTTTTTTTTTTTTTGGCACATTGCTGCGATTGTAAATAGACATTGAGAAAAACTTGCCTGTTGCTTCTCGCCCATTAACAAAGCCATTGATCCGCGCTGCTGCCATCAGTTTTTGACAAACAAGAATAAGTCGCAGCCCACCAGTGATTTCACATCTGTTCATCTTTTGTGCGGCTGGTACAAATTCTCCAAATCCCACTTGTACAAACGAAACATTGTGCCTCACAGTAGCAGTTGTTGTTGTCTTGCACTATTTACATCCGACGAACGCCTGAACAACCTTTTCTCCTTTTATTTTTTAAATACTGTTGACACATTGTGAAGATTTTATGTCCTCTCTTTTGTTTTTTTTGTTAATGTGTAATTCCTTTTTCTTTTTTTATGAGCTGACAGTGTCATGATGATGTGTATATTTTTCCTATTCCTTGAGCGCTCTAGTAATCAGGTATTTTATTTTTTCTTCGACCCATTCTCCTTTCCTGAAGGAACATGAGAGGTCGTTGTATCCACTTTCTGGGATTACATTGCACCTGTTTTGTCCTATATCCTGATCCTTCTCCCTCCAACACCTAGTCCTCAGCTCTTTACGTGGCCGTCTGTCCAAGACGTGCGTTTCAAACATCCCATGACGTCCATTCCCCTTGCTCACCTGTAACCTCCTGACCTCAGACTAACCTCCCCCGCTATAATACTCTGGGTCTTTCTTAAAGCCCTCTGTTAAACCACTCTGTGTATTTCTCTTACCCCTGTCACTGCAGCTGTAGTGCCATCTGTGGACCCCTACCTCTGAATTGGTGAAGGTGGAAGGCCCGCATTGCTTTCAGAAAAACAAAGAGACGGGGCACTGAGCTGTTACACTCTGAAGGCCATGACCACCGATGGCTTTCCTTTCAATAAGCTTGTTAAATCTCAGAGCCACAACAGAAGTCTCAGTGGTGGTTATTCCGGCTGCCATTCCAAATATGAGCACTTAGACTCCGCTGGTACCCTGTTTCCTCTGTCCCATCAAAAAAGGATCTTTTCTATTTTAAAGCAAGAGGGATGCAAGTAAATAGGAAGTATAAATTTAGTCCGCAGATCAAGTTTTGACCCATTTGTCTGCCCCCTACTTGGTTGTTTTTAAACTCTTTTTTTTTTTTCCAATGGAAACCAATGTGTCCAGTTTTTTTCCTGAATGGCATTAGTATTGTAGTAGATTTAAAGGCTAGCTTTTTGTAAAGTGTGAATAAAAGATGTATCTTATGTTTCCTTTCTAAAACGATATGAATTGTGTTGTGTAAATCATGAAATCTATGATGGTGTTATGTTTGCTACATTGTTTTTACTTTGACTCAATATTTTCCATAAACTGTCGCTCCATTACAAACCAAATCCTCTGTAGGAATCATTTTAAGTCTCGATGGGTTGAATGTTCCTGGCGATGCCGCAAAGGGTTGGGTGCTTATTGGAGGAAAATTTATCTGGGTCATTGGTGTTGGTGAAAATTCTAAGCACAGGGATATTCAATCTTTTTGGTTGTTAACTTCAGCTTTATTGTTTTTAGTTTTTTTATGTTACATGGCACTAGCTGGAGAGTGTGTGTGCCTGTAGATTAGGGCAGCAGCGCTGTCTTGCTAATGGCTGCAGTTCAGTTCTAGAGATCACTTCTGGCTAGTGTAAAATGTGTTGTAAGACTAAGCTAATGGTGTGCCGCTGGTCACTAGACTGGTCCTGTGATGATTATTTAAAATTATTTTTTTTTGGGTACTGCTAGTTCATTTCACTCTTGTTCTTGTGCATCGCAGTGGTTACTCTGTTACACTAGCTAGCTACTATTGATGGTCACTAATTTGTTATGTCATTTTGGGTCTACTCCCCCCTTACCCGCTCATTGACTGTGGCTAAAGATCTGGCAAGTCCCAGCTGAGTTATGTCACCCTTGTAGGCTTCAGTGACCAGTCACATGGCTTTGTATTTTTCCACTGTTGCATTGTTTCATCTTTCGCTTGTTAGAAGTAACAGTGATTTTTCCCAGGCTGCATCGCTTTGTAATGGTGCACACCACATCTGCTTGTAGTTCATTTCACCAACCATCAATACCATTTATTACAAATCATAGTCTTCATGAAATGTAGGGCTGTAAGGAAAGCATCGTCCTTTTCCTTAAAACACATGAGCACGCTGCATCCATTCTCGTACGTTAACTGTTGTTAGACTTTGCCTCTCATTCCATCCTATTCCCAGGAACTTGGCAATAATACCCTTAACCATTCAGACACATTCACAATGGATTTTAAATATTTTACCTGGAATATGTAGCTATTTTGTCTTTCAAATTGTAGTCCCCTTTTTTTTTTTAACTGCATCTCCACTCTTAACTTTCTGGATTATTCCGTTAGCAGAAGAACGTAATACTTTTTGTTTATCACTCATCTTGTATATTTACTCATCTCTTTCCCTTCCCAATTTTAGTGGTAGTTGTTCAATGATCAGGAGTGTCTATCTGTAGTCAAGCTGAGTACATATATTGATCTGTGTCACTGTGTTTTATGCACTGGACCAACTATTGTTTACCATTCATTAAATACCAGCAAAAAAAAAAAGCAAAAGAAGTAATGACAAAACACTTGCACAATGATGTAGAATGTCAATTAACCCAGAGGAGAAATCAAGGCAGCTGTTTTCAAATCAACACATACTGTTTTAAAAGAAACTGAATGGTAAACAATGCTTTTCTGTTGTACCCCTTAGCCGTCCTCTCGATTCTTTTTGGACTAGTTTTATTCTTTATTTTTCTGTTGACTACAGGATCTGCTCGTTCCTTTACACCTACCTATGTATTTTCCTACTTCTGGTTGAAAATAAATTCTATATTATCTGTTTCAAGTGTTGTCACCTTTTTATTCTTTGCAGTGGATATTGGAAATAAATTCTATATCTGTTTTTGTCTTGTATTCTTTGACTGTCTTTTTTTGTATTTTTCCCTTTTTCCATAGACTTAGTAATACACCTGGTGGTAGATAAGTGAACTAGCCAGGACACACTGTCAAATTAAGGCAAAATTAGGGGCCATCTTGGTTGAAAACCTTTTTAGGAACAGCCCTAAAGTGTCCTTTCAGTGAGTTAGAGCTGCGCTACGGGTGCTGTTTGGGAGCCGTGCCTGCCCTTTACTTTTTTCTTCAGGTTGGCAAATTAAAAGTGGATTTCCCATCAGGGATTAATGCACTTTAATATTTAATACCACAAAAAAAATAAAATAAACTGCTCTGTGATGACAGTCTATGTAGTACCACTTGTAGTCGCATGGTGGCGCCAAAGGACTGCCTCTGAACTCAAGTCCGTTGGAAAGAAGTCCACACACCAAAGATGTTGCTTTTCATGGTAAAAGTAATTGGCTCCTCAAAAAAGATTCACTGACAATGTGGTCCACTAGCTATTATTAAAAGGTAAAAGGTAGTTAAAAGATAAGACAAATAAAACTTCATACAAATTGCGAATATACTCTGTACTATTTATATAGGCCAAACACACCTATCGTTTAAGTCATGCTACTAACCTGTATTGTGTTACCACTTTTGGCTTAGGTTGCCTAACACACTTTTATTCATAATGGTCAAGTCTTGTACATTGGCAATGGGCATGGTGAATGGTGAGTGCATTTCTCTTTCCTCACTCGAAAACAAGGTAAAGGGATCATATGCACCATTAGAAATCTTTTTGATTACACAACTATGGACCTCTCCAACAATATGGAGGTGATATGTTTAAATCACTTCTACCAGATGTCGCTGCCTGTATTTCCTTCCTTTGATTCCACATGATTTTAATGTCCATCAGCTGGCTCTGTCACACGAAAAAAAACTTGCAGTTTTGTATGTTAGATAACTTCTCAGGTAACATTTGTGTGGTGACCTTTTTGGGTGAGCAGTATGTTTCAGCTCTAGGTTGTAGTGCAGTCTTATCACTGGCATAAGCTCTCTGACATCAGTGTTTGCCTATTTTGTGACCAAGCAACACGTTCAACTGGGTTAGGAATGTAGAACAAAAGCCAAAAAAAAAAAAAAAAAAAAGGAAATCTGTAATGACGCAGTAAAAATCTATCAAAGAGGTAATTTTAAACAGCTACCCACATGTGATAATGTGGAGCTTCTCAAAAAAAAAAAAGATTTCTTCATCCCCTCATTCCAGAGTTGGCAACATCTCAGTCTGGTGTTGACGTGGCAGCCTGATATCTACATGAAGACTCCCTCTGTTTCTACTTTCTTGTTACTGCTTGTTTTTCCTCCTTTTCCGTAACCCTCCTTTATTACTCCACCTCAATCCATCCTTTTTTATTTTTTTAAAATTTGATCCATTCCTTCTGAAATTCTCTCCAGTGTGTTTGTGCATGACTGCTGGGCCAGTCGCCTGTGTGATGTTCAGCCAACTCCTCCTAACACGCTCTCAGAATACTTCTTTGGGTTGTGGATTCAAGTTGTAAAGCTCCAGAAATGAGCGCATGAAATATAGCTGTGTGTGTGTGTGTGTAACTTAGAGCAGGGTTGTCAGACAGGACTCAAAGCCAGCACAGCAGGCCGGCACTCAGATCTGATATTTCCTTCCACAGTTTTCAATGAGCAGAAACCTTCTCAACAAAACTCGACCTTCAGTGAAGAGCCACTGTTTGGTGGAACAAATTGGACCAAAATGAGGATGACTCCTGTGGAGGGGATGACACCTGAGCATTTGTTATTCAGTAAAACAGCACATGCTGGGTCAGTCTGTGTTTGTCTGGAGCTTTTATTGCTCTAGTTAAACTGTGGGGGTGTGGCTGTGTCCTGTTACAGAAAGAGGGGAGACTAGAAAGTTATGTGCGGTGGGCAGCAGTCACATTAAAGCTGTGCAGGGTGGTCAGGTGGATTTAGGCCAGATGTAAAATACAATAACTTACACATACAACTGGTGCCAGAAAAGACAAAATAATGGAATCCTTTGTGTTTAATATAACAGTTTATTCAGATCATAAACAAACACTTTGTAAAGAAGAAATGTCCCACCCAAGCATCTATTACATTTTGCATTTGCACTATGTAACTTAATTTAAAGCCACTCTTAAAATCAGTAGAATCATGTCTATCTCACTGACACAGTTCCCTCAGCTGGACACAAACCTCCCAAACACTTTCCAGCTACCAGGACGGTGGCTTATGGCGAGAGATTATGTGAGTGACACGCTCTACCACACTACACATAATATAGAAAATAGGCCAATACACTGGACCCTAGTAGAGTTATGTTTGCACAAAATATGCTAAAATGAACCGACTGTTTCAGAAGACATATTATTTCTTCCAAACTTGCCATCTTAAACAACTCTACTTTTCCTTAAAGATGGTGCTGCTCCCAGTGCTGCAGAACGAGATCTGCACCATCTGCTGGCTAAAAGTTACTCATGGTGGTATATAATTACTCTTCATGACATTTTTATGGTTCCTTCAATAAAACAGAGGGAATAACTTTTTTTTTTCACCAGAAACTTCCCTCAGTGACAAGAGCATGTCACCTCACTTTTCACACTTCAACAAGTTAGATATTAAGACTTAAAAGTCCCGTGTGAGTTTATGGGGCCATCCTTGCACTCACAGTTGTTCATATAAGCGATTAAGTACCTTATATCTGGTGTAGCTAAATTAGATTTCTTGATGTCCACTCTCGGTTACATATTTACTAGTTCGCAGTCAAGACAAACAAGAGGCATGAAGTATCTAGAGACATTCTTCCAACCAGTTTCCCTTGTTGTGATCCTTCACTGCTTTGACTTGGAACAGACTTCCTCAACATATTTAAGCCATGGATCATAAAAACACATTATAAACTGTCTGCAAAAAACAGACACTAAACCCACACTTTTTTTTTCTTGTTTTGCCACAGTGCAAGCCATACAACACGCCTTGTATACTGTAGCTCTGTATAGCTGTACTCATTCTGATGCTAGTTATCACCTGACAGCAGATAGAGGAAGTGTTATGACCAACACAACACAGAGAGAATTGTGCAATAAATGTATATATATATATAAAAAATGAAATAAAATAAAAAGATAATAATAAAATACATTCTTACATTAGATTTGCTGCCAGGTAGCAAAACAACCTTGGACTGCATAAGAATGTTTGTATGATCCCAGACGATGAAATATTGAACACCTATTGACTTCTCCGTTTAAAGAATAGATGACTTTAGGTGAGACTCGTTTTCCCCTGCGAAGAAGATACCAAACATGCAGTGCTAATTGAGATGGAGGATGCACAATCCAACACTCACACCTTGTTGTAAACGCACACATAAATGATTCTTCCACCCTCAGCACCCTTGCCACTGTCAAAATTTATTATCCACAAAGAGTTCAGAAAAACAAGCTGGCTTGCTTGTGAAGTCATGCCAGGAATTCGCGGCGCGTATTTTGAGCGGAGAAAAAAAAATGCACATTTTTTTTCCAAGAACAATGCAATGTGGCTTTTTATGTGTGTAGAGCTAAAGGGTCAAACTAGCAATTATTTATGGAAAATACTTCTTGGGAATTCAAATTTAGCAAATGTCTAAATTAATGGCTTTGCACTTTTTTCTGGTTTTAGAGGGGGAACATAGTAAAGTTATTGAGAGCCGTCCTCATATATTTGATCCAAAATGACTGTTTACTTTGAAGCCTGCGGCTGGGGCAGAAGCTCTCTCTGTAAACACTGCAACCTTAGAGGTGTGAATAATTATTATCATCATGACAGACAATGGGAAACTGTTTTTCTCCTTCAGTGGCACAAAGAATGCAAAGAGAGTACACAGTGCAGGTCATGACCTGTTGTCTTTCTTCACTGAGCTGCTCCACAAGACAATGTCTGTCTCTGTATGTGCTCTGTGCTACTGTAATGGTTTCTTTGGGGAGTATCCATCTGTCACTTGAGGCTTGCACACTCTTATCTCTGGGAAGAAGGATTCAAAAGTGTGTCAGCGACAAGGCCTGGTGAGCGCTTGTTTGCAAAATGTGACCGGAGTATTGACTTAAGTGGAATGAGAATTGAAAATAAAGTAAGTTGTCAGATTGAACGGTAGGGGAAAGGGTGGTATGTATTTCAGAGAATAAAAATAGTACAGGTTACTATGTATGGCGGCACGGTGGAACAGTGTTTAGCACTCACAGCAAGAAGCTCCAGAGTTTGACTCCCGGGCTGGACAAGGCCTTTCTCTGAGGAGTTAACATCTTCTTCCCGTGCTTGGGTGGGTTTCTCCAGGTACTCTGGTTTCTCCTACCAACATCAAAAACATGATGGTGGCTGCCAACAATGAATTTCCCCACAGATAATAAAGGGCTTATAAAGATTTTTTTTATAGTGCGCATTGTACTGTTTTCATGCCAACAACATTAAAGGAAGGACAAGTTGGCAGCACTGACATCAAGTGTATACAGCAAGTGCGGCGTCTTGCTGTCGACACATGGTTAGCTTCAATAACCACTTGAAGAGAAGATATGAGACTCTCCAGTTAAGATGACATACATTTATATTCTGTGTTTTTCAGACAATATTTGGTTTCATTAATGTGTAATGTCTTTATGATTGCTTATTACTTGTCCGAACTACAAAATTGTCTTCAGGTTTATGACAATGCTCAACCAAACCATCAACCAAATCAAAAGTTGCTGTTGTTCAAATAGTGTTTAGCACATTGGATATTTTACATATGTTTAATGTGAGAAAAGGATTTAGTTGACCTGCCACAATGACTACATCTATTTTAAAACCAAGGCTGAATTAAACAGCTGCATATGCTACAGTCTTTTCCACAGTTGGTGTTGATGCTGCTACTGTCACGACTTGTGGGAACGAAGTGAAGACTAATGTGAGAGGTGCTGACTGCGGTTGTCCCTCTGTTTACAGTTGTTTAGTCTCTGGTATTTATAGGTACGCTGCTCCCTGCTTCTGTTAATTATACTACGAACGCCGAAGGGATGATTGCAGTAATGAGCGCTCTCCACAGCCTTCAGAGCTCTTACCCTCTGTACATTTTTCTATGGGACACAAAAGGGAGGTTACGGCTGACGTCTGACTGAGTGCCTGCTCAAGCATATTTTCATAATTGCTTGCACATAAACTGTATATGTTTGGGTTGCTTTCTCTTAAAAACGGAACATAGTTCATGCTCATTGATAGCACTACTGTTTGAAGGCCTCTGTCTTCAACGAGCTCACTTAACATGCAGTAACAGACCCGAGGAATGTTCTTTAATCAACCTTTATTATAGTTTCTCACTCTGCACTGCTCCCAGGTCAGTTGTTAATCCAAGCTTGTGGTTCAAAAGTTCAGAGTGACATTTGCTCAACTTAAACAATGCTGCACGATAACACTGCTGTTAATGATGGTTGGTGTTGAACTTGGATATGCACTCTCTGTGTTTGTGCATGTAAACCAATAAAAGGGCTATTATTCTTGGCGTTTGGTTTAATGCTTTTGTGGTTTAGCGAGTTTGCAGCTGCACATGGAGAATGCAGATAAATGACAGGTAAAGCTCAATTTACATAGCGACTGCTGTCTGTGTTTGCCTTCTATCTGCACTGCACGTAAACAACAGAGCTTTATCATCCACACAGGGATATGAAGGGCTCATTCAGTAAATCCGAAAAGATAATTCAAACCAGATCTAGTCGCATCCAAACGCACATGGTGCACGGATGTTATCGGCATATTTTGGAACTTGGGTTTGACACGTTTTCAAAACATTTTGTGCTTGGTGGTTCAGAGTAGGCTGGATGGGTCAGCTGGGTTGAAGAGGAGAAAAACAGGCCTGTGTTAGCTGATGATACAAATCTCATCTTGTCACACAAATTTACAACCTCCAGAGGCGCCTTGTTTATACACAAAGACTCTGATCTGGGGAAAAAAGACTGAAAACATTGTGGACAACACAAAACTACTGTGGAACTGTCAGTAGGCCCACCACTGTCCTATGTCTATGAAGAAAGATGTTTTGCAGATAAACACATTAGGTTGTGAGTCTTAGGTTTGCGTTTCATCTTTGAGCCACTGCATATTTTGTTTCAGTTTTTAATGTATTTTTTTTTTTTTTTGCTGTGATCAAAACAATTCTTTTTTGCTGGTACAGTCTTAACACTTCCTGTAGGCTAGGTACTCCGGTTTCCCCCACCAACATAAAAAACATGCATGGGTATATACATGCTATATACCCGTGGGGTACCTAGCATGTAAACACTGTAAACTGTCCCAGTGCTGAAGGTTCTGGCTTGATGGAGCCAAAAGGACAACATCATCTGCAAAAAGCAGAGACAAAATCCTGTCCATAAAAATTATGAAATGGACAGGTGACAAAGGGCAGCTAAAGTCCAAAATGCACCGGAACCAAGCTACTGCATACAGGCACCGGACAGCCCTTAGCAGAGGGCCCCGGTGCACCCTCCACAAGATGCAGCAAGGGACACAGTCGAAGCCTTCTCCAAATCCACAATGCAGATGTGGACTGGTTGGGAAAACGTTCATGTGCCCTTTCACACCCTGGATAGGGCATAGAGCTGGTCCAATGTTCCACGACCGGGACGTAAACCACACTTCTCTTGAAAAGAGGGGCCACCACCTCAGTCTGCCAGTCCAGAGGTAGTGTCCCCGACCACCCTCGAAATGTTGCAGAGGTGTTTCAGCCAAGACAGCCCCACAACATCCAGAGAATTGAGGTACTCAGGCTGGATTTCTCCCCCACAACCACCCGGGCTGCATCCCGCTTGATCTGCCGGTACTCGTCAGCTGCCTCAGTAGTCCCACAAGCCAACCAGGCCTGAATTGTCTCTTTCAGCTTGACGGCATCCCTTACTTCCGGTATCCACCACCGGGTTCTGGGATTGCCGCCTCGACAGGCACCAGATACCTAAAGGCTAATACTCTGAGAGGCCCCATTGACAATGGAGGTGTCACCAGGTGTGTGTCCTAATCCCAAGTTCTTTTTGATCACTACATGTACCACAGAAAAACCGATGCCGGTGAGGTTTACAAGCTGTTTATTTGTAATAAAAATCTTGAATAAATAATTGATAAAAAAACAAGATGTTAGTTTTAAAAAGGCAGACTACAGAGTTAAACAGTCTAGTTTAAAAACAGGTTTTCTAAAAGAAGGATATTCCTCCTTTCCATTAGACCTATTAAAACATGTCTTATTGGGCAGGCCTGTGTTTCTGGTGGGCCAGACAACGCCCAGGCGCCCTCTCGTGTCCCAACGTGAAGAGAGCGGTCCGGTGCCCAGGATGCAACCCTCAGCCTGCGTTGTCCCCTGCAACCTCGGCTATCCTCCCAATCCGGGTCACTCCGCTACAGAAGCAAGCTAAAAAAGACACACACACACACACACACACACACACACACACAAACACACACACCAAAATCTATCTCTGGTTTCGGCTCGGCCCGCTCTTCTCCCGTATATCTTTAGATTTCCTCTTGGCAGTTACAGATATATCCCTTTACTTATCTGTTTGTGCGCGTTGTACAGAACTCCCGTCTTGTTCTCTCCACACTTCTTTTTCCGTTCCACTCGTCCACGACTTCGTACTTCCTCGTTTACAGTCACTCGCAGGCTTCTCCCCAGTTTGTCTCCTCCTTCTGTCTTTCTATTGGCCCTTTTGAACAGAGTCTGAGCTCCTAATATTGGTTCGTGACGTTGCCCAGGTGGGACGGGGTGTCACCCAATTTAACATCTAAAAGTTAGGTGGCTTTAAAGTGGCTTCACACACTGAAGCTGAAGCTCGCCGCACCAGCCCGCCGCTTCTCATTGCAGGCTACTCCAGAGTAATGGAAAGTCCAGCCTCTAGTATGGTATGGTAGGGTTCCAGAGCCCAAGCTGTGCGTGGAGGTGAGTCCGACTATCTCTAGTCTTCACCCGCCAGTGAGGTGACAGTCCACGTCCCTAGAGCCAGTTTCCGTGTCCAGAGATTGGTTCATCAGGATCCCTGCCTTCGACTGCTGAATCCACTATGCAGTGGATCAACTGCCCAATCCACTAAGCACCAGCTCCTTACAGATCCTCCTCCTTACATCAAGGTGGTGGGTCCATGGGAGGTTTGCCCCACGTCGCTCTTTCGGACTTTAACATACTCTGTCTGCCTTGGGAGACCCTACCAGAAGCTATACAACATAGCTTCTAGGATTATTTGGGTACTCAAACCCTTCTTTCAAGTTATAGACAGATCACTGACTAATTCCAGCCAATGTCTTAGCTGTTTATACTTAGCATAATAACCTACATGTAAGCCCAAATGACATTTTAACAATTAAACTAAACTAAACAATTAAATATGTATATTTATTAAGAGGACCCCCTCGAAAACGAGATGATTCATCTCAAGGGATTTATCCTCATGAAAATGTGAATAAATAAATAAATAAATGACAGATGACTGATCGCTTTTGCTACTTTTTTCAAAAGTTACTCCATTTTTTGCTCCAATCATTTATGCCATTTCCAACAAGCATTGACTGACTCATGTTCACAGATAGGCCTTTTTGTTTGTTTGTTTATTTATTTATTTGTTATTGATTTTGATCAATACCTCTAATACTCTGAAAACACTATTGAATAATTGTAATTGTTTCAATCTGTTTCACCCTTAATGTTACACACTTTTGGTTCTCAATCCTTAATTTAACTTAGGCTTCTCTTGTGTGAGACAATGCTTTTTCTAAATATTCCACTGTAACAACTAATATTAGCCAGTGTAATAGTATGGGTGTTGATTTTTGCATCATACTATTAATTACTATCCTACTGCCCAGGATTTACATTTGAGGCACAGCTTGATACTAGATCTATACTTTTTAGTCCATGTTGTTCTGTAACGGCCTCTGAGTCACTCTTTGGACGGGTGTTCATGTGCGTACAGTGCGTGCATAGAAAAACTTGTACGGCCTGCAGCCATCAGTTATGGCATGACATTGCTTGAAGACTGATCAACAAATTACATCACAAATTTTTTTGTGATGTGATGACTCCTTTGAGATGCAGATGACTAAGGTTGGCAACAATGACTCATTTTATTGCATTTTAATTTACCGACCTCCTGGTCCTGGACGCTTGTTTTTAGAGGATTTCTCTGAATTTTTATCTTCAATTATCAAACTTGATAATGTTCTGATACTCTGGGATTTTAACCTCCATATCGACGATGCTTCGTGTAATCTGGCATCTGAGTTTTTAACACTCACTGAAGCATTTCATTTTAAGCAGCATGTCTCTGGTCCTACACACACCAAAGGCCACACTTTGGACCTTGTTTTCTCTTTAGGCCTGAACATTGACCAGTTGAGTGTTACAGACATTAATGTGACGGACCACTGCTGTATATCTTTTAACTTGCATTCCAGTGTGGACTATCTTCCTTCCAAACTGATGTCACAAAGACGCATCATAAATGGATCCACAGCTGAGAAATTTTCGAAGTCATTTGACCCGATCGTTTTTGATGGCTGTAGTGAGCCTGAATCTTTTATGCAGTCTTTTAATAAGCACTGTTTGTCTGTTTTAAATAAGGTTGCTCCGCTAAAAAGTAAGCACACCACGCCTAAAAATCCCTGCCCTTGGATAAATGAGGAAATCTTATCTTGTAGGAGAAACTGTCGAAAAACAGAACGTTTGTGGAAATGCACAAGTTTGGAAGTCCACAGACTGCACTTGAAGGAGCTCATCATGTCACTAAATGATATAATAAAACAGGCCAGATCTGCATATTTCTCTAATCTTGTTGTGCTGAACAAGAAAAATCCTAAAGTCCTGTTTGACACAATATCAAGAATTGTCTCTCCTTTAGCTCCTCATTTACCAGTCCACTCAAAGTCTGACTGCAACAGGTTTTTAAATTCCTTTGTGAATAAGGTACATGATATACGAGCTTCTATAAACCCATCCTCTGTCCACACATCCTGGGGTTTATCTCCTCAGTGCTCTTGGTCCACCTTCTCACCTGTCACTGAAGAGGATATCAAGGGTCTACTAAAAAAGTGAAACCATCATCAAGCCCTCTGGATGTAATGCCAGCTTCGTTGCTTTTAAATGTATTTGATTTAGTTGGTCCTTATGTTGTTAAACTGATCAACCTTTCTCTTTCAACTGGTTCTGTGCCCAGCTCTTTTAAACAAGCGGTCGTCAGCCCCGTTCTGAAGAAGCCCAATTTGGATTCTTTTGAACCAAACAACTACAGGCCAATCTCTAAATTGCCTTTTTTATCTAAAATCCTGGAGAGAGTGGTGGCGGAGCAGCTGACTGCGTTTCTTAATGAAATTAATGTTATAGACAAATTTCAGTCAGGCTTCCGAAAATGTCATTCAACAGAGACTGCCCTGCTGAGGATATCAAATGACATTATGATGGCAGCTGACTCTGGGCAGTACTCAGTCTTGATCTTACTGGATTTATCGTCTGCTTTTGATACTCTGGACCATAATATATTGTTAAAGCGTCTGCAATATGAAATGGGTTTCTCTGGATCAGTTCTAAAGTGGTTTTCCTCTTACCTGAGTGACAGATCATTTTGTGTCTGTATTAACAATATTCTGTCTGAAATGACCCTCTGTCATATGGAGTTCCTCAGGGCTCAGTCTTAGGTCCTCTTTTGTTTTTATTGTACATATGCCCTCTTAGTGAAATATTTCATGGTTTTAAAAATGTGTCTTATCACTTTTATGCTGATGACATTCAGTTGTACTGTTCTTTTAAAGACTCTGAGTTTTATAAACTTACTGAATTGTTGAACTGCTTGACTTGCTTAAAGAACTGGTTATGCAATAACTACCTACAGCTAAATACAAAAAGACTGAAACTTTAATCTTTGCACCTGACCAAAAATACTTCAAATCAAACAACACCTTGGTTCCCTGGGTTCTTCCGTCCAGTCGAGCCTCAGAAACCTTGGTGTTCTGTTTGACCAATCTATGTCTCTGGACAGTCATTCTAGACAGTTGGTCAAAAACTGTTTTTATCATCTAAGAAACATTTCTAAATTGAGAGTGTTATTGTCTAAATCTAACTTGGAGATGATTATTCATGCTTTTATTTCTTCTCGTCTTGATTATTGTAATTCTCTTTTTATTTGTTTCAACAAATTGTCTCTGGGTCGGCTTCAAATGGTGCAAAATGCTGCAGCCAGGCTTTTAACTGGAACCAACAGAAGGGCTCACATTTCACCGGTTTTAGCTTCACTTCATTGGCTTCCAGTCAAATTCAGGATTGATTTTAAAATTTTAGTCTTGACTTTTAGAGCTCTACATGGACAGGCCCCCCAGTACATCACTGACCTGCTGACCCCTTACTCCTCCTCACGCACTCTTCGGTCTTCAGGTCAAAACCTTTAATGGTCCCCAAAACACGTTTGAAAACCCGGGGTGACCGGTCTTTCCAAACAGTCGCCCCCAGACTCTGGAACACCCTGCCCCTGTCACTGCGAGTGGATATTTCTGTTGATTCTTTTAAAAAGCAGCTGAAGACACTTTTATTTAAACAAGCTTTTAGTTGATTGGGCTTTTTATGTTTCAATATTCTGTGGTTTTAATTTTTATTTTTTTTTTCTCTAAGTTTTATTGTTTTTTATTGCACTTTGTAAAGCACTTTGTGATTTATATCTGTGAAAGGTGCTATATAAATAAAATTTACTTACTTACTTTTTCTTATCTGTCTATCGTCTCCATTTATTCAGATCAAGCTGAATTAGTGCCATTTGGCTGCCACTGTTGATGCCTGATGATGGATTAAACAACACACCTTCATTGTTAGAGTAGTTGTTAGACACTGACTAGTCTTTGACAAAGTAATTTTAGGTGAACAGAGGTCAATATTAATACATAAACCCAACTTTGTCAGCAAGGTATTGACTTATTACCTCCTGAGAGCACCAGCTTTTGTGAGCGAAGGAAAGAGAGAAGGAAAGAAAAATAGCTGAGGTGAGAAGAGATAATGATGCAGTTGGTGTGTGAGCCCCAGAGGATTCTGGGAAAAGCGCCTTTTGAGCAGAGATCACATGACACTGGCCTGACTGTGGAAAGCAGATTAAACAGCTATGACTACAGACATGTATCACTTTGTTTCTTGTGTGTGATCAGACCATCTATCAGCCCGTTTGTTTGTTATTTGTGGCCGCTGCTTTTATTGTGAGTGAATCTCAGCTGTTTGTGCAGCATCTGCAAATATATGAGCACACATGTCTGGAATTCTTTGAAACCTTGCAGACGCACAGATGGACACTTTATGACCGTATTAACTGATTGGAAAGTGATGCTAATGCTCTTAACTCCATACTACACACTCCTCGGCATCAGATGTTACTTGAGGTGGTAATGAACAGCTTGGTGAGGCCGTGTATAAACAAAACATGTACATTATAGGTGAATGTTCTTTTCTTGCAGATGGTCAAGGGGAGATAATTTACTGGATTACTTTGAACCAGCTCCTGTTACACAACCGCCAGGATCTCCTGTTCTCGTTGCCATCTTTTTAATCGGCACTCGGCGACACCTGAGTGTTTGTTGTCAAAAACCAGTCTATTAGTTCGACCCAGCACCACAGAAAAGGCAGGCTTTTCCTCGCTGTTGTCACCCCTTTTTGACGAGGCCTGCCTTTAAAGCACAAATGCCACATAACGCTGCGTTACTCTGACCTCTACAAAAGTTAAAAGAGAGATGCTATAGAGCGCACAGTACATAAGAGCAAGGATGATGGATGGCTCTAAGCAGTCTAATAGTGTCGCCCTCTTCAACAAAACAAGAACAAATATCTGCCAGCCCCGAAAGATGTGTGTGGCCTGCGCACCCATCATGCACCGCGCCAGCTTCTCTCATGTGGCTTTCCTTTAGGATGAGGAAAGGAAAGCTCCGTGGACAAATGGCATGAGAAAGACAGCTGGAGTGACTTAGAAAAAAAGGTAAAACAAGACAAAAAGCTGAACAAGGCACAAAGAAAGAGTGTGACATTGAGCTCCACAGAAGAGAGACGTCACTGCCTTCACATTGTGTCCATGGCTCTTCTCTGCTCTAATGATCACTCCATAGGCTCCATATCCTCCTTTAGTTTGACACCTTGAAGGCGGCAATAAATTCCAAATGTCATATTACCTTGACACCATTGTTGTGCCACAAAAAGCTGGCGTGAAGAAAAATGTCCCTGAAATAAATGAGTCTGTGCCTATACTCTGTTCATCTATTGCCACAATCTTTGATGTATATTTTAGTTTGAGTCCGTGTCCAGAATAGCTAAAGGTATCACAAACTTGGCACTCCTCTCTCGTAAAGGCCCAGCAACTTTGTTCATAAATTATTGCAAGCTGTGGCAAGCTTTGGCCCTGAGGGTTGTGGAGAAGACCTTTAGTGAGGCACACAGTGCTTTACACCCGTAATATAAATTAAGAGCAGAATGGGGAGGGGTTACTGAAGGGGTTTGGAGAATGGACACCTAAACTTCTTCTACTGATCCGGACACTTCCTTCTTCTGATTTATCCCCAAACGGAGCGAGGCGAGCGTTTGAATCCGAAACTCCTCCTTTGCTGACCTTACAGACCACATAAGTGAGTGTTAAGTTAAACCAGCAGTGGAGAATCCAGCATAACCTCATCTGAACCTCAGCTATGTGCATGGGCTTTTGAGGCTGAAGAAGATAATCTTACACTCCAGACTATTTGCAGAGACACTCAAATATTTAAATAAGGTGATGAGACGGCTGGAGAGGGATCTTCTTGGATTATATGTAAATTATAACTCCTCCTGAATATTTCCATCATTTAAAAAACTCAAAATATACTCAATATACTGGTTGGTGTTAGCTTTTGTGAGCATTAGATGCTCGGTGTTGTTTTTGATCTCCATCTCAAAACAGACTTGTTGTGAAACATTCCTTCTGCTTGCAAGCAAGCTCTTCCCGGTCACACAGACTGTTGTTCTGGCTCATGCGCAAGACATATAATCTCCAAATATGAACTCTTACTCCCTTTAAGGCAAATCAGTTTTAAAACTCTGGAAATGTCCCTAGAAAGTCATGTTTTTGTCATTCAACTCAAATTACATAAGACTTTACTGGACAGGATATTGGCTTCTTAAGATTATGAAGGAAAGAAATTTGAGCTTAAGCCATAGTGCAGTTTTTTTCCTGTCCTTACCCTGCTGCAGATGTTTACTTATCACGTTAAAAAACAATCAGTGATTCTGGAAGCTTCCACGGGTCGCCATTAAAAAATCATGAATCAATTTGAGATTGTTGAAAATTTCCAACAGAGCATTCATTAAAATTTCACGGGGACCTCTGTGTCTGTCGTTTGTAAATGCATCATTGGTTTTGCTGTGGCTGATGAGAAAGGAGCTGCTTATGTGCTTGATCTTTGACTTTAGTGTCAAGGAACTAAAACCAAATAAAGTGGAAATACTCATCGGTGTTTGTGGCAAAACACAACTATTGTATTATACTCTACATTTTGTCTCTTGACTCCAAGTGTACTTTTGAAGTTCTTGGGTGATCTTCAAAATCAGTTTGTGCTCAAAATTTAATGGGCACAACCGGTGTTAAAAATGAAGTGAGTCTGTGAGCTGCAAACACCTGAAAACTCTCAAGCGCTCTCTTTTTCTCTCTTTCTGTCTTTCACATAGACACACACGGCAAACTCCCTGCTTTCCCCGGTTACCATGGAAACCTGTGGTGGAAGGAACAGAGGATTCAAGGACAGGTATGTTCGCAAATGAGACTTCCTTGGATTGTATGGCTACTATGAGCCCTTCTGATCTAATAAGCCCAACACCATTGTACTTGAACTATATTATGGAGGATTTGGAGTGCATCGTAAGTGCAAAGTTAAGGCGTCTGCCACATGACACATGCTATTTTGGTGTTCGTCTGTTGCGGGTTGGGTACATCTGCAAACCGTGCTGTGTTTGGCTGCCGCACACACTAGAACAGACACAAACACAGACACACTCCAATATGGCCCTCGTTCAGGACAGCAGACCGTCCTGAGTGAACTCCCCAAGTATAAACAACTTCACGTCAGCAACAGTAGTCTCAAACCTTTAATTTTGAAGGACAAAGAGAAGGACTGGGTGTCTCACTTTTCATTTTTATCTCACACTGCATCTTCATCAGTCTATCAATGGGTAATGGGCACGCTACTCTCACCGTTAACACTCTGGCGCTGTGCTGTTTTTATCTCCAAACACAGGCAGGATCACAGCTCTCTAATCACTTGTCTATGGTCCCTCACAGGCGTCGGATTGGTACAATCCAATTCCCATTATAGGTTGTTATTTTCTGTGTCAAACATATTTTAGCAGTGTAAAGCAAAGACCAGGGACTGTCAAAATGTCACTGTGGGATTATTTTTAGACAGGGTTTTTGCATAAACCACTAAAAATGACACCCTTTCCTGCAGAATGTTAGAGACACTTTATTAGCTGGGTACTTTGAATTGACAATATGAGTATGTTGTATGTTGAACTAAAGGACTCAGCACCTTTATGAGCAGCCTGCACTCGCCATATGTCGAGACACAAGCTCATATGTGTAAAGCAGCCCAGATGAACTTTGTCTCTTGCCTCACGTGTCTCCGCTCCTTGCACCTGGTGAGCAATAACAATTTTATCACACATAAAACCTGTTAATAAATGTGGAATTAATACAGCATGCTTACTGATATGTTTCAAAAGGCCTGCCCTTCCCTATTATCGCCGTTGTAAAATTAACAGACTTGATGTTGTCTGGGTGATGCGCTGATTAGTGGCAGAGCAGCGTTCTCACAACCTCCACTGACTTCTGCATGGCAACCAACTTGTTTGTCTCCTTCCTTTGCCTGTCCTTCCTCAACTTGTCTTCACAGTCGGCTATAAAGATTATAGCTGTGTGCATGTGTGTTACATAGGCTTGTGTTTAACAGGAGCGCTAAGATGCAGCTTTAAACCTGTGCTGCCTTGTGCTTAAAGTGAAAATATTCAACAGTTTGCCTATTTATAGCTTACAGGTGATAATATGCTGCTGAAGTGTTTACTAAAGCTGTCAAAATCACCCAAATCCCACCAATTTGATAAAATCAGGTGTAAGGTTAACTTAAACCATAACAACATTATGTTGAGCAGTTCTATTTCGGCCAGTACAAACATTTACATAAAATGTATGTATTGACTGTCTAAAGCTTTTGCTAAAACTGTATTTATAAAGTGGTTTATATGCTTGACACATCATTATTGTCTTGTCAGAAAAAGGGAAACACACTCAACTTGGGCTGAGGAGAAACAAAGATGTTTGGTGCTTCATCATTTTGGCCTTTCCTGTTTATGGCCACCTCAGTCCGCTGGTATGCATTCTTTCTCCATCTCATTCTCGCTCTGTCTGGTTTTGTTTTAATTGGCTGTTCTTCTTTTTCTGCCTTCCTCTCCACCTCTCTCCACTATTGCACTTTGTTTATCCCTGTCCTTATTCAAGCCACTTATTTGAGCTTGTCTGTCTCTTGTTCCTTTTTCTGCTCATGCAGCGCAGCACTGTTTGTGGCAGGTCGTGGCATGGGTGCCATGTGTCCATATGGAAGTGTTCTGTAGATGATATAGAACATATGTGACCAGCGTTCTCTGGCAGTGGACTGTGGAGATCACACCATGTCATTAGTGGCACTGAGAACACCAGCGCTGCAGAGCAAAGCAGTAGAAGAAGGATAAGGACAGATATAATTAGGTTAAGGAAGGGGACGGGCTAAAAAAGAAGCAAAGAACTAGAGATGGGGCTGTGTCCTTTCTGTGTGAATTGTGCATGTCTGTGTGCCTTGGGCCCAGGCTGCTTAGGTCTCAGCACTGATGTAAGTCGATCTTGGCAAATAGGCAAGGTACACTCTTACGCTTCACTGCTTGCTTTGAATCCAAGAGCAACTTTAACAAATTGATTTTGCCTGAACGTTTGCGTAACCTGATCAATTAACATACTATTAAAGGGAAAACAACTATTCTGTTTAACACAATGCATTTACAACAACATGTAGGTCATGACAGCTGCTGTTTTCATATCGTCCACGCACCAGCCTTTTTCCACATAATCCTTCACAGTGTACGGATCTGTTTTGATTGTTTCTGTCAAAGCTTGGACAGCGGAATAATTTTGTCAAGCTGCAGTTATTTTTTTAGTTGGGTTTGTGAAAGTTACCAGAGCCTAACTTTATTCCTCCCACTGCACATTGTACATGAAATTTAGTTCAAGTTGTTTCTTTGGAGAGTACTGAAAAAAAAAGGCTACTTTTTACTTTTGGGAGGAAACCAATCAATTAGAATTATTCTCATTAATGCTCCATGTATTTGTTTTATGGTTATAAGCCTGTATGTCTGTTATTGTTCAGATTGTGTGCAGTGGCTGTGATCGTGAGAAGAACAGATTTTATTAGTACAGGGTGTGTGTTGCTGTGACTGTGACAGTATGTTCTGTGGCCACAAACTTCCATAACCAAGTAGGAACCTTGTGAACACTTTTCTTTTCTTTTTTTAAGTGTAAAACCTTTGTTAAGTTCTTTGACAGCACCACTCACTTCTTATCTCACCACAGAGGGTTTATTTGCACCTTTGGCCCTTTCTTGTATCTAATTATCCGTAAGGGTTCAGAAGTTCTCTGTCTGAACTACCACAAACACATGTTCATATCACTCTGGAGCTAATTGTATTAACTCTTCTCCTGACTCTACAGTATGTGCAGAGTAAAAAAGAACTCTTTAAGCAGCTGCTTACATTTTCTTCTTTTAAAGCAACACTACCTAACTTTGCAAGGGACTCTCTGTCTACAACGCTGCTTAAACTACACATTTATGCTTTACAATATTCTGCTTTACAAAACTATAAAACTGATGTTTAGTTTAACTGTGGCAGGTTTTGCTAGGTTGGAAAGTAGAAGAGCAGCGTGCGTCCAAAAAAACAGCACGATGGTGATGTTGTTTTGACTGAAGATCACTTGAATCCTTGATTAAAGCAGAAGGTGAGGGCTACATGATATATTTTATTTTCTGGTGTAGTAAAGTGTAGAAAAGTAGGATAGTGGAAAGAGAAATGCGGTCTTGAGGATGATTTCGTATGAAATGAGACACAATGATGTGTGTGAAGTGTGGCAAATGCAAAACCTACCGTCAGAGGGTCAGAGGAGCAGAAGATGGCCGACACTGTTTGCTCGAGCATTGATTCAGGGCCCCTCGAGGCTGCGTCTTCCATTTACCAATTTGTGTCTTCCCTCATCCTCACCTCCGCCCATCTTCCCTCGCTCTCTGCAGGATCATTCGTAGGGAACAAACAGCGCCGCTCGGGAACACCGGACCCTTGGTTGCCGGGCAACCACACACTGATGTGATGGAGTGGATGCAACTTCACAGAGGCCTCTGTGAGAACAGTATCAAGGTTGTTATTAGGCTGGAGTCCTGATAAACCCCACAACAGGTGCCGCCCTGTGCACACGGAGCAAGCACATGTGGAAACTCGCAGAAATGTGTTCAAATGAGCCCGCAACAGATGTGTGGACCCCTCATCATATGTTTCAGTGACAGAAAAAGCAAAATGTGGCACCATAAGCAGTTGGCCCCTGCTATTATGTTTCGTGGCATCCGGTGTTTTTTTAAACTTTTCTTTTGCCACTGTCTCTGTTTTTATTATGGGAGGACTTCCTCTCCCCTCCCAGCAAAAAAATGAGTGTGGCTTAGAACAGACCTAGTTATTCATTAAAGCACCCCTCTTTAATTCACCACCATGCCACATGGTGATGTGGACAGTGACTTTTTTATGTTTTTTTTTTAGCTCAGGAATAGGTTTTTGTGTCTGACGTATTTGACCAAGTGAATGTCAGGTTTTCCTAATCAGATGTGGTTTTAACACAACCCAGCCTCGTGCTATCTCTAAAAGCTTTTTGTGAGAACAGATACAGGAAGGAGGCCTCATTTAACACTCGGTCACTGCTGAGTCCCTCTGTGCCACTGGGAATGCCCTTCATGCCCCCATTTTATGTTTTACTGAAAAATACTCAGGCTCCACTTTTATTATGGCTTAAAAACTCCTGCTGGGAAACAAAGAAGCTAAGACCAGGCTTTAGGGGTTAGCTAATGCATTTCTTTGTAGCCACAGGACATGCTTCAGGTATAAAAAAAAGGAATCTTTGCAGAAAAATTTTGAGGAATTGTGATTAAAGGAACGTGGAGCAATATTTCACTCATCTGTGAGACAAGAGTCATGGTTAAAACTGACATCTGCTGTATCCAGAGCAATAAAACATAAAGTGTGGACCTCAAAGTACCGGCTGTAGACTTTTGTCTATATGTTTAGCAACTGTCAGTGATGTGCTGAAAGGAGTCAGAAAGAGTTAAACTCATTTCCACAGTTGCAGTCCAGCTGTCCAGCAATATATGCCTATGAGGATGTTTCTACCTATTTTAACCAGACAGACATAATAAAATATACAGTATGTCAGTGTTTGTTTGCGCTGTTCATTTTATCTCTCTCCCCTCTAACTGGAGACTGACAGCCAGCTCCCTCTTATATAAGTCCTTCCTAATTCATGTGGAAGCGGTATTACGTATTTTTCCAATATGAGTGCTGTTGTTCCAGTGACCTGGTCCACCCAGGTATTTCTCTGCTCTCTGCTTTAATACCTGCCTTCATCCTCTTAGTGGGCCACAGGTCTATTAACCAGAATGAAATTGTTCCAAAGAGGCTGTCAAGGAGCGCCTGGGTGCTGTGCTGGCCACGCCTGCATGACCCCGCATTACAAATGTGACTTCTATTTGCGGCAAATACAGAGAAAGACGTCTGTAATTACGTATCCACTCACTAAAGAGGATACATGAAGAGCCAGTAGGGATAACGGATACCATGAGAGAGATCTTTTCATGTTAAAGCTCAGTGCTATTCAAGAGAGAATGATAAATACTGATAAGAAGATTAGGCATTGCACAGAGCAGGTGATGACTGGTACAAATGCAAAGTGAGTTCAAGGTGAACTACAGCCGCTGAATGCCTAACATCAGCTATTAAAGGGAACCATTCATCACGATAAGTAAGTGTTATGATAAGCCTTACAAGGCAGCTTAAATACTCAGCCGCTTCATAAAGGCAATGATAGTGAATATCGTTGCAGCCATGGCATTAGTCAGACTATTGTTTTGTTTTTTTTATTGCTTAAAATAACAGAGTCCAAGAGATGTATATGGGGTTGTCCTGGGACAGTGTGTTAAAAGGTTCAGGTGAGGTAAAGGTGAGTTTATGTGATTGAAATGTTGGAGTGAGAAGAGAGAAAAGCGGAAGTAACAGTAGAAGACAGACAGCTCGTTCCTCATGGCCTGCGTAAGACAAAATGTGTTTCCTGAGTGGGACGGATAAGACTTGTATCTGACGTAGGCCTCCCAGAGCGCGGCATCTCCAGATTGGTCCTGACACCCTCTATTATGGGGTTATGTGCTTGTCAGCAGCGCTTGAAAAAAGGGGTCAGTGTGTGAATAGTGGTGCTATGAGCGAGTTGAGAGACTTTCCATTTGCAACCAAACCATCCTCCTGTTTTTCTCACCTAAACCTGAAACAAAGCATTAGAGCAGAGCACAAAGTGTTCCTCTGTGGCAAAATGTTTGACACTTTCCCTGTTGTTTTACAGTGACAGCCATGAAGCTAATCACACTATCATGGGGTATTTATTATTTTGGAGATCCTCTCATCTCTACCTGCAGGGCACCCCGCGGCAGTGCAGCCTGTTATACCATCTCCTCAATGCTCATTTACTGCTGAGCTTTAGGGGAGCCCACGAGGAGTACGGTCAAAAACTGGAAATCTGATCCTCCTCCAAAAACAGTGAAATGACATTCCAATATCCCAGGACTCTTGCTTGGACCTGCTTCAGACAGTTGCCCTGGGACACACTGGCTGTCTCTTGTTTATGAAGGCACAAGGCCTTAACAAACACAAGCCACTTATCACTATTTCAAGAAAAAAATACATTTTTGACTATAATTACTGAATGGCTTGGACAAAGAAAGAGCAACTGCATTTTTTGTTAAGACCAGAAAACAAAAGGCACACTCCTACAATTAGTAACAAGTAAAAACTGCAAGTTGTAAAATCACTGAGATGAAAATTCAGAAGGGAAATAATGAGAAAACCAGAAACTGTCTGTTATGAGGACACAGCCCACATCTGTGGCCTGACCTCACTATGTATTTACTCCGTCTGTTTCAGGAATGTCCTGCCACAAAAACACAGTTATGTCATGAGCAGAGGAACTGTGCACCACATACATTGAACTACACTTTTTATTCTGGTCATTTCAAAAGCAGTGTTCACAATTTCTTAAATTTACCAAGTCGTTTAAAAAAACATTTTTGTTATTGATCAGTGGTTACTTTGGCCAGTCCCTGCTGCAACGGCACTTCATACAATTGCTCTTCAAACAAACTGAACTTTCCCTTTAAATGTGTGTGTGTTTGTTCAGCCGACATAACTAAATCTAGAGATTATAGGGATTTACAGGGTGAATAGGTGTTCCTTTAATGCTTGGAGGTGCGATTGATTCGTGTATTCAGTGTGTGTGTGCGCCGCTGGTTGGATTCCCCTTCTCCACACAGGCAGCATTTTATTGTTTGTGTTTACTCCTGCTAACACCGCACAGATTCTCTACTTCAACAGCAGTTTTAATTAAATGTCATTTTCCTAAAATTAGTGACAAATTCAAAAGAATCTTTTGCTTTTTCATAATTTCCTCAGTGTTGCCCTAACACTGTGTGACTGTTACATTCCTGCAATCATCATTTTTCCCAGACTAGGTCATGTTTCTGTCAGTGGGTCTGTGGGACGCTCCAATTTTCCACTGTGTCAAAGTCAGCAGTGTTTTTCCTTTCTGTGTTTTGTGTATTTTTTAAAAGCACAGTATTTTTGGCTCATTCAAGCGTGAGTATCTTATATAAATGGTTACCTTATGGAAGCCTTCCATGTTTTGTCCACTCATGTAAAGTGGATGACCTCCACATGGGATTCTTTTATGTGTTTAAAGGGCACAGTTCACAAAGAAAATTAGTGAAGCTGCTAATGAAAAAGATGGGACCTCTTTTATCGACTGTGCGGCAGATGCAGGACCCAGAGCACAGCACAGCTCACAGTTGTGTAAATCCACTTTACCATGGATCATTTAAGTCTTGGGGGTGTCCGGTGAAGAGACAGGCTTCCCCAGACAGGAACATCCAACTGACAAACTTCAGACAGGATAAGTGGCTTCTGCTGTATGTTAACACCCCTCAATCAATAAGCATTGCATAACTGGTCAGGCACTTACCTAACCTTGTGTCCTCTTTTTTTTTCTTCCTGTCTCCCTCTGTAGGAGGTAGCAACCAGTGGCCCGTGATACTCTGACCAGGCCGCGCTGCTCTTTTGTTTGTGCATGAGCTGCTCGCTAACTGGCAGTGGAGGCAACATGTGGTTCACTGTGGAATCTAATTAACAGCTATGAGTGAATAACAAAAATGAGAAGAAAAGGAGGTGCTAAATAATACAGTGTGTCCACATTAAAATCTCTAAAAATGATCCTGCCTTTTAACACCTCTTTGTTAACACCCAAGTGGTAACTATGATCAAAATGTTTTAGTAAGCACATGCTTTTGAGTACTGCTCATTGATTTCAAGTGCAACTAGTTTTCACCAAGACTTACAGGGACATCTCCAATTTATTCCAATTTAAAGCTGCACTGTTAAAATGTATTTTTATAATAAGTCACTAAAGACTTTATTCATCATTATTATTAAATGTGTTGGCTTCATGTATCAGGCTTGTACACTTAAATTGTGAGCAAAGCAACGCCAAAAAGTATTATTTCATTTTAAGTCAAATTTAAATCAATGTACTTAACTTATCTTAAAAAGTAGTCAGTTATTTTGAGCTATAACATGTTGATAGCTTTCTTTAATGTCCGCTGTCCATTAGGACATTATTCGTCCATTATAGCGTTAGTCTGGTCTAGCTTCAGGGACATTTAGGTGTTTTCTCCTTTAAGGAGATGCCAGTCTACGTGAGCTCAGTAAATATTGAAGGTGTGCAGCAGAATACATTACAACAGCCAACACAGACAGACAGGATTTTACTTGAATGTATCTGTAAAAACAATCTGTAGGAAAGACCCAGTGATAACAAAGATATACTGTACATATCAACATACTGAGTGCACATATGTTTTGTGATTATGTGCATTGCTTGTCAGAAATGATCCAAACAAAGCCTGTTGTTGGCTTTGGTTTGAGCGTTAGAAGAATAGATGCATCTACCATTAGGCTTATTATGGTCTGATATTTCTGTGAGTGTTTAATAATCTAAAACATCCATTCCCAAAGTCAAGAGTGCCATGCACTTCATGCAATCCTGTGAGGCCCACCCAATTTAAAATTTTCACTCTAATCAATTTTCAAGACTAAGTAAAGTATTTCCACAAAAAGGATGTTGGCTGTTAATTGCTTAATAATAATGTAAGACCACAGAAGAAGAACTGACATTCGAACAGTGTTTCACGCTGGTTTTTAACGGAGATATGTACTTGAATTTCACATTATCCAACCCAAATATGAAGAAACAAATGTGCACAATATGGCCAACATTCATTTATCTTTTGAAAGCTGATGCATAGATAGATGCATAAAAGTGCTCATTTACAAGCAAGTATATGACTGTACATACTTGAGTGTATTCAAACTAAATTTATGGCATTACTGGCAGTACCTTTGCGGCCCACCCTTTTGGGAACCACCACAAAGAAAAGATTAGTTTCCAAAGACATCATGACTCTTAGACTAGACACACATTAGCTAAACACAGCTATTTAAATGTTATGCCTTAATTTATTTTTTTTAATCCACTGAGATGACTTTCATGGTCTCCTATCTGTGCCTTGGGATCAGTTGCACCATGATGAATGAGCAGGAGGATTGATCATCCGCTTTTACAGCTGGAGTCTGCTGGATTGAGGAATGAGGAGTGTTTGAGGAGTTTTTAATAACACCCAACCCCAAGAGTATCTGCATTGTTCAAACATACACGCACTAAAATTACATTGATACAATAAAGATGGCCACTGATTACATTATGAGATTTATATTGCTTTCATCTGTCTAACATTTTAAACATGTATCTGTCACTGTCTGAAGTATGCAGGGGTTATTTGGCAGTAGAGTCAGGTGAGTCTCTGGCAGACGACCTGCTTTTCAACAGAACGCCTCTAGTCTCTAATTCAGACACATTACTGGTATTGCCTTTGGGACATGAGCCAATAGCAATAATGTATTACTAATTTAGAGATATTACCTCAACTGTCACAACATGATTAGCTGTGATCTACTAGCTTTTATTTGCAATAGTTTATGATATCTGTGTGGAGTGAAGCAGTGGGAGCTGTGAGCCGCTCAGTCCCACAACATTAACAGAACACAGTTTCTTATCTCTTCCACCATTGTGCTAATAATCACTTTTAGTGCGTCAGCAGATTCCTAAGTAAATGGGTTGAAAGTGGTTTTATAGCCGCACACCACTGTTGATTCAAACAGTTTGAGAACTCCAGCCTGCACGATTAGTCCAATTAAGTGTTTTACAAATTTACACCACAACCTCTAACTGTTACAGAGGAAAAGAGCTTATTTAAAGAGAAATGGAAACTCGCTGCTGTATTTAGTATTCCCCTTTGTGCTGTAGGCTACACTTTAAGCACTGTGTTAGTAGCTAACCTAGCAAGCACGTATTATGTCTAGTAACAGATACAGTTATAGTTTCAGTAAAATAAAATCCTGGCCTGGACAACTGATCACAACTCAGACAATACTTAGAAGAATCAATCCTTTTGAGGTAAAATTATTTATCTTTTGTGCCTTGCTTTGATTCTCTTCTCTATGATTTAGTGCCAGGCTGCTGCCTCGGCCCTTTAATGGCACGGTTGTCTCTGTTCTTGCAATATAGTCTTCAGTTTTGATTTACGTGCACATGTCATTCCATATTTCAGCATTTCGAAGAATTTACAGCTTGATCCAGACTGCTCACCATCTTAAGTGAAATACTAATTATATGGGCGGTATCTATCACTGTTTGGGAATGAGGATCTATTTTTAACTTGACACCTTTTGCACATCAATACAACATACTGTGGGAGTGGTAGTCAAACAAAGTACTATAAGAACATTGACAAGGCTCTAGAGGTTCTAAATGTTACAAATGTAAACTGATAAGTACACGTTCTCAAAACGGGCAGAATCATTTCACGTCAAAACATTTCTTGAGACATACTGAAAGCATAAAGATCCCACAGCTGTGTGCAGCATGTGCTTCCAGTATTTGAAGGTTAGTCTGTGAACTAACATGAACGTTGGCTCCGCCTCAGTCTTCACGTCTGTGGAAACTAAACGGCATAGGTACTGGAGAATCACTTCGACAGTGGCTCGTATTCACTCCATTACACGTTAAGGTTTCTCTGGGTCTGGGGTCGTTCCAGGAGGCTGCTCTCACCAAAAGCATTACTGAACTCCTACTGAACTCACTCCACACCTTGTTCTCGAGCTCATCTTAAATCCCCCTTTGCCCAAACTTGCCATTTTGCAAACATGAGTCCAACTTTTACTTTTTATCTGACACATGCCCGAATGTTGTTTTTGCCACACTCACCACACAACTGAAGGATTTCCCTGAGGCTGACATGATTCATAAGCACCACCTTTCACAGATCTTTAAGGTAGTATGATGAGGATAAGCGCTGGCCTATATGTTCATCTTAATATCAAGACTGGATTAGCAACAAAGCAGGTTAAGCAGCTCATTTTCAATTTAACTTCTGTTCTGTCTAGAGGCTGGATATGCCTTGAACTGTTTCCTTTCACTCTCTCCGTTTGTGCGGTGCTTGTCTCTATATTGTGTCGAGCATTGATTTTAGTCACAGTTATTTGGAGATGACAAGTGCTCATTTCAGAGTTATTTAATGGATTGTACAGTGTTATTCAAGCCCATTAATTCTTAAGTGAGCACTTAAGATCGTAAATAAATGTTGACATGGTGGACATTATCGCATTAAGGGCCAAATTAATGCAGACAAGAGAGCAGTGACAATGGATGTATAAATCAGACACGGACGGTTAAATTTAAAAACAAGGAAGCCTTCATTTTAAAAAGTAAGGATGTAAAAACAAATTGATTTACATCCAGAGCTAAAGAGAGCCTGTTGCTTGGCTATTAACCTATGCACATTTCATACCAGTGGAATTTTGTAACATATATTGACAGCGACATATTCCCCGCACACAAACACTCTTTGTTTTTCTTTCTTTTTTTAATTAGAGCCAAAGATCAGAGAAATACCAAGTGTCAATACAGCGGAGACTGAGAATATGGCAACGGCGACCTTTTAGAGCTCCCTGATCTTTTATAATGTCAACGACGGAGCATCTCGTTCTTTTCTGCCACAAGTTTGAGCCCCCTGCCTGCCCCCACATGGAAATGTAGAGAACTGCACACTAATAGCGCCTATTTTTAGTTTACCTAATTGTGACATGTGGTTGATCCCAAAAGGCCTGAACAATGTTACTCCCCACACAAACGAAGAAAGTTGATTTGGTTTGTGTCTGTAAATGGTGAGTTGATTTGTAAGAACAAGTTCATGTAAAGCAGTTTAAGTGAAGAAGAACAACAACTTGTTTACTTGTCTTTAATTGGACGTAGTTTGAGAACAATGGTGATGCTTGGAGGCACTATTCCTCCCTCATTCCCGGAGGCAGCTCGCTCCTACCTCAAATTCCCAGAGCAGCAGGCAGACGACGAGACAAATCACTCAGCCTAGAGGCCACTGGATGGGATCTTGTCTAGCTCTGCAGCTCTCTCCATCGCCCCGCTCTGGATGAAGGCGTTAGCGCTAGTATTAGCCTTGGGCTGGGGGACATGGAGGGATTTCTCTGTGGCACTCGTGCCCTGGCCGAGTGGAACGCAGCCTTATCTCCTAATCCTGTTAAATAAATGCCCTGCGTTTATATTGTCAGAAGAAAGGCATAAAGGCACCCACAGTGAAAAGATGTATTGCGGCCAGTGAGATAAATGTGCTCTTTGGCCTTTGCTGGTCGAAACTGTGGAGGTGGTGGAAGAATAACCAGAGTCAGTAACCTACCATCAGTACGTCTGTTGTTCTTGTAATCCACTTATGACTTAAAGCAATGCATTTACAAAAGGACTCCGTGGGCCCTAGATACATTGCAGATCTTGGCTTTACTATAATGTGATAAATGCTGGAGAAAGCCGGCGGTTAGAGATAACACCGATTAAAGGGCAGGTTTATCAAAAGCCGCATCAAATAAGTGAAGAAGATAGAGTAAACAGAAGCAGAGAAAAGTGCCGTTGATATTGTCGTACAGCAGCAGTGTGAAGATTGAAGTGATGAAATACTACACAAGGAAAGGCAGTAGAAATATCTAAGCTAAGATAATGGTAAAGGATTAGCTTGTATTAAATTGGTATTAATAATAAATTTGCTTTTAGGGTGGTTTGGCCCATGTTATTGCTTTTCTTTTTTGTTTCCTTCTACTATGGCACCTTGTGCATTATACAGTGTTAGGGCCGTATTGTATATGCTTTAGTTTGAATGTATGTGGTCTCGTGTCCGTGTGTGGTTGCCAGCAGAGTGGGCTGGCCTGGCTGGTGGCCTACGTTTGTTTAGCTGTGAATTCTTCCTCCTGATCCAGTGACTCACAGCCTGTGGCTTATAGGCTCCGTTCTCTTGCCCAGAAAACACTAATCTGGAGCGCACAGACGCAGGACTGCAGCATCAGCGTGAACTCCATGGCTCTGCACGGGATGTTTCTGTGCTCAAAGCTGCAAGTTGCAGTCTCTTACTTTTGATGGATGACACCCAGAACCTTATTGTGTACTATTCATTCTTTCTATATTGTTTTTATTTTTGTTTAGTAGTATTTAGTGATACATTTAAAGCCCCACCCTTCCAGACAACATAGCCACCTGCTTGTTTTTTTTTGTTGTTTTTATTTAAAAATTTTTTTTTTATAAATTGAACTAATTCAGCACATCAAAACACTAAAACAGTACATTTTTCCTTTTCTCTTTACTGTGGGAGCAGTTGTAGTGTTGGAATAGTAATTTTCCTAGTAGGATTTTTTGTCGTAATTGATTAGTGTCAAGAAACTATGTTTGAATGTGATTAATATTACTAAAAATTCCCATCTAAATAAAGCAAGATCTCAAAGTTGTTTTTTTTTTTACACATCATTTTTGTTACAATAAGCCATCCGATTAAAAAAAAATAACAAATTGCACATTTAATTTTGTCAAATTTGTTTTTTATTTTTGGGTAACTGTATTCCTTTTGACTTTAATCCTATTTTTGTTTTGTTTTTCTATCCGATACCAGCTATTTTCTTTTTCAAAATTTACTGTAGGACCACATAACGAATAACAAAGGCCCAGATGCGGCCCACAGGCCTTGAGTTTGATATGTGTGCTTTCAACTCTGCACTAATCAAGTCTAGACTGTTGAGCCAAAGCTGCACATTTGCCTTCCTCTTTGGTGATGGAGGAAACAACACTGGACAAGGATCATTATCGCCGTCATTATCATTAGTAATGTTTTGGAATTGTCTGTGAGTGCAACTCTCACGCAAAGAAAAGCAATGAGAAAGAGAACTAACAAGAAAGAGCTCATTTATAAATAGTGTGGTCGTGTGAGAAACAGACTTCGCGAGGCCAAAGGGACATGAAGGGGGTGTGAGGAGCAGTACTGGCAGCACACTCTGTTATTGTGTGTGGGGCCCAGATGGACTGGACTGAGGTTACTTGGACTGAAGAAGAGGAGTTGCTGCGTTGCTCGTGAAATGGAAACCTGTTGAGTTCTTCTAGAAAAACAAGATGTTGTACAGGGCTGCTGGTTGTCAAAGTAAAACAAGTATTTAGAATAACAGGAGGTTGTAAGAGTTGGTTTAGTGCAACATTGTATTCAAGGATGTCAATTTACTGTAAAACAATACATTTGTATGATTTAATATGCCATAAGGCATTTTTGGACAAACCTGACCTTAGATGATTGGTAGTTGGCCTCCTGGCTGTCACTTGTACCTTAACCCAGAAGTGACTGTGACCACACAGACGCGCTTCTGTGTTATACAAGTGGCCGGATGTGTAGAAATCAATCAGGTAAAGTAGGTCAGGAAAGGAGAGAGAGATGCGGGAGGTCTCTGAGGAGCAGCCCTTTGTTCCACATAGGAGCTGGATACAGAATGATGCATCAACAAAATGCCTCTGGTCTTTCCCTAAGGGCCACGAAAACACATCAGGTGCACAGTGTGAGCGCGTTGTGTTGCATGAATACGTGTGGACAGATCATTTCTCCCAGGTGTTTGGCCCTGTCCGTGCTGGTACACACATCCAAGCTCAGCTGATCCTCTTTCGTCGCCGTGGTGATGCCTTTAGACCCTGAGTCTGGTGTTACAGAGGCATAACTACTCTGGCCACTCCCTTTCCATGGAAACTCCAATAAGAGTTGTCAGCTCTAAGCCCCATCCTCATAGACTCATGACCATGTTATGTCCTCACTAACCTAATCAAAGCCCCACATAATGCCACCAGCGGAAAGCAGCGGTGTTTGGCAAAATCCATTCAGGACCAATTTCTGAGTATCATTCCTAATAACTGCTGTTATTGCCTGTATACATGGCACAATAATGAAACACAGAATCAAATCTATTGAATATACACACTTGTATGTAAGAGAAAAAAAGCATTACAGCTTCACGTGGTTATTCGTGCCGCTCTTTCAATTATGCAGTGCCGTGCAGGATTTATCAATATTTATTTTTAGGTGTTGAATTTTAAATAATAAGTTATATAATAATTTGATTATGCATCAGCACAAATAATTTTGCATCTACAGTCTTTGTGCGTCTATATGTGGAGCGCCTGTGTTTCTCTGCACGAGCTGCAGGGCACTTCCATAAAGTTTAATTATATGTTGCATTCCCAGTGGAAGGGCTGAGATTAAACTAAATTAAATTGTGTTGGGGTGCATAAAATGTTTCTGTGCTTCAGAGAATACACCCAAGCACATACACACAACTCTGGTATGTGGCAGTCGTGGTATTGCTGCTCAAGTGTAAGTTGTTTTAAAGTTTTGATGAGCTCTCATGAACATGCACAGTCCCAAAATGTTATTTTCCATTTTAACTTGCATATATGATTGGTTTGTCTTCTAAATTTATAATAATGAGTCATGCCATTGTAAGTGATCCATTTTAAGTCATGACCCTACTTCAGAGATGTTTAATAACCCAAACCACATTAACCAAAGACATTTCTGTAGGCATCAAAGCCAGGACCTCCTTCATCACCATTAGGTTTCTTCCATGAGTAAAACTTCAGCATAGACCTTTTCTTTCCTTGTTGCATTTATCTGTATCTCAAACAAAAATGTTTTCAGATTTGTTTTATTTCAGTGAAAATCGAATAAGTGTTTGATGGCTTCTGACTGCTTCTTTAGGAAATACTCTGAACATGTTCTGGCGTTTAAAATATGACTCATGGCACTGATTTGTTCCTCTTTTTTGAGATGGAAACCAAACACACCCGAGGATTAGAGCAGTAGAGCGGTGATTATGTTTCATTGTAATGGCAATAATAGTATAACACATTTTACATTTAGCTGTGTTAATCCCAGGATAAGCATTTATAATACCGAGACAAATATGGACTGGATCACAGCATGTTTTCCATCTGAGTGTTTACTGTCCTCTATTTTTTAATTGTTGTTTGAGTCATCACATAATGTTCAATGTTGTGGTTTGAGTGGCATCTCACTTGAGTCTCGTCTTTACACCTCTCAGCTGACGTTTTAAAAATTGAAATAGAAAGATGCTTGCCTGATGTTCTTGGCCAATAAAGCATAACAATACACTTTTATGCAACAAAATTACTGCTTTTTGGTTAAAAACAAAAACTAATGTTTAATATAGTTGTTAAAATGCTTTATAAAAGATATCTGAAAAATATGTCATGTGACCAAGTTAACAGCTATCATCCCAATATGGCACTGGAAAAGCGTACTTAAAGTGTAATTGTCATGTTGCTTATAACATGAAGGACAGACTGAGCAATGAATGCACTGCCAATCACACACTAAAACCTCATTAAGAAATACCTCTGCTTCTGTGTTGATCTCACTCTGCCATTGATTAATAAGCAAAGCATTAATAGAGTGCACTACACTAAGGATAACATGCACACTGGGCTTTTATACATTAGTGCTGTGTCAATGAAAGCCTTCAGACTGAACAGTTCTCTCAGGACGGCGACAGCTCTGACCCTGAGCCCACACGACGCTGAGAAAAGGAGAAAAATCTCAGTTGAATGGCTAGGCCCACTCACTCTGTCGCTTTCTGCAAATGATCACAAACCAGTTCATATGCATTTGTGTGGGGTATGCAGACATGTGGGCGGCTCCATACTTTTCAAAATGAAAGCTAGACATGCCTCTCTGGGATTATCCCTCCTCGTGAGTGGCTTTGTTACTAAAAGTACCTTTAGTCTAGTTTTTACAAATGTTAGCCACATGTTCATTTCAACCTGCTCTAAAGAAAAGCATCTGTTTCAGCTCAGTAAAGCAGCACCAGTCCAGACATATGATATGGTCTGCTTTCAAGGCAAAGATGTGTGTTTCCCTGGAAATAATTTGTATTTTATTTTTCAGTTAATTAACCTGGGGCCTTTAAAAGTTTTTTCATGGAAGTCGTACAAAATAATACATTAGGAATTTAAAGCAAACTACAAATACAGATCTGTACTCTACAAGAATCAATATTATCTATCAAACATGGTTCATATGTTCTAATAAGACAAAAAGAAAACAGGGATAGCAAATCAATCTGTTATTTCTGGTGCAACAGTTTCTCCACCTTTCACCTTAAGCATCCCCAAATGAAGAATAAGGAAGCCAGAACCCAGCAGATATATACTAATGCACATTTATTAACATATGAATACAAATCTTTGATCTTTTAGACGTTACCGCTACATTCAGTCTAATGTTGGGTCTTAATATACACTGACAGCCATGACAGTTTTCTGCTGAAGATAGATATTGTTAATCTAACCACGCCTCAAAGACCACTTCACTCAGATTCGTCAAACAAGTTTCAAGCTCTGTCTCCGACAAATCATCTCCTGCCAGTTTCCTGTTGTTTCACTGTTCTTCAATGATGATGGGTCCAGACGTCAATGCAGTAACATCCACACAACCAAACTCACTGGGAATTCATCAGAAGCCATTCTCACAGACACGGGCACATTCTTTCCCACCAATGATTATAGTAGAGCTTTGGTACACATTCCTGGGCAGGACCATGCACTTCCTGTGGTCAGGTTAAATGCAGTGGCCACAGTGCCACAAAGGTCAGCTGCAGAGTCTGACCCCACTGGTACTACTGTCTCTGTGAGATGAGCCACTGCTAGAAATAGAGCCTAGACCTCCTATTTAGGCCACTTTTACACAGGAAAGACATTGGCCTGTTAACTGGTGCTACGGGTCCAGTTCAAGATTAACATTATTTGGAAAAGCTGAAAACTGGGTCATAATCTACTTTAAAAAAATGGAAGAATAGAAATTGTCCATGTAGAATTGTACAGTTGTTTAAAGGTGACCTGACTGAAGTGAGCTAAATGATAAAGTTGATACCTTTTGTGCTCCACATTTATGGTGATCACTCATCAAAGAGGGCAAGTAGTCAGACCAGGTAAAGGCACACGGGGAAATAGGCCACAAGCATCCACTGAGAGCTTAGGTAACATATGGTGCATACACTGTCGATAGCAAACAAACACACACTTGAGGGTGGTCCAGCAGTGCACAGAGGCATATTGGCATTACCAATGAATAAGTAAAGGTGCTATTGACCTAAGGATCAAGCGCCATGGGCTTCCACAGTTCTCCCTCCACTGAAAAGTAAAAAGTATTGACCAAACCACTCTCTGAACCTCACTCTAGAAGCATGAAACAAAGAATATGTGTGTAATGTGCAAACAAAGATGTTGAAAATCATTACTGCTGTGGCAAGTAGACGGCTGTATTGCAAGGATAACTTACAAACTTTTTAGTGGGGATTTTTCTGGTTCTTTCCAAAAACTGCTATTAAGGTAAATTAATATCTTTAGGTTGCTCCCATCTAGTCAGGGTGCCTAATATTTCAGTGACATTTCTCAGCTCTATAAAACATTCTTGACATTCGGAAGTTGTCCTGGACCACACCAAACTTCTTGAATACATTTAAGATGAATGTAGAGTGGAGCAAAAAAGTATTTAATCAGCCACCAATTGTGCAAGTTCTAGCACTTGAAAAGATGAGAGAGGCCTGTCATTTCCATCATAAGTACACTTCAACTATGAGAGACAGAATAAGAAAAAGAATCTAGAAAATCACATTGTCTAATTTTTAAAGAATTTATTTGCAAATTATGGCGGAAAATAAGTATTTGGTCAATAACAAAAGTACCCTTTGTTGGCAACGACAGAAGTCCAACATTTACTGTAAGTCTCCAAAGTCTCCAAACTGTCACTTCCTCCATGAACATCTCCTCTAGACTCCCTCCAAAGATTTTCTATGGGGTTGAGATCTGGAGACTGGCTAGGCCACTCCAGGACCTTGAAAGGCTTCTTACAAAGCCACTCCTTTGTTGCCCGGGCGGTGTGTTTGGGATCATTGTCGTGCTGAAAGACCCAGCCACCTTTCATCTTCAGTGTCTTTGCTAATGGAATGAGGTTTTTACTCAAAATCTCACGATACATGTACCCATTAATTCTTTCCTTTACAAGGATCAGTTGTCCTGGTCCCTTTGCAGAAAAACACCCCCAAAGCATGATGTTTCCACCCCCCATGCTTCACAGTAGGTATGTGTTCTTTCTCCTCCAAACACGACAAGTTGAGTTTTTAACCTAAATGTTATATTTTGGTTTCATCTGACCCTAGGGCTTCTTGATCATCCATATGCTCAAACTTCAGAGGGGCTTAAGCAGGGGGACTCGTCTGGCACTGCAGGATTTGAGTCCCTGGTGGTGTAGTGTGTTACTGATAGCCTCTGTTACTTTGGTCCCAGCTCCCTGCAGGTCATTCACGAGGTCCCCGTGTGTTTCTGGGATTTTTTGCTCACTGTTCTTGTGATCATTTTGACCACATGGGGTGAGATCTTGTGTGGAGACCCAGATCGAGGGAGATTATCAGTGTTCTTATATGTCATTCCAATTTCTAATAATTGCTCCCACAGTTGATTTCTTCACACCAAGGTGCTTTTCTTTTGCAGATTCAGTCTTCCCAGCCTAGTGCAGGTCTACAATTTTGTTTCTGTGTTTTCTTTGACAGCTCTTTGGTATTGGCCATAGTGGAGTTTGGAGTCTGACTGTTTGAGGTTATGGACAAGTGTCTTTTATAATGATAATGAGTTCAAACATGTGGCATTAATACAAGTCACAAGTGGAAGACAGAGGAGCCTCTTAAAAAAGAAGTTACAGGTCTCGGAGAACAGAAATCTTGCTTTTTGTAGATTATCAAATACTTATTTTCCACCATAATTTGCAAATAAATTCTTTAAAAATCCGAAATGTGATTTTCTGGATTTTTTTTCTCATTCTGTCTTGCATAGTTGAAGGATAAAAATGACAGACCTTTCATATTTTTTGAATTGGGAGAAATTGCACAATCAGTGCTTGACTAAATACTTTTTTGCCAAACTGTATGTAATGTTGGAACTTCTCATGGGAACTGAAAGTAATTTTTACAGTAAGTTATCACAAAAGGCCCAAAATGTTTACCGGAATATATGTAGTGTATGTTTGCAGTTAGTTACTGTTTCCAAGTTGATGTCCTGGCCAGTATTTTAAACTTTCGTCATTTCTTGTCTGTAATGTAAAATCAAGCTGTATTCTGGTAGCATTCAGCTTATTTTGCTTGCTCAAGTTCTTTAATTATCCGTTGCAGGCAGTTTGCTCAAAATAAACTCATAATTTAGTGGTTTTAAGGTTTTTGGAACTTCGTATGAACTTTACATAAACTCGTCATGTTGTGTCCAATTCAACATTCAATAGTTGCACGACTTTGGGTTTGGGGTTCACGGTTCCTGATGTGCTGTCATGAAGCTCGAATGCCTCGTCATGTAACCTCTCGGAGACACTGTGAACACCTGTCCTTGCACTCTTGAGGCATGCTAATACATGCAGACACATGGTGGCCTGCTGCCTGACCTTGCTGGGACAGAAGGAGTCATTGAAGAGACGGGGCATGGTGGCTCGGCAGGACACAATATGGCATATGCTCCCTCTGCAAAGCTTTTAAAGCACACAGCATTAGCAGAAGTGAGCGCAATCGCACCAAGCTTACTACAGCAACAGTTAAGGCGCACTAATAATGTGCTGTACATTCTTTGTTTACTCATTCAGGGATTTTCTTGTTGGAAATATGAGTTTAAATAAATAAATTATGTCAGGGTGGAAGTTCTTGCAAGATTTGTGACTTTACAAACTTGCAAAAATCAGTCTTGACCTGCTCCAAAGCAAAGTATTCATGGTCCGAACCCTGGTCTTACCGGCTCAATGATATGGCAGCACTAACAGGTCTGGGTATGTTTTAGGTTTGAAGATGTAGCAAGCGTTTTACTGTTACAAACGTAACCAACATAGAGCTGCTCTAATTGGATAACTGCAGTTGATAAATCCATTGCAAGTACCTCCCTGCTGGTGCTGTGGAACAGACTATGTTCTGTTGAGCAGTTCTATCGAGTCAGGTGTGATCTGGTAAAAACCTGCTAGCCTTACGCACACACGTGATAATAACCTCAGCTAATACAAGTCTGTTTGTCTGGGACGAGGCATATTACTGTCAGTGTCTCCCCTCGCTCCTTTCCAAGTGCACTTCTCAAGGTGTGGGGCTTGGTATTGCCATGGAAACAGCAACCGGGAGCAGTGGGCGGTGGAGGGTTGTGGAAGGGGACTGCCGGTGATGGTGTTGTCTGGTTGCAGAAAAGCTTGCTGAGAACAAAACTTGGGAATGCTGTGAGATTTTAGTGACATTGCCAGAGCACAGCTCAGGTGTGATCCCGATGCCTTGTGGAAGATGACCGCCCTCTGTTCAGTGCTCACACATGTACTTTGTCTTTGGCTCAGTAGAGGGTCACTGTCTGTGTTTATATAGCACCGCCTGCAGGTATCATTGGATCATGTTTATGTTCGCATGTGGCCCAGTTACGTCCACCTTTGTATATTTTATCTGCTTTTTCCCTTGTTTTTTTACATAGTTGACCTTTCCTTGTCACCTTTCTTTTTCAAGCTGTTTTAAACAAGCAGTAGGCTATGGTACAGATTGAGACTGGTATTGTATTAAATAAGGCTGGTCTTGATACAAATATTAAGACTACTTTTTAAAGGGCTCAATCTAGTTTAGGACTTCATTATTACTCTTTTTTTTAATGAGTTTTTCCTTCTTAGTCTAAACAAATGTCCCTTTGACACGGCCTTTTTCATTCAATGTTAACCACTGAAATTGGTCTAAGACTAGAGTTTTAGTGCCTGGAACGTTTTTATTTTTTATTTGTTTCAATCATGTGCACAGATAACTATATACTTTGGGTCATAATGTTATTCTTTTTTTTTTTTTTTTTTTACACAATTAGAGCAGAAAGAAAAAAAAATGTATGATATCTGCCCCTTCCTTCAAATATATAAATAAAAATACAAGATGGTCTGAATACGCACAAAAATTTGACAACATAATAATCCTGTCATTTTTAGCACATCTGATGTTGGTCTTGACCTTTTTTTTCACCCTGCCACAGACTAAGGGTTTGAGGAATTAAAACCAATACACTTGGTCTGGACAAGTCTTGTTTGTTTTTTTATTGCCAAAGGATACCATAATATTTGTTATATCATATACCATCACATTATCAGCCATCATCACTGAGGTACCAACAGAAGCATACAACACAACCAGAACCTTGTGACATCAAAGGATCTCTCTTCTATTTCTTTTTCTTTTGTAGTTTAGAAAGTGGAGAAACAGCTGGTGCCTACAAAAGCCCCTCATGTCAATACACAAGAGAGGCTATTTGCTTTTTTTTAATTTGGCTAATGCCATCTCCCCTTCATTTTAAAAGTGTGCTTCAAACAATATATAAACATAATGCAGTCATTCAAAAACTAAGGTTTGTTGTTTGTGACTTATTGCTGCTCAAAAATCGACAAAGACAACAACATTAGGCCAGTTACTGTTATGTCATGTAGTTATAGAAGTTAGGCCTGAGGATGGGTTTATCTGCACTTCTATCATGTTGTATCTAAGACTGGTGGAGAGCACTTAAATCTGTTTGACCCTAATCTTTTCTTAACCTCGATAGATGCTTTCACTTGTCTAACCTTTACTATTGGTCAGTTCTGTTATGTTTGTAACAATCAGACAAAACCCTTCTGCAGAGGCTTAAAATCAATTTCTAAAAATTCAATTTGGATCACCCGTGTCAACAAACATACCTTACAAAACCACACATGTAAGTTTAATAAAAGTATCAATCTAGTATGGTGGCTGTAGTCAACTTGCCCTCATCTGTAAATTTTCTTTTAACCAAAATAACGCCCTTGACCCTTAGTGCACTTTAAAAAATAGAAATCAATTTACTCAAATGTTTTCATCCCAAGGACTCAGCTGTTTTACTCTGCCCCATCAAACAGCAACAACAAGACCAAAGGTTTATCCAATCAACTTTAAGGAGGTTCATGTTTGACACAGTGTACATGCAATCTCAGTTACTAATATAAAATATAGATGTAGTGTCTTTGGATTATTGCAAATAAGTTAGTGTGACCTAGTATTCAGTATTCAATGCTTTTAAATGTGACATGTAACTTCCAAGGTCATTGTCTATTTTCTCTCCATTAAATATTTTTCCAAAATACATAGATCCTCTTGTGTGTGCACTCTAACTGTTAATGTTAGAGTTAATGTGAGATCAGTGGTCAGGGGGTTAAAAGATGTGCTAAATGGGGGCACTGCAGGTTAGGGCTAGTAATACCACACTTTTCATCTGTAAATTGGACTCTTGGGCCTTGGAGAGCTGCGCGCAATTCGCCAAGTGATCCACGCGGGGCGCTACGACTCATCCAACGCCGGGACGCTGCTACTGGACGGGATGCATTCAAAGTTGAAGAAGTAAAATCAATCTAAATCCACATGGCGCAAGAGATGCGAGCTTGTTGGGACATTTCGCTGCATTCCTTGAAGAAGCGGGCTGTCTCCGGGCCTTGCCACTCACTCTCACTCACTCATGCCCCGTGTAATGTCCTCTCATCCCAACAGCGGCAGTTTGTGCGTCAAGTACACTTGTCAGAGGATGAGGGCGAGAGAGGCGCGGAGTTGAGAGGCTAGAGTTGAGTGAAAGTGTCTGAGGGAGGAGAGAGAGCACCGGGAGGAGGAGAGGAAGACTCACAACACCAGAGTGAGACGGAGTGAGAGAGCGAGGGGAGGAGAGCTCCGTCGCTCCCCGTGCACTTGGCAGTCTAGTTGCGGGCTGCTGTGCTGTTGCTGTCGTGGCGTGGCTGGTCGCGCCAGGCGGGGGAACTTCACCACACTGGAGCCCGGAGTCCCACTCTCTCACCTGCGCAGTTCGGAGCTGCCATGGGTCTCTCGCCTGGATTTACGGTCCTAATTCTTCTACCGGCCTTTATGCTGCACACCAGCGGCCTTTACATCGCCAGTAGCGTTGGTAAGAAACGTGCTCACTGTTTACGTTCTTCTCCTTATCTCAGTCTTTATCGGTGAGTCTGTATTGCATGGAAAAACACTGCCAGGCTTTTTTGTAACACAACTTCTGTGTCCTACTCTAGTGTTTTTAAAGACACTTTCCTGGGCTCCACAAGAGTGTGTTTTTGAGGGTGTAAAAAGACACGGGGTGCACCGGTTGTTCCTGTGATTTTGCGGGGAAGTAGGCTGACATTATCTGTCGCAGGTATCGATTTGTCACAGGACGCTGGAGTCGGATGTCAGCATATTGATCACACTATTATCCTATCACTCCACCGACACTAGAGCAAGACAATGAGAAACCTTTGTTTATTACTAAAGTTCAATAATGATCAAGAATAGAGCTCGAGCTGACAGTGAGAAAACAGCGTGAGAAAGCCGCAATTAACGCCTTGATCTTGTGCTGGCTTTCCTGTTGACGGTGGAAGGGCACAGAAGGTGTCAGGAGCGCAGCGCGCACTGCTGAGGTTGCCGTTTCCAAACGCGCACTGCGCCGCGCGAGCGAGCACCGGGGTCGCCTCTGGGTTCCTGGGTGGGGCTGTGTGTGCATGAGAGAAATGAACTATAGAGTTGAATTATTTGGATTATTTGGTGTGCCACACAGAAACACAGAGTAGAGATTGAAAAATTCTACAAAATGTTTGGCATGTGTCTAATCCACTTTTCCTTGTGTTTTGTTCCATCCATTATTTCCACACCTCATCCTTCTCCCATGGCAACTCCTCTCTCCATTGTATGTTTTTTGTTCTTGTTATGTTTTTTATCTTTTTGCCATTTAACAATTTTTTCTTTTCACCTTCACTCCTTTCATCCTCCTGTACCCCCCCATCCACCTGTGCTGTTGGCAGACTCCCTGCAGCACGTCCTGGGGGAGTATGGACTGGTGAGGCCCATGAGTGTGGATGCAGAAGGCCGCTTCCTATCGCATGCCGTGTCAGCTGAGCACATGGCAGAAGGGCAGCCCCGTAGGCGCTTGAGGAGGGAGGTACAAGCAGGCAATGATGAGTGGGAAGGACCGAACGACGCCGAGGAAGACCAGGAGTCCACAGCACGACGGGAAAAACTTTACTACAATGTCACCGTCTTCGGCCGGGAGTTCCACCTGCGCCTGCGACACAATGCCAGGCTGGTGGCCCCCGGAGCCAAGATAGAGTGGCACGATGACAGTGACAGCATCCGGCACACAGAAGCACTACATGATGAGTGCTTGTTCGTGGGGGACGTCACAGATACGCCAGGCACTACCGTGGCTATCAGCAACTGTGATGGACTGGTAAGTGGGCAGCGGACCCCATGTTAGCCTCTAAAACAGTTTTTTACAACTAGCACAGTTATGTTTTCTGTGGTATATTTGCATTTATATGATTGTCAAAAGATGTAACACGTATCAAAATTAAGGAAATGTGTTGTTTCAAGGGAGGGGCAAGAATGCGACGGGCTGGATAGCTGTATACTGCTGCAATAAACAGCAGAGAAAGAAGATGGTTTCCGGTTTATTCACAGCCTTTTTAAACTTTAAACTAACAAACTAAACACTTTAAACTTCCAGCTATTTTCTACATTTTAGGAACTCAGTATATAATCTTATGCTTGTTTAAAAAAAAAAAATACATAAATGTTTTATTCATTAACCAAGAGCTGTGCAACGCTAAGACAATCTAAAATCTGAAACAGCTGTTGCTCTTGAAATATTACTATTTATCTTTGTATTCCTTTTGGCAATGGACACATACTTTACATCTTCAGTGGAAACGAGGATTTTGTGCTTCCATTCGTCCGTTTTTAAAGCAGCTACACCAACTACTGTTTCATGTTGGTATATTGTATGGCATGACCCTGCCGGTTATGGTCAAAGGGTTGAGGGATGCTTATACTGCTCTTATTATGATCTTCGAGCTGTGTTTTTCTCCAGGCCTGTCATAGCAGACCCACTCACATAGTCATTCTCTCATTTAAGAAACCTTGCAATGCTTTGCCATTAACCCCAGATTTAGTGACACAGTCATTCCCAGTCAGTTTAAACTTACAGTGTGTTACTACACTTAGATGGACAACACGAGTACTACATTTTATTGAGACCCAAACTGTAAAATATGGTTGGAGGATTGCACGGCAGTTGCAGCTTGAATTGTAAATGCTTTTAATAGAGCAGACATAATTAATAGAGAGAAAGGAAAAGGAACTGACAAACAGTTGGTGAATGGCAGTCGGGAATAGAGAGAAGGGAGACACAGACAGTGTGATGAAACTGCGTGAGAACTGCTGAGAGGAGAACATGGAGTCAAAGATAAGGTGGGAAAAGTAAGAGGCAGCGGGGCAGACAGTAAATAGCATTCAAACTAGCATGCAGACTGGGACATGGGAGAAGGAGTTCCTCTATTAGGGAATGTGTTCATTAGTCAGCCAGATTGGCCCACCGCTGGAGCTGAGTAGCAGCAACTGGATCCGTTTAGGGTTGAGGACACTGGGGACTGTGAGAGCAGCTGAGAGAGCAGGCAGGGAGCCAGGACAGCCCAGGCATGACATGCCCACTTAGGCTGACACCAGCCAGTGGCATCTCTCTGCTGCTGCTCACTCCAACCCGCCAAAAGACCCATTGGTCATCCTCTGGTCGCAGTCTATACATTTTAGAAGTATCTGACATGGCCCACTGGTCTATTATAGTCAGTCCCACTTAGTCCACCTGGCTGTCTTTGCTTTAGTATATTAATGTGGTTCCTGGGTTTGACTGTGCAGACATCCCCTTCTTGCACCATATGTGTACAGCAATTAATCCTGCTTGATGGCAATCGTTTGCAACTGTTTAATTGTTTCTGAAGTCAGTATAGGTGTCTCTTGTATACATTTTTAACACATACATAAAAAAGTCATTGAGAAGCTCATTTGATAAAAAAATATTTTTGTTTGCTAAATGTATTGTGAGTACGATAATGCCTATTTCATATTTTATGTGTTTGGCTGTGCCCACTTCCTCACTGACCCTGGACACTCTTTGCACCACAGTCAACTATGTGATACAGAACAAATCAAATGTACTGTACTGTAACTAAAATACAAACAAATAAATGTTAGGGAGACGAGGAATGATGAAAGGGTTAAAGGTAGTAGATGGTTAGAAAGAACAAATGACCAAAATAAATAGGAAATGAGGAAAGTGCACAAGGGAAAAAGGAAATCTCTTGGTATGGATAAATGACCTTTGCAGAGAAATGGATTTGTGTAAAAAGAGGCTGAGATCAGCTGGTTAGCTCTGTGGCAGGGTGTGAGGAGCCGGCACTATATGAGAAGTGGGTGCTGCTGTGTGTGCTTTTGGTCCAATGTAAAATGAAACATTGTGTATTTCTACAATGTTCTGTTTTTGGTCTGCACAGAGAGGCACTTCTTAACACACTTTGAATATGAACTTAAATATGCATTTTTTGTACTACCTCTGGCTAGTGTGCACACGCATTACGTCACGTCCACTAAAACAGCGAGGAGTTTCAATCTCAAAGCCTTCTGATTGAGTTGACTGTACAGGCTTACAGCGGCAACCGCCACAAATTCAGATCAAGCACATCAGGCTGTTGCTGATGCATGTATAGGTTAGAACTTTTTTATTTTAATCATTAAAACTTCTATAATGTACTTTTAAGACGCAGCATAGGGCTCACAGATAAACTGTCTGTACTCCAGACAACACAGCACCCTAATGAATTACTAGTCAAGTCACTTCTTGTTCTGTTGTTACATCATTAAATTGTTTAGGGGATGTTTCTGTGATCTGAAAGGGTATGGATGCTTTTGGACTGAAAACAGCAACAATAACAACAATTTTGTTGTTAAAGTGTATTTGAGTTATATGTTAATGCAAATAAGTAAATGCTACAAATGTAGAAACATTTATGGTCAAGGCTATAAACTCTGCTGAGAGATGTGGAGACTGTGTCGGCCTATATCTGTGGTCATGTAAGTGTGAGCTCAGGTGCATTTATGTTTGTTTTTGGGATACGTTGAATGGGCCATGTCAGCAGCGCCCGCTGTCTTCCTCTGTTTTTGAAGAAACACAGACTTAGCTGTAAGAATACTGTTTTAGGTGGGAAAGCCTTACATATATTGTTAAGCATACATGATAGAAAGTAATAAAATAATAAAGATTATGAAATACATACTGAATTTGACTAAAAGTGGTCAAAAGGAATGAATCAATAAATGACTGCTGAAATAAAAATGAGAAAATGAAGGTTTGATAGAGAGCAATAAAATCTGTTGTTTAAAACAAGGATATATTTTACTTTAATGGCATGCAAATAAAGTTTTAATGTTTTAGCTCTGAAGAAATTGATTTATTGATTATGGCACAATGTTTAAATAATCACTACAGCAGGAATTAGGTTGATTAATAATCATAATTAAAGTAATTGTAGTTGTAGGCTAGTCAGACACACCAATAGTAGCTATTCCAGTTTAATAAAAGTCACTGGCAGGGCAGCTGCAGATAACTGTGGGAACAGACTCAAAGCTAATTGTTAGGCCACAAATAAGAAGCAGGTAGGTGACACTTGAACCCAGTTTCCTGTCATTTTCAGGTTAAGTCCTTCACTTATCCACTGCTCCACAGCTGTAGCGTAAACACTGCAGACAGAATACATGTGTGACCACACCTGCAGTGCACTCCGATGCTCAAAACATGACGGGAAAGTTTTCTGAACTATCTTTACCTCGCCATGATACAAAGCTATGCACACGTTTCTCCTATTGTCTCCACCTCTCGGTCTTTTTCTTGCTCTCTGTTGCTCTTCTGTCTCATGTTTCTTGGCCAGCAGCGGTAGCAGGAAGCAGGAGAGCTCGCCTAATGATGGTATTAAAAGAGTCAAGGAAATGACAGAGAAAGAGAAAGAAAAAGAATGTGGCAGACAGCTTTTTGCTCCCCAACACCCACAGACTCTGGTTCTGGCAAAAAAAAGACAGAGACAGCAAGAGACAGTGTTTCTTTAGCGAACAGTCTTTGTCTGTTTTTAGCAGCAGCTCTGCTTCCAACGCTGATCAGAAAGTGGTGTTGAGGGTATTGCCTGCTGTCAATGCAAAAATGTGACATCCAACAATCCAGATTATACAACTAGATGGAGATATTTTACTTAGTACGGCACTGTTTATTCACCTGATAATAAGCCAGTGACACTTAAGCAGGTGTTGCCTTGTGTATTCCAATAAGCCATGTTTATGTGTGGCTCTGTGTGTCAGTGTGTTCATGTGTGTTATTAGTGCACAGCAGGAATGCTGCAATGTTTTTTTAGTGCATAATTAGACATCAGTGACAAGGAGGGATGCTAATACTTTGACTGTTTTCTGTGCCTTAAAGGTAGTGTAGTGCAAATACAATTAAACTGTATCATTATTACTGTACTGTACTGTACTGTGCTCTTAATTTCACAAAACATTTCACCAAACAAACATGCAGTGTTGCAAAGCACATCCACATGCAGACATTTGTGAGCCAGTGTAGAGGTTAATCATACAAATGAGTGTTGACAGAGGGGCAGGTCATGCACTGTAATAACCACAGAACTTCAATAAATTCCAGCGACACGGACACTTGGGCCAGCCAAGCCCCCAGAATACGCTCAGTCATTACCTCCACATTAGGAGTCAATAGAGGAGGCAGCCGTAGGCTGAGCCAAGCTATCCATTCATTCAGTCAGCCTGCAGTTAAGCCTGGTCAGGCGTGGCGGCTCACTGGACCCTACAGTGTGTTATTCCACCGCGGGTTACGCGATAAGCAGCTCTCCACTGTAATCAGCTCAAATTGAAATGATGACATCAATTACAGCGAGCGCACAGCTGTTATTGACCCTGGCCTCACTCACTGTGTAGAGTAGTCTTTGTTTAAAAAAAGGATGGAGAGGGCGGACTGGCGGCAGGAACCGCAGGGCCAAAGGGAGGGCCAGGTGTGGAGAGCTCAGACTGCTGAGGCATGGCATGAATGGAAAGACAGGCAGCGATAGGGAGAACACTGTACGGTACCTGATTGCAGGTTCCACCCTGCAGTGTAGCTCCACTCAAACACACAATTACTCAATCTAGAGCTATTATCAGATGGAGAGAGCACGGGAGAGTCAGACAGACCAAAACCAAGCCCATTTGGAGGAACGCTACACAGAGAAAAGAAGTGCTTTTACCAGGGCTGTGATTACTGCTGCTCACTCAGTGCACTTAACCAACCCCCTCACCGCTTTCCTTTCCCCTCTGTCATTCACAAAGAGCTGGCTCAAAGCACTAGACTGTTTTGAGTGGTTGAAATAACAGGATTCACCCAAGGAAATAGTGTAGTGGAACCCCAGTGATTATAGTGGAACACCCTGCTGACATCACCACAAGTCACAGATTCATACTTAGATCAGCTCCAGCGCAACAGAATAACCGCCTGGGATAGACATTTTCTATTAAGTTAGTATATTTAAAATGGTACAATATATTTTAGAGGGACTGAAAGGCTGCGTATAGGACATTTTAGTCTTAGGGACCTTCCGAGAGCCTTGCAAAACTGAGCTCCGTAGTGGCATATACATGGCAGTAGTGTGGCATATACAAACTTATAAAGAGCTTACTTTCTTTGAGGTCAGGAGTTGGATGTTAGATTTTTGAAGTGTGTGTGCATCTGGAGCAAGGCTGCCAACAGACTCAAATTGACAGGGCTGATGCGGAATTTTCTTATGTGGAGGGCATTTTGATGATGATGGTGTTGTGTGTGCAGCAGTTTCAATACACCTGTACACTGTAAAGACTTAACATAACATAGGGATTAAGATAATAACAAACATATGCTGAATGTGTTGTGCAACCATGTTTTCTTCATTTGGTAATCATTTTGATACAGGTAAATTATGTGATTATATTATTAAATCTAACACAGTAAATTATTCCTATTCTGCAGACTGAATTGAAACAAATACAAAATACCAATTAGACAAATAGATTTTATTCTTGGCCTGTCTGCTCTGCTGTCAGTCACGCAGTCAGTCAAGCGTTCCCACAGGCCACAGGGCTGTGCGGGATCGATGGGAGCCACATCAGCACTTCTCCTGCTAACTGGCCTCCATGGGGCATCTTGGAATTGGACTTGGAAAGGCATTTACCACAGCCCTCCAGCGTCTGAACTGCCCATCCCCTGGCTAACCTGTCTTGGCTTCACATAGTCAGGTCTTAAAACTTGTGTAAGATGTTATTTGCTCAGAAATACAGGACAAATAAATGGCAGTAGTTCCATTTAGAGCTCGACAGATATGGATTTATCATGACCGATACCGAAATTAGGGGGAAGTGAAAGGCCGATAGCCGATATAGTGGCCGATATCCCAAACAAAAAACAAACACTGTAAAGAACTACTTTTGGTCCTGTTAATACAGTTCAATCACTTGACAGTCAGAAAGCTCCCAATTCTATGAGGCTATAAGGAAGATACCACTATAGAAGGTGTCACTTTGTAGCCTACTTGGTTTATTATTATTATTATTATTATTATTATTATTATTATTATTTTTCAATTTATTAGACGAGACAATTCTCTGCTTCGCTTTGGCCAACTGTTCTCCTGGCAGGTGCACATGATACCCGGTGAATACCACTAAAATTTAAAAAGACAGGTGCACTAGTCATCTTAATCAGAATGTTTTATTTACGTATGTTCTCATTCTTTACCCTTTATTTCTATAAAGCTGTTAAATTAAACGTCTGTGCTCAGTTTTGGTGAAAAGCCGTTAGTAGCCTCTCGAATAGGGTGACCATATGTTCCATTTTAGCCAGAAAGTCAGGTTTTTTTCAATTTCCTCCATTAATCTGGGATATTCACAACGTAACTGAGCCTGGACCCCCTCAACACAGGCTCATGAATAATTAATGAGTATTATTCTTTATCGTAACTTTTGGATTGTAAAAGCAAAGGATAGGGAGCGTAAATGTAGTTTATATTACTAAAAAAAACTTTTTCATTTACTAAAATATTTACTTTGTTTACGCTTTCAAGGCTAAGGTTACAATTCCATTTAAATTTACGTTTCTTTATTTACATGTACGCTTTTAGGTTTATAATTTTAATTCTTTTCTTTGGTTTACAATTAATGTGACCCCCGTATCGACCCCATAAGTTAAACATTCAAAAACATTGGTCTGATTAAAAAAAAAAAAAGTTAACAATACAACTGTTTGTTTTATGTTAATTTTATAAAAAGAAGATTAGTCAGCGCAATCAGTTCACAATTCTTTTGTGTTTCCTAGTGGGATATAGGAATTTTTGTTAAGGGGCTGTTCTTTGATTTGCGTTTATAAAATTAAAGTGTCCCTACTTTTAAATCAGCAGCACTTTTTTTTAATAAAGAATACTTGAGACGTGAGAAACTGTTTTGTTTTGAAATGAGCACACGTGTAAGAACAGACCCCCTCCTTCACTGCTCACTTTGAGGGAATGCCTCCCAAATCTCATGTACGAGCATTAGAACACTAGTGTTTGTTTACTACTGGTTTCGCTGTTGCATTAGTGGACTCACTACTAACTAAATAATACTCGTAACATTACCCACGTGCCAGAATTAGTGTCTTTCCCAAACTCCCCACAATCAAATATTTTCACCTTAAAAATGAACAAAAATGGACCTTCAGGGAATGCTATTGTAAAAAAGAATCCCCAAGACACTCTCTGGTTTTGTTTAGCTCTTGAGTCGTTTTTCTCCTTTTCTAATATTCCTCAAAAGGAAATTTTCTTTTGCCACTACCTGCTTCTAGAACGTCGTTCATAACGTAACACACGCAGAAACGTTCACTGACAAGCTACAGAACCAATGGATAACGCTCGCCAATCGTCTATGATTGGTTGATGTTTTTTTGGTTCCACAGAGTATGAAGTTTATGGGTTATATATTTTTTAAAAGTACACCTATTTAACAGTGGGTTATAAGTCTGTTAAGGCAGTTTTAGATTATATAGAAATGTATCATTTAAAACAACATCTGTAATATGTTTAGAAGTGTGACGTAATCTTAATGCACCTAAAACTGGGCAAGAATTACCGCGGCTAACAGCATCACCACCTGCTCACAGAGAGTAAAGGGAAGAGAAAGGTGTGAGTCTGGTTATGAAAGGATACTCTCTTTTTTTTTTGTTATGTCTGCTTCTGTGATATGTTGTACAGAGTGCATTTTGAAGTCACCATGCTCTAAAATTCACAAGCATTTTGTCCCAGTCTGATGTAATTAGTTCTATTTGTTCTTAGCTTGTGCTTAGTTTGTACTGTTTACACCTTCTTAATGGGAAAGAGGTTCTCCATCTATGTGCACTCTATCTGTGTACACTTTTCCTCGGAGCAGGCAGCAGGAGAGCTTAAGCGGCAAGAATCACACCTCACAACAGAAATTCACACTTCCTCATCTTACTAAGGCTGCCTGTTTTTGTTTTGTAGAAGAGAAACAGAGAAAATAATCACTTTCCTGTTGCAGTGTTTTATATTTGGGTTTTTTGCCACTGCACAAGCGCTGTGGGAATTGTTAGTGTACCAGCATATGTAATATATTATATAATAATATATTGTATTCTAATAACTGGCTGTGTGTGGGCTGAAGTGAAGCTGCAGAAACAAAGAAACACATCTAGTGCTTTGATCACTGTGACTGATCATCTGCCAGAGTGTACAAGGAAAGCTTTGGATACTGACTGCAATTATATAATCCTGTTCGCCAAGATGTAATGGAGACTTTGAGATGACCTTGTCTGTTTTCAGCACTTTGTTAGATTGAGGAGCAGTGGAAGGTGCGTTGAGCTCAATTTGTATGCTCTATATCAGGGACAAAAACAGGATCTTGGACTTTTCTGTTGATTGTCCTTGAACTGAAGTCCTCTGCAGCTGTGAGGCACAGTTATGAATGACCTTTGCCCTCGCTATTAAGCAGTAAAGAATCAATTAGTGGTAACCCATCTTCATAGGAAGTTGTTTACGACTCACTGACATGCACGGAGCTCTGCACAGGATCAAAATGCAACAGTCAGCCATAACATTGTGACCACTGTAAATAATTATCATGTTACCATGGCAACTGCAGCTGGGTGGGATCTTTGACGCGCTACTTGAACATCCTTGAAATTGACTTAACAATAAAGAAAAAAACTAAAAATAGTAATGTTAGGTCAATGGCCCATCCCATAAAAAGGGTGATATAAAAAGTATACTACATTGTTGCCCCTACTTTAGTTACGCATTCTAATATGCATTCATTCATATGTTGGGGTGGTGGATGGGAGATAAAACCCAGGAATTAAGTTAAGTTTAAGGAAGTGTGTTGGGGAAGTTAAGATTCTGGGAAAAGTTGTGTGGTATTGCGTAAAGTTATGGTTTGAATAAACACACTATTTAACATTTTACCATTAATCATTACAATCCTTAAAATCACTCTTTCACCTGACCAGATACTCATAACGCATGTTACTCATAATGCATGTTACCGTTTAATAAGAATATATCTTTGCAAAATTAAGACAAATAAACTTTAGTTCACAGCATTAGCTTATATTTCCGGCCTGAGCCTAAATTGTGCACAGTCAATCCACTCCATTCGATGACACACATCGAGAGACGCAGCTCCACTTACAGCGCCGTGACTGACAGCTTCACTTGGAACACAAAGAAGAATGATTTTTTTCTCACCAGCTAATCCCTTGCCTCTCTCTTTCAGGCACACACTGACACTCAGACACAGACACGCTGGGGATATGGGACTCATTGTCAGGTTGTGCTCTATTGCCACACTTCATTTCTAATCCTCTTCCAGCCTCTTTCTCTGCGCCGCCCACCTTTTACACACACTCACAAAACCAGACTGTGAAACCGATGGGATTCTCTGTACAAGTTCCCAAATCAGACTTGGTGAGGGACATTTCTGGATGAAGAATGACATACAGCAGAAGCTATTGGAGAGCAGGAGATGTTCTTTTCCCTCTGCTTTCTGCTCTAGTTGTCGGTTGTCTGCTCATCTCGGGGCGCAGGACGGGTGTGGCTGCTGCTGACTCTGATGCAGTGTGACAGGACACTCCTCTCTGTCCTTTTTACTGGTGCGTGACAGCGTGAAGCGGCCATCCACCTCCCCCTCCGTCCTAGTCCTTCTCTTGCACACATCATCTTCAGGTGTGCCTTGGTGCTTGTCAAAATGTTGCTCTGTCCACTTCCTTGTGTGTGTGTGTGTGTGTGTGTGTGTGTGTGTGTGTGTGTGTGTGTGAGTTTGTTAAGATGCAGTGCTGCTATCTCCCTGTGTCTTCTTAACCTGTTGTTTTGCACCATCTTTGTGGCCAAAGAAATACTTGGCAGGTTAATAAATGAAAACCATTACAAACATCAATTATGTGTCAGCCAAAGAATATTAATTGTTGAAATAAAGATAATAAATAAACATAAACCAAACTTAATCACAGTAGATCTTTGTTTGTACTGATATTACAAACTCCTAATATGTTGTAAAATAATTTAGAGGTGTCAATACATTTCTCAATTTCTCAAGTAATTTAAAACAAGAAACCACATGCCAATATGTTTAACTTTGTATATGTATTTGATTTGGACAAATAGAAATGCAGTTTTTCCTGAGGCAGGGCGCTATGGCCTCGGGGGGAGGGGGACGGTGCATTAATGCTGCCCATTACGTTAGACTGAAGGTCTCTCCAGGAGAGAAGCACCAGAAATATTGGTCAATGGCCCATTTATGAAGATTTAACATATCTCTCTATGCAGAGAAAAGCTGTTTTATAGATTTAATCTTCAATGAAAATGTGAGTAATAACTTAAATCTTATATATTTGAACTATAACATTACCACATGGTACCCAGTTCTCTATTTCTGGGACTCAAATGTTAGTGTTTCATAGTGTTGTAGTATGACTCAACGCAATTGCTGCTAAAATTGTCATTTCTTCCAAATGTTTCGTGGGATTCTGTATTAGTCACACAATGTAGTACTGGTGTAGTAGTGTTACAACCGCTACTTCCACAGATTTCCCACTGAAACAGTGGAAGGAAAAGTCATTTCTGTTGATGAAGGTGATCACACCTTAATATGTAGCATTTTAAATGTGCTAGATCTGCTAGCTGCGCCCAGATCTCTTCTGCTGCATCCATCTTTGTCTCTTTTGTCCTCCCCATGTCTCTTTCCCGCGGCACACAGTCGAGGTCATTACCCCGGCTGAGCCACAAGCTGTTGTTGCCTAACTTTACTTTAATAATGGCCAGCCTGTCCAGTTTATCATGGTACTGATGTTCATGGTCTGCATGAAAAAGACACAGGCAACTTAAATCTTCTAATATTTTGAATCTGTATGGTATGTTTCTATAATGTATATCATTATTTCTATGAAGGAACAGGGATAATTAATGACTTTTGGATTTAATCCTGAGGGCTGCAGTTGTTTTTTGTCTGCCATTAATTTAAATATAAATACATTTTGATGCAAGTGCTTCTCAACCTTGTCAGAGTCTTGCATTTGTACAGAAACCTTTCAATTTCAACATTGCACAGTGTCTTTAAATTGAAAGGCAAATAACAATAAAAAGGGTGAAGTGTAAAACCCTAAGTGTAAATATAGTACTTTGATGATTTTCTTTTTTCTGATACTGCTGAGCTGACGCGTTGGTTGTTGTTGCTGGATGGGAGACTCTTATTTGTTTAGATGAATGTCCTCCACATGCTGCTGAACTCTGTCTACTCTGTGAAGCTCATTTCTCCACGTCTCCAGGAGGAGGGGGTGGTGAGCTGGGGGTTGGGAGTAATT
>JALDNG010000003.1:4677500-4747500 GCA_024349245.1 Neodontobutis hainanensis | reverse complement strand
TGCAAATATTTATTTAGTAGTGATGCACACAAAATGATAGATATTTTATCTTTTAATCTAAAATAAATGCTGATTGAAACAAACTGTATAAAGTTTAAAAAAGGAATAAATGTGCTTATGAGATGTGTCTTTAGCTAGAGGTAAAGTCGGGCCCTCCTCTCTTTACTCTCTATACTCACTGAATTGTAAGAATTATTTGCTCCAAAGAAAATTAATACTACATAATGTATTTATTTACATTTCATTATGGCTCTGTAACCGACAGCAGACTCTGACAAAAATGTCCTTGAGTTTATTGTTGTATTAAACGGTTTGCCGTAAGTTTAATATTTTTGTTGAATATGATAACAATGATAATATAACTCGTAATATTTACATTTCTCTTCTAGTGGAAGTTTATTATAATTTTTTTTTTATTATCCCCATATTTTTACACACCTCATAGAGATTTGGCTGCACTGTGTGTATTAAACATAAAACATTTGTGTTTTAGTTTTATGCTCACTTATGGAATATTGTTGTGTTTTTTTCCTAAAACCTGCAGTGCCGCATTTTTCATAAAACCTGCAAAGCCCCATTTCTGCAGTCACAAAAGGGAGCATAAATGTGGCTTTTGTTTCTTTTTTTCCCCCTCCCACATGGAATATTATTTTGTTGTTAAAGTAGTCTTTGTGATATGGGTATTACCATTGTTCATATTGAAATAACAGTTTTGAGACATATTTTGCACATTTCAAAGAGCAAAATAATCATTCTTTATCCCATTTTGGGGCTGGAAGCTAACTGTATGTTTTGATGCATGTGTTTTGATGTAGTGAGAATCCAACCAAGTGTAAAATGCACACAGTGGAAGGGTTACACAAATGTCCACACGGTGTAGGCTTAACTATTAAAAGACAGCAGTAGAAGAGGGACAGTGATGTGAGGGGTTGAGACAAAAAAGAAATGCTACTTCTTTTCCTTTTGGCTGTCCTCTTCAAGGATTGCCCCAGCAAATGATCTGCCTCCATCTCACCCTATTTCCTTCATCGTCTTCTCTCAAACACTACCTCCATGTCCTTCACTCCATCCATAAACCTCCTCTTTGTCTCCCTCTCAGTCTCCTGCCTGATCGCTGTAACCTCAGCTTTTGACCGATATATTCACTCTCCCTCCTCGGACCATGTCCAAAACATCTCAACCTAGCCTCTCCAAGTGTATTTCCAAAACAACTCCCATGCGCTGTCCCTCTCATGAACTCATTTATGACAAATAAGAGATGTCTGAAGAATACAAATGACTCTCAAAGCCTCGATTTACTAAAATACTTTTTGAATCCAGGCAGACTAGGGGACAGTGTTTCTACCGTAAATGGCTGGCATCACCTGCAAAACCATAAACATCCCCAACCTCTTGACCTCTGTGGTACCATGACAACCAGGAGTGGTTAAACACTGACTGTGCTGCCGTTGCATGAATACTTTAACCATGTGTTAATTCACTACTTTAAGATCCTTGTCATTTCTCTTCACTTAAATCCATGCAGCCCATTTAAAAACACTGTTATGTCTGTCCTGGATAGTCCATTTAAACACAGGCTCATCTCAGCAGCTCGCAGGAATATCAGTAGCATTAGCAATATGCTTTCCTTGAAACATCTTTAAGCATTTCCGTGGCGCGGATAGATTTTAGCTGATGAATGTTATGATGCTTTTTCAAAAGGCCGGGGGTTCAGAGCGATATCTTCGCCCTTCTCTCTCCGTGTCGTTCCTGCTGCGCCGAGCTGTTATGGCTGCTATTCAGTGGGTGGCCTTCAACAAGGTTTCTGGCATAAAGACGGGCTGACCTCCAGCGCGCCTGTGTGTTTGTATTTGCGCTTGATGGCTGAAAGACACAGGGCACGGAGGGTTAGACGCAAGTGTACAAATGCAATGTTTGTGTTTGCGCCCACCTACTGCATTAAGGCTTTACGTCTCTGTTCGTTACACTGTGGCTGTCATTTCTATCAAAGTGACAAAGTTACATGGCAAAGGCAAACTTGGCCAGACCTCAGTTGTCCTTTCCAATATTAAGCTCACATAGTAAATTAAATAATCCATTAGTTTAATAGCCACCTTTGAAAGATGACAGTTTATTGACTAAACAAGCTAAACAAATTACCTTTAAATTATTAAAGCTAAATAATAGTCGTGACTAATGCTTTTTATTATCACTGAGAAATAAAGGTCAATAAAAGTTGTAGTAGTATTATAATAGTGTGCTTAAAACAATTGAATTATCAGACGTTTCCCTCTCAGAAAACTCTCACATTAACTGGATTAATGTACTGAAAGGCTAGACAATGATTGTATAAATGGATAAATTATGGTAAGATTAGTTAGCTGATTACTAGCTGTTATCTGTCCACACTTGGATAGCTAAGAGAATTCCTTTTGTCCACTGCAGCTGCACTCAAAAGTATAAAAAGACTTTGAATTTTGAATATTTTAAATCTGAAAGATATGTTTCTTACAGCTCAATTATTATCAGATAATCCTTTAAATGTATCTTGAAAAGCTCTTTACACATGTGAGAAGTCATTACAACAAATTAAACTTGTATCATTAGCAATTTACCATTTATCTACACAGACAAATGAAAACAGTTTATCTATTGAGAATGTTTAAAAAAAAAAAAAAAAAAGGAAACTATCATTTTAATTCCACAAAACACTGGATAAAAGACTTAATGTTGCCTTGTTCTTGCCAACAATAACTAGAGGAACCAGGGTCTTTGAGTGACTGCCAAACAAGCTCATGCACACTCTGGCAGGTAACTTCCTGTCTCGGTATCCAGTCCTCTCTTCTGTAGCGCCAAGGCCGTTGGAGACCCGGCTCTGTGTTTGAAGTGCAACAAGCCCCCTCTATCTGGCTACATGTTGCAGATGGGAAAACCCAAACTTGGCAATGGGTGAGACACGGGCCTCATAAAGAGAGCGCTCACAGGAAATACAGTAGTAAAAGGATGGACGCACACATATAGTCTCGCCAGGAACTGAAAATAAAGGGAAAAAGACCAAAGTGGAGCCAGTCTATTTTTCTTTAATGTGGCTGCTATAGTTTATTGTCGTTTTTTTTAATACTTTTTCTATTGTAATCCATTTTTCTGGTTGGTGCAGGAAAACACTAGGTTAAACACTGCATATTTCACCTGGCTTAACATTAAGCATACATCTGGCATTGTACCTGAGGTAGCTGTCCCGTTATTAAGCTCTAACCATTTATCATTGACACAATATTCATATCTCTGTTTACTGTTAATATAGTGAGTGTGAGCTTGCCAAATAGTAAGCACAGAATGTTTTTTCATGTACCATTAACTTCCCTATAACTTTGTTTTGGGAAAGTGATAAAAAACTTTCCCCCAAAAAAAGAACCAGCTCAATAATAATTTCTACAAGTTCAATATGTAGTTCCTCTCTGGCTTCGTATTAAGAGCAGTTGGCAACCACTTAACCGTCCTTGGGTTAGGGTGACCTCGGCCCTGCAGACTCAAAAAGGCTGTGTCCCATCTAATGGTCAAACTTAGAATCTTTGTTATGTCAGGAAAAAAAACTTAGCCGCTGTAAATGCTTAGTATCCTTAATATTGAGTGGTTTTGGATTTTAAAATTTAAATGAGTCAAGTTGCAATCTGCAGTGTTCCAGACAAAAATGTATCTCCAAAGCACTTTGTAATAGTTAAACATTTACTTTCTGACATACTTTATAAACGAGTAACAGTTGTGATGTTGAGCATCTGAAAGTGAATGGTGCCTAATGTTCAGACAGACAGTGCACTGGGTTGTGTCTATGCGCCGTGATTCACACATATTAGGCTCGCTCAGGGATCTGTCCACACAGACAGACCGAGGAAAGATCAGAGATCAGATGTACACAGACGCTTCGGTGCATTTCTATTGGCGTCTGGTGCAGAACAGGAGACATCAGGTAATTAAAAAGAAAAGTGAGAGAAAGTACAAGAGCGAGGGAGGGGGTGAAGGAGAAAAAGAGGCCAGTAGGGAGAAAGATAATGGACCTCCAGCTCATGCAGCTTTGCCTGAAAACATAACTTGTCATTAGCAGAGCCATCAGCGAGCATCATGTTTAAGCCCTGCCACAGGAAGCGTTATTTCAACAGAAAGATTTCCTGGAGGGACGGCTGCCTCATTGTCTCTATCTTTACCATTTTAGGAGTTTTTGATTTACAGCATCTGCATGTGCTCCTATGTTGCTGTGGAGGTGTGTGTGTGTGTACACTGGTTAAATATTAGAGCAAGACTGTCACTCTAACTTAACATGAACTTTTAGAATGCTTTTAGGCACTTGCTTCTGAGTGAAAAACTGGGATTGTGAAGATGTTTAATGATATGCAGTCACTCTTCCTCCTATTTGTTTTCTGCTGTCATTGCAGCCGACAGTAAAGTTAGCTTGTGTCCGGTGTTTGTTGGTTTGAACCCTTTCTTTCAAGTTGACAAACGCTCTTGAAAAAACACACATGGTTCACTTTCACACACCCACACAAGACACACAGACGTGCGCGTCATCATGCAGGCTGGCTCACACATGAAGTCTGAAATGGATACAAAATATGGCATATTATAAATAAAGTTGACTGGAGCTTGTTGCTGTGAACATCTTCAGTTTTAGAACCAGCCTCTAAAAGTTTTCCTTTGACATGATTGGAGACAGTAGAGATAGGGGAACCAAGAAACTTATGGACAGGTCCTTATGGACCCGTGAAGCTGTTGTTCTGCATTGTTTATGGGACCAGATGTTATTCAGATATTTGTGAAAAAGATTATTTAATAAATGAATGTTTGAAACAAGCTAATCAGCATTTCAACCTGGACACATCACCATCAGTTATTCACTTATTCATCTCAAAATGTGTTTTGCTGAAGAATATTCAATAGATGGACCTCCAGAAAAATTGTAAAATTAGAATTAGCCATTATTTTCTAGTATTTCTAATTTGAAGTGTGACATCTTTCCCAAAAGCATATTTACTTGAGTTATAACAAAACATTTAGTGAAGCTCTTGTGTGCACTAAAGCCAAGAAGAGAATGATTAGATCAGACACTAATCAAGTAAACATGGCCCTCTTCAAAGTCGCTCCAGTGAACAAACAGAAAACAAAGGTCCAACATGCTGGGCTAAAAATGAATAAATAAAACAAAAAGTGGCCCATGCACATTATTCATGCAGTGCTGTCCATTTGAACTGTGCACGCTGTACCTCAGAGCAGTGAAGAGGTGAAGAAGTGGCACGGCTCGCCCTCTCAGCTCCAGCTGATTTGAACTGAACGAGTCTCTGGTTCTGTATGTCTGCTAAATATTTCAGCAGTGAAGGTGCCTGTGCTAAACCTAGCCACAGCGCTAACATGTCATTGACCATTAGTGCTAACCTGCTGCTTCTGCTGCTCTGTTTTATCCTCACACCCTCTTTTGTTCCACCAACTTTATTTTCCGTTTGCCTCATGCACTTTGCCTTTGGCAGTTGACTTCCTGGTAAAAAGTGTAAACTGGTAAAAACTGTGGCTTACCTGGTAGATGCATAACACATAAGAAACGAACCCAGGTTTAAAACTCAGCTTTGCTTAATTTGCTCCTCTGTTTCCTGTCTATTACCACTGTCTCTATAAAAAAATACAAAAATAAAATGTGAGAAAGCAGCTTGTATGGTGATGGTTTCAGGCTTTGTGTTCTTTTATAAATGTGACACCTGTTACATTATGGTGACAACTTTCGAGCATTGCAAAAAAAGAAGCTTGTAGTGATTTGCAGTGACATAATATGTTCAACATTAGCACACAATGTTGTGTTGTATATCTCTTAAACAAGTATAAATTGATTGAAATCCTAAATGAATATTACTATTAAGAGCACAAAAGCACACAAACAGCACAAATACAATAGTCTAAATGAATGTGTGCTGGTGTTTTATGCAGCGGCACACACAGCTTCATAACACAGAGGTTGGATCAATCAGGAGAACAACAGGCCCGGCCTGTCAGCTCAGGCACAGTCTGAGCCAAATCGATCCAGAGACAGATCTTATTGGTGTACACTCTATTTGGGTTGCAACACACACTGCACAGACCCAAACAGTCCACAGACGTGACTCATGAGCTCCAGGTAGGAATCCTTTATAGTGGCTTTGGCCTGACTTAGTAAACCAGCTCCACAACATGGATAATATGTTTGGAAGAGCTATGGTCTTTAGAAAATATTGAGGAACTTGACAAAGATTCCCTTTATATGAAGAAGATTGAGACAAATGGATTCAGTGGAAAGTGGTTTCAAGTGACAGGAATGAGTTAGAAAAGCTGTCAGCACTATCCTGTCTCTTTGACTGGGTGTGAATAATAAACTATTTCAAATCCCAAACAACTTCCTTTTTAGTTGGGTCCTGTCCACCAGCAAATTATCATTAAATAATTGAGCTAATATTACAAAAAAATGACATACAGTGAGTTACACAGGGTGTGTGCCAACACGCAGAAGTTCCTAAAACTCGACTAAGTCTTGCTGATCTTTTTTCTGTGATGATACTGTGTGTTTGCTTGTCTTTGACTATTGGCCTATCTATTTTAAAGTAAGTTCTAAGTCTGTCTGGTGTGTCTTGGCTAATTAAAGCTAAATTATTGATAGTCTGGTGAATTATTCAGCGGAGATAATTAGATATAGAAACAATGGTAAACACAGGTAGTGGTTGAACAGGAAGAGAGCTGAGGAACAGTGTGGCCTTTATTCCTCTGGCTCTTGGCCAGTTTCCCTCCTCCACCCGCTCTATCCCCTCTTCCTCCATGTTTATATCATTCCCATCACTCCTAGCATGATGTCTGTCCTTGACTCTGCAGTGTTCATCTCTCTTTCTCTCTGTTTTCCTTCCTTCCTTCCTCCCTTCCTTTTCTACTTCTCCCCTCTCGTTGCCTGTACCTGCTCTCTTCACTTTTTCACTCTTTGCCGCACCCATTAGACTTTCCCTCTCCCTGTTGCTATGACATTAGCTAGCTGGAGCGGTGTCAGGCCGGTCTTGAGGGATGAGAGTAAGGAGCTAAGTCTTGCTCTTTTCATTTAATTACTCCTCCCTCTCTGCCCCCCTCTTCCATTCTGCCTGGTTCCCCTGTACATCTCCACCTCCTATTCTTCTGCCTCTCATCATAATATTGTCTTTTTTCCTACCTGGCTTGTGCTACCTGTCTCCGTGCACACACTCTGCCTGTCTATCTCCATCTCAGGGATTTAACATCACACCCACATGCTTCTTATGAAACCGTTCCCATCCTGCAACTCCACCCCTTCCCCGTTTTTCCTTTTGTTATTTGGGTGTAAATGTTGTGTGATTCCAGCTGTAGTGTGACTACAGCGGTTATGCATTGGCCTAGGCTTGACCTTGATTACCACGGCGACGGTGCGGCTGCTCATTAGTGCTGGACTGGAGGAAACAGTTGGTAATGAGGGAGCCGAACTGTCCTTAGGGACTCAAACACACACATGCATACCCACACAGATGCCAATGCACCACTTCATATTAGCACTTGCATGCACCTGCTGACACCTGCGCTTATGCAAGAGCTCATACATAAGCAGCGCACAAACACCGTCTTCGTTCAGAGCACATCTTGGTCTCATGGCCCCCCACTCAGTTGTCTCGCCTCACCTTCTGTTTAGTGTTTTTTCTCTCCCACACACATTCTGCCTCTTCCCCCCGACGCTGCCTTCCTCTTTCTGTTCTGCCCACCAGACAGACCTCGCAGACCTAGCTGCCCACTGAGTTCTTAAAAGCCTTCAAACACCACAGTGTCGCCCTCTATTGGCAGTGTTCTGACCCCCTGCCCCCAAGGGAAATCATTCAGAATCCCCAAATATATTTACTGTATTAAATTTCACAAAAGACAAGCTTGGCTTTTGGGGATTTGATGAACATTTTTGCTAATATTTCAGTGAGAAAGGGCTAAGCAGCACAACTGTGGTTAACCGTTACTGCACAAATACTGCTGAATACGGCACAACAACATGTAATGTCTCTGTTACTAAAGTAATCATCTTCACAACACTAATGTTCAATGGAATTTAGTTGATATGAAAAATAAAATTGCTTCTCCTACAGTTGTCCTGAAATAATAATTTGAGGCCAATGCTGTCTTTTGTACCAGGCTATAAACAGCAGATTTTAGTTGTACATAATGCTGTTAATTGTGTTTCCCTATATTTCCTGCTTTGTCAATAACCCGGCCTTTTACTATGCGCACATTGGACACTATTAACAATAGTAGAACGTAACCTTCTTAAGTGCACATTTAGTTTTATTGCATTCTATTGAATAAACATGACAGAGTTCTCTCACTGTTGGTGTCTCTAAATGCTACATTTACACATCAGCTGTCTGTAACCAAGTATTACTCTGTGTCTCTCACGAAGGGAAGGCTAGACTAACACTGTTAATGGAAGCCTGTGATTACAAATGATTGTTTATTTATCACGTTTTTGTTATTAAAAATCAAACTCATTTTCATTCTCACTATAAACTGAAGAAAAAGTGAAACATTAATAATAAAACCATAAACCAAGCATGTCCAGGGTTTATTTACATAAAACTGCTCTTTGCATTTAACACATCTTAAGCTTTCCTTGAAAAGAAATGACAAATATGTTCCACTCGGGCACTAAGTACTTAAGCAGAATCACATCGGTGACAATGATTTGCTTATAAATGTGTCTGTTAAAAATATAAAGAAGTTTCCCTACCATTTTGATTGCAATTGAAAGATCCTGGAAGACAATGCATCCTCCAGTCCAACATCTGCAACAAATGTGTTTCCCATTTCAGGCCTGTGTGCCATCATGACATCACTGAGGAGGTGCAACATTTGGCCTTAATACTGTGCCTCAAAAGCTCTCAGTCACATGCACAGGTACTACTTATATAGGCAGTAATTCAGCTTTTGAAACAAACATCTTGTAAACACTTTAATGGATGCTGTTCATTTCCTAAGATGACCTTTTGCCAATACATACTTCGTTGTTATACCAACGTGCTGCATGTGTACCTTTGAGTGGACTTATTACTGGTAAGTCTGATAGTCCACATTGATCCCACATCAGAAGCACAGCTGTACAAACATCGACAGAGCAGCACATATTCAAAGTGAGGTGGAGTTGTTCTGGAGCTTCACAGTTTTTCATCACATGTTGTCATCTACTTACACAGGAGTTGGCTTTTCCACAGCTTTGAGCGGGGAAGAGAGGGCCTGTGGAATTCAAATTACAGGTGTAAAAATATGAGACAGAGACCTCATTTATGAGACCTCTTCAACACATGCAGAGAGAGGCTCTATGTTAGCGTGTCTGGTGCTAGAAGATGCACTTCTTGCTGTTTGCAACTGTTTTTTTCATCAACAAAAAGGCAAAAGTCTGAATGGACTGTAGAATCATTGTTTCATCAGTAAAGGTTGTGTACAGTTTTCCTCCATTCTGCTAATAAAAGACCTGCTCGATGATCAACAGGCCGTTCTCTGATTATGGGGCTCTCCGGAGACCTGTGCTAGTGCTTGTGGGAGGGGGGTCAAAAGGGTGGAGAGCACTGGCCAACACCCAGTTAAATCCAGCATTTGATTGGCTCTTGTCCCCGCCGTGGAGACCATTTTATTGGATGTCACATCAAGCAGTCAGCTCAGAGAGCAGGTAGGGGAGGGTCTCGGCTCAGCTCTGTTGCTAGGTTACAGGTATACCCAATAGATGTGGAGATACAGAGATAGAGTAGAGATAAAGACGGAGATGGGTGTGGATCTAAGCACGGATCTGTTATGTGATTGTCAGCTGCAGGGAGGGGTCGATCGGACTGAGGGTCAGCAGGGCTGTTGCAGCGGTGAGACAGAAGAGGAACGACATGGAGAAAACCTTACAGGCCGATTTTACCGCAAGAAAATGAGGTTTTAGCATGTTTGAGCTTCAGCATATATATATATACTTTTCCAGATTCCAAATAAATTACGTCGACAAACAGTTGACCAAATATGGCAGCTCAAATTATGCAGCTTGATTTGTTGAAACACATGTACATTGTGTATGTTCCGCCTTAAAATGCCGTGTTTTCTGACACATGCTCACAGGTTTTAATTATGACTGGCCAACGATTCCCAGAGCTGTGGTTGTTTGTGTGTAATTCATTAGGGTGCTGTTGTATTAATCACACACTGCTTCAGACAACGCTGTTGCTGATAACAGCTGTTCCGCTGCACTTAGATTGCAATAATAGAGCGGTCAGTTGCCACTAATCGGGGTCATTTATCAATCTAGAAGAACACACACACATACCCTTGCTGATCGATGGCTTGGCCCGGCCCATAAGAGGGATTGATGGGTGTTTGGCTGCGGTTCAGTGTACTACTGTGTGTCGGGGCTGGCATGAGAGCACCGGGCCACTGGCGCACACAGCCTTAAGATTAACCTCCATTAGATGAAAATGCGTGGTAGTCTTTTCAAATACTGTCTATAACTGTCAAGGTAAGGCGGCAAAATCATATTTCTCTTGTTAATGGGTTTGTTATGTGGCGCACAGTCCAACAACATTGTTTGTGTCAAATGTTTTTAATTTAAAGAGGAAAAGCTTATATTGGTTTGTTTACCCTCACATTGCCCCTATGTCTGTTTTTTCACCAGAATAAATACAGACTGAAGCTGCTTAAACTTTCTGCAAATCAGTTATCTCTTAATTAAAATAATCCTGTTTACAGTACTCAAAAACTGCCTCAGTTACAGATCATTAGTGTATTATTAAAATATAATGGGCTTTATGAACCAGTGCAATGATTAACATACTGCAAGAGAGGTTGTGATTTAGATTGCCTCATCTGTTCTGTGTGACTTTTCCATCCCGACATCTAAGTCATACATTACCAGCTTACAAGTCTGTATCAGCCGGGTGACCCACCGCAAGGTTAGCTGTGACAGGGTCTAGCCCTTAGGTTTAGCCCTGTGTTACTGGACATTCAGTGCATCATTATGGTACAGAAAATGACTTCTGTCTGTCAATGAACTGATGGTGTTCTGTAGAAAATTAAACTGAAGGTTTTCTTCAGAAATCCGACCACACACTGCAGATGTAAGGCTTCTCAGCTGTCCCATAATCCTTTATAATTCGTGTCTTATATTTTTGAAGCTTGTGTGCATATTCCTTCATTTACATAAGGTAAAATTGGGATTTATAAAACTTAGACAAACACATTGCCTTAAAGGCATGCACCTCCTCTGAGATTGCCCATGGTGCTCTGCCCCGAGGCCTGTTTGCAGAGCTCTTCACAATAGTGCTTTGTTATTGTCTGCGCTGAGCAAAATGTTACACACCATTAACCAATTTCTATGAGTGGTTCCAGACTGGAAACAAACTTTCTCTTTATTCAGTGTTATATTATTATATGCTATTAAATGTTATTTTTGTGTTTTCATTTTACTGTAACTGTGTTTAAAACAACCTGAGAGTCGTTTGTTATTTCAGGCAACACTGAAGTTCAGTTTCACACAGACATTAAAACTGACTAGGTGCAAAGATTATTTTTATTTTATTTTTTAAGTACATTTATTGAATTTTATTTTTGAATCTTTTTTCTTTTCAACATTCTTTTCCTTTTACCTCAGATTGTCGAGTTTTTGTGCTCATCTGTCTTCATACTGATGCAGATATATTATCCCTTTTTTGACAAAAAAACTAAAAACAAAGGGAGGGAGCTTCTGTCCTGAAGAATAACAAAAGGAATAGGATGTGAGACAAACTGTCTGTCTGGCCTGCTCTCAGTCTCGCAGTGAGTAAGTGCCAGGCTGTCAGCTTCTGTGTTATTTTGGCTCTGTGAAGGTTCTTACCCTGAACCACAGTTTCCACATATGACGTGGTTAGGCTAAACCAGGTTTGCTTATGTTATAAATGGCTCTAGAGTCTGTTTAACTACTGTGTCATGCTGTCTTTTCAATTATTCTCTTTTTCCAACACCTGGGTCTACACTAGTGCTTGTGAGACAGCGCAAAGGCTCAGGTAGTAAGTCTGGGTATTCTAGGAGAAAATATTAAAGCTGCAGATGACAGCAGTGGGGTAAAATCCACAAAAGAAAGAGTTTAAAAAGAGGGAAAGGGGATGAGATTGATCTGTTTGGCTTTGGAGGCTCCACTTGGGAGAAAGAAGGGAAGTGTTCATAGAGATAACAGTGGTGTTATGAGCCTCATGAGGGGCTTTTCTGTTTATTTTGTCTCCTGTTCTTCCTTCTCAGCTGTATTACACCTTTATTTGAGTTTTAGTTGAGTGTGGAGATCCACTAACAAAACTATCCAAAATGTTCTAACGTAACAATTTCCAAAAAGCAGACAGACACAGCTGATGTGAGTGTGCATACTGTATTTTTTATTTGGTGAGTGACCATTTTTAGAGACCACTCAGTGTAATGAGCTGAGCGCTGTGGCGAGACTGGGGCTGCATCGCTAAGTCATCTGCAGCTTAAATCACCCTGGCATCTGGCTCCCAATGGGCACGTGCACATGAACACACACAATCTGACACGATCTGTTTGTGATCACGCACGTGTCTGTCTGTAACTAGAGTTTTTCTGTTCAAAAGGCTATGTATAGGAGGCGTATGTTGAAAATCTTTCCATTAATCTACACCAGGTGGCAGTGTATTCACAAAGTCTCGAATTAGCAGTCTTATAAAACTCAAAATCACATTACATTTTTTTACATTTACATACAGTTAGTTATGTAAAATACATGTGACCTTATTGACTGGTTTAAGTGCTGGGGTATAAGGACCATCATTTTGTGGTGAGTTTCTGTATTTACTCATGACTCCATCTAGTGGTACAGCTGTCTTTTGATGGCACTTTTCTTTTGGCAATTATCTCTTATGCACGGGTAATTCATGGTGTTGTAACTGTCCAGACACTTGGCATCACTTAAACACATTGTAAGTGAACACACTTTTTTCAGTAAAAAAAGTGTGTTTGATGTGTATATTTTGTTTAAGGTGCATTTTTAAACTCTATCCAGATGTTTCACATGAAAAATACTCAATGCACATTGTCCCCTCACCGTTTGAGGTTGCTCTTATTCAGACCAGATCACACGCAACATGCCCACAAACACAACTTATTAAAATTTCTTGTGTAAGTTAAGATTTTAGTAAATCGAGCCCTTCCTTCCTTGAAGAAAATCTCTCCCTTTACAAAGCCCAGATCATCCGTGTTCCACTCATCCATTGCATGTCCTATATTAACATAATTACTGATCACCACTCTCTCTAAGCAAATAATTGAATTCATTGAATGAAACTGGATTAATTCTTTAAATGAACTTGATTTGGATAAATCCATTTTCTCATATGACTACAGCAGTAAAGGTTTGCCAGGGGTTATAAACATCCTTGCATGTTTTAAATAGCTTTCCTTTCAGACTTAAAGATTAATCTGCTTTTGCCAGAGCTCTATTTATAATCCTTACACCAAAACTTGGCTTTGCACAAAGCTTGTTGGGGGAGCATAAAGGTATAATTTGCTGCTGATGCGATTAAATAAAACGCTATTAATATTTGCAGTGACGTCCCGTGTGTTCCTAATCTCTGCTCTCGTTTAAGTGTGTCTAATTTTCCAAATTTGGCTTATTATTGTACGCTGCTGATTCGGTTATGACTCAAAGGGTGAATGAATGGAAAGCATACACAGTAGTGAGTGAGTCACTATCAAAGCTATTTGTGTGTGTGCTGTGTGTGAAGTTAGCCAGCAGTAGTGGGACCATGCATCAGATCAAATACACATGTAGTGACACCAGATCAAACACACATACTCTTACTGGGAGCAGGCCTCAGCTGAAGCGCCCAACCCAGTTTGACTTTGATCCTCACCACAACATCCGCTCTTCAACTCCAACGCTGCTTCTCTGCTACTCTGCTGTCTCACGTGCCCTGCAGGACACTTACCCCGGACTCATGTTACCCCTTTCAGATCTTCAAATAGAGCGCAGTCTGTCTTCAAAAGCAGTGGAGCTTCCCGTAGTAACGGGACACTCGGGCAGTACGTACAAAACAGATTTGGAGCCGGCTGATCTAGGTTCAGGTCTCAAAGGGAGAGTTTTGGTTAGTGTCATGATCTAACTGGCCTTGAGGGTAATAATATCTATAGCTCTATATGATACGTTACACTGCCAATGTTTACTTTTGTCTAAAGGTGGACCAGATGTGACGTATTCAATGGTTCTGCAGTGTTTTCCCTTCAGTATTTAAGGTTTATTCAAGGTAAACTTTCTGCATTTATCCAATGTTAATGAATCTCCTATAATTATATATCAGATTCTAACTGTGACTTTATGTCGGACCATATAAACATTTATGTGTGATGTATCAACAAGAAAACAACAAAAAATAGCAAAATTAATGACTTAACTAACCATTCAGAGATTTATTTGTATTTGTGCTCTTTTTTGAACACACAGTTGTACGTCTTTATGAGCTTTCTCAATGTCCTTTACAAATTCGTTATAAAACATTTCATAAATACAACAAGGTCCGGGCTCTGGGACTACAGACACAATGGAAATATGAGAAAATTTAATTCTTGTGCTCATAAAGGACAACATCATTACTGTCTAATGTGTGAGGCTATGCCATGTATAGTGCTATTAAAAAGCCATTGAACAGGTGGTATTTCTTTCCGTTCCACCATATTGTTATCAATAGCTACTTCCTCGCTGTATACAGATGAGATCAGATCCATATTAAGTCCCTAAAGCCACGGCCGTGTCTCTGCTATATCGTTCTCTTCTGTGATGTACAAATCTGTAGCAATCAGCAGAGATGATAAAAAATGCAGAAAGCAGCTGCGTCTCACAAGGGAAGAGGGGCTAATAAGCTTCATTCTTACACGTCAAACCTAATAAAACGTTTTCACTCGCAGCACCCAAAGGAGCCCAATGAATTTAGCGTAATAAGAGAACAAATGTAGCAAGGCAACTCGCCAGCAGAGCCTGGACTCATAAGACCGAGGACCAGGCCAGGGCCACCATAGCTTTTGGTTCTCCAACGTGCACCGTGTGGAACATTCAGAGGGAAATTATACATATTAATTAAACATGCTGTTGCTCTGATTGGATAACTGCAGTTGATAAATTCTGTCACTGGCCATGTATTCATTGAAAGTACCTACATTGAATCTGAATTCCAGCCTTTTGATCTGGACATAGTGTTTGGACAAGGCAGGCTGTAATCCCCTTGACTAGGACTTGGCACTTGGCTTTTCCTTTTTGAGGAGATGAAGACAATGCTCCTCACTATGTCCGCGGACACTTTGATGCTTTATTCACTTCATTTTTCAGTCCAGTTGTGGAGCTCCCTCACACCTTCCCCTCTCTAACCCCTCGCTCCTTCTCTGCTGGCTCTGATCGATCCAGCCATGTCTCCCAGTCCCACATGTCATCTTTTTTTTTTTGGACACAGCTCTCCTCTCCCCGCTGCTTGGTATTCTGGAGTGGGAATGCATGCACCATCAGATCCATCAGCTCCAATCGGGATGCCGCGCCACGACTCGGGGAAATGAAGGGATGAAGAGAAAGAGAGGGGCGGGGGGACTGTGAGAACAGGGGAGGATGGGAGGGATAGATTGAGGGCAGGTCAGTGGCTTGTCGACATCCTTCCGGGACCAAAGCCTCAGACTGACAGCCAGAAAGAGAGAGCAGAACAGGAGAGTGAAGGCAACCTTTTTATTACTGAGGGCTGCTTCAGATATTATCCATTTCTTTCCAAATCTGTCTCTATGAGGTATTCAAGTAACATACTCCTCCCTTCACTTCAAAGTCAAAGGCATATCCACAGTTGTAGTCACCAATCTTTCTATTCACTCTCCTCCTCTGTGTTTATATTTGCTTAATGTGATTCCTTACTGGTTTGTTGCGCTTTGTCTTTTTTGAGTGTTAAGCTGCACCGCTCTGGGCTCTTTCATTCTCTGTAATCTAAACATGTAGTCTTTAGTTTATCCCACAGGACCCCACAATCTTCCCTTGTCTGTCACTTTTATCAGGCTCTAAAAATCGTATTTATCTGCCTTGTAGCTTAGATATGATATTTATACACTCATACAGCGATAACGTAATAGACTCAGCCGTTTAGAGCCGGTCATTGCTCCCTTGAGTGGGATTTGTGACTCTTTCAACAAAATTCAAGTCAAGACAGAGCTTTTTATCACATACTATACTGCATTTACACGTCTTTTCTATCAGAGAATGTAGACGCACTGATCATATCATAGCTTTTTCTCATCTGTGAAGCCTCTCTGTGTGTTCTCCCCAATGGCTTTCCTTTACAGCAGTGCGTTGCCGTGGTAATTACAAGTTGTCTTAAATAGACAGAATGAATATAAAAGACTGATGGGCAATTTTTCCTTTGCCTGTTATGTCTGCTTTTGTGCTGCAAATGTCCGTATACACCTCTGATTTCAGCTGTTCCAATATAGGAAGATACCTGACAGAATGTGTTAGTTCAAGTTGAGAGTAGGACAGTCTCGTCCCACACTGATGTGTTGGCCATTTGAGAAACCAGGTGTCACTCCGGGCCCCAGGAGGATTCACCACTGCCCTCTAGACTCCTCTGTCCTCAAAAAGTTTCCCAAACACACAGCATTGGAGCGGTGCAGAGGGGTTTTTAGTACAAACTTTTGAACAAAAAAGGTTGACATAAATGTTGATACTACGATTCAAAAATATCTACACTTTGTCTTGATTTCAGGCTGGCATGATCAGAACGGAGCAGGAGGAGTATTTCATCGAGCCGTTGGAGAGGGGAGCAGGGGTGATCGAGGAGGAGGCAGGCGGACGAGGCAGGACGCACATTGTGTATCGCTCTTCTGCAGTAAAGAAAGCACCTGTCAGCCACGCAGCTGCAGACTTCCACTCCAGAGGTTAGAGGCAATTCAATGTAACCTCTGATAAACAATGTATTTGAAAGATTGATTCTGAGAAGAATGTCACTTGAATTGTTGTCTGCATTGAAACCAGAATTTCTACAATCCTCTACAAAGTAATACTTAAAAAAATAAAAGAAGAAAAGAAAGAATACAATATAATATATATAAACCTTCCCTATAATTGGAAGAGTGATATATATATATATATATATATATATATATATATATATATATATATATTAAAAACCTTCTTATTATAACAATACTTTTCACCATTTTTACTTAAATATCAGCTGTACTATCCATTAGCATCACTAGCTACATATTGCTCAGTGGTAGTGCAGTCACCCTATGACCGGAAGGTTAGTGGTTTGATTCCCGGTCTCCCCACAGTTCATACTGCTGTTGTGTCCTTGGTCAAGACACTTAGCCCTCCTTGCCTACAGTGAATGTGTGAGTATGTTTGGTGATGGTTGGAGTCTGTAGGTGCTAAATGGCTGCCACGTCTCTGTCAGTCTGCCCCAGGGCAGCTGTAGCTACTGATGTAGCTTACCACCACCAGTGTGTGAATGTGGAGTGAATGAACAATTGATATGTACAACGTCTTTGGGTATCTTGAAAAGCGCTATATAAGTATCTGTGGAGGTTCTCAGTCATCCAGGGCATCTTGAAAAAAAGGTTTGAGTAAAAGCATCTGGACTTCGTTTTCAAGGTGAAGACGTTTCGTCTCTATTCCAAGAGACTTTGTCAGTTCTGAGTTTAACTGGTAAGAGAGCTGAGCTTATATCTCTAAAGGGAGGAGTTTCCCCTGAACAGGTTTCAGGGGAAACTCCTTCCTTTAGAGATATAAGCTCAAAAGGGCTTATAAATCAGAAAGGGTTGTGATCTTCATGATATGTGTTTCCCAATGGTATAATCCCTTCTGGCCACTTAAATATATTCTGCTAATGTCCAGCCAATAGACTGCAAGTTTATATGAGTGACTGCCCAGTGTATTAGTCCAATCAATTATACTGTTGCCAAGCTAGTAAAAACCCTTAAGGAATTACCTTTAAAACCCTAGAAATATTTTAAACTCTAAACGCTGTTTATAATTATACTAAACAAATGTATGCAAATATCGAGTGAGTCACAGTGTGATCCTACCGTTACATTACACCTCCACACATCCTCGTGCCACTGAGCTAATATCTCAGTGAGAGAGGCAGTGGCATAAGGAAATGCATGTCACATAGAAAAAATTAACACCCTGCACATCTTTTATAGAATAAAGAGATTTCAGCACCAACATTAATTTGAGCATGTCTTTAAACTCTTCAGAAAGGGTTTCATTGCATATGAAATATCGTCCTTTAATTATTACCAAATAACAAAAAATACTGTGTATGTTTTATTATTGCATGTAAACATATTTGTTAATAAATAACAAAAGGGGTTTACTTTTTTGCTGTTTTGATACAGTGTGACTTGATTGTAACCCTCTTCAGAAAATGAGATTAGTATGAACACATAGAAAAACAAGAAATAAAAGAATATATTAGAGTAGGTACAATAGTCTTTATACTCCAGTGGAACACACAGTACATGTGTCAGGTACAAACCTTGTATTTCCAAACCTTGATCTCTTCTACTTTTTAGGAAATATTGTGTGTTTAAAATCACAGAACGCTGCGATATCTAAGCTCATTCAGTCTTTTCTTTGGTTCAGTTCAGACTGACTGCAAGGAGGGGTATTGATATGACACTTCATAAACCCCCCAAATCCCATACTGTTTTTTTTTCGTCTCATGAAAAGTTGTTTAGAAGCATAAGTCCTTATATGTTTGTACATTACTAAATTGTTTTCCGTGCTTGTCTTCTCTTGGCTCATGTCAATAGTACACAGTGGCTGTCCTCTGTAATCTAGGGCCTACAAGAGAGTTGTCAGCAGTGGCCTTAACAAATGTAACCGTCTACATCTGAACTAATCACCAAAAGAAAGAGATATTGAGAGACTAGTGTACAGCTTCACTTTGAGTCTATAGAAGCAGATGAGATGTGCATCTTCCTATTCTGAGCAGTTCACTCGAGAATGCCTAATAATATACAGTGAGACAGAGTTTCCATAGGAACACCCAGAAAGGACAGACTGCACTGGAGTAACACTGATCTGCTCCCACTGTTCCTGATACCATAGCACACACTCTGCAAAAAAAAAAAAAAACTACACAAAAACTCAGGCACTTATAGGGTATCGCTGCATGTCGCCAACATAAGTCCCTTGATCACACTTTCCACTCGTGAACACACATGGATGCCGTGCACAGACAGGCAGACACAGCACGTCTCACCGCTCCTTGTTTCCTTTGAATCGGTCTTTCTAATGAAGAGTGGGGTGCAGATCAATAGCGTAGGATAGAACAGGCCACTGTGTGTTTGTGTGTGTCTACTGTGTGCACGGATGGCGTGGGCTTGAGTTCTGTGGTCGTCTGGCTTTAGAGCAGGGATTTTTAAGCTCAGCTAGCCGACAGACAGACAGACAAGGAGGCATGTGCGGCTTACAGCAACATTTGATGTGTTTGTCTCTTTGTTGCTCCACTTTCCTTTATTCTTCGTCTTAGCTACTCTAGACCACTACATAATGTAAACACAGGCTTACCTTCAAGCATTGCATCAGATCTCAGTAATATCACAGACAGGAGAAGCAGCTGCAGCCAAATACCTTTGCATTCCTTCTTTCTGTCTTACTCGGGCTTATACATCAGACAGACGGGGGAAGATTAATTTATAATCAATCAATCATTTCTGAAGCAATCCTCTGCAAAGCGTACTTAGTTCACAGTCAGTTATTAAATGTTAGACTCATTTCCTTTCTAAAAACAGAGGGAAGGAAGTTATATTTAGAAAGGTAATAGAGGAGCTCAAGAAAGAAAGAAAGAGCGCTGAAGGAGGACAGAGATTGATCGGTTTCTCACATCATAAGCTGAAGAGGTGTGAATCAATATCCTAAGTGGAGAGAACAAGCTTTATTATGAATAAGGTACATTTGTCAATTAATCGCTGTGGCAGTAAAAATGGAAGGATTGCTATTCATTTAGACGCCACTACACCCTTCAGTACTTCTTCTCTCATGTTTGAGTCTGCTTCTTTTTTCCTTCATTTCCCTCTCATCTCACTCCCATGTTCTTGTTTGTTTCTGAGTGTGGTCACAGAGGGCGGGGTTTATTCTGTTGTCGGTGGGGACTGGACTGTCTTGTGTGTGTTGGTGCGAGCCTGTAAACGCTGCCAGAGTAGCGTAGTGTCCAGGGGACTGAGACTTGCCCAGACAGATGGACTACCACAGGGTGTTATCGGAGCTCAAGTCTGATACCTGGACTCAACTTCCACAGACATTCTATCATTTCACTGGTTTTATCTTAGTTTTGCCTCTTCATCTTTAAAAGATACAATGCTAGGAAGCTTTTTTGCGGCTTGTACCTATGTCGTTGGGCCTCGGCTCCTTGTCATCCATATTGTCTAAATTATTGTTAATAAATAGACAATACAGTATTATGTAAAGGATTACGGATTGCTGTGTTCTTCAGCAGTGCTGCTCTCTGCCATTCTCAGTTTCTGTTTTGTAGTGCCTCTGCTCTGAGCTAGACTTACGATTGTTTTTTTACTCATACAGTGACGTATAGGCTTGAGCGAGTGGAACAGGGTCAGACAGAGGCCACTGGTGCTAGTCACTGTCTGTTAACATCTGCCTCCCACATCCACAGAGTGTGTGTCTTTATCTCTGCACTGCCTCCTGCGTCATTTTCATCCTGATGATGTCACAAAGCTAGTTATAACGTGAAAAGGAGACTATTACACAACTCAGAAATGACTGAACGTCTTGACAAGGCTCCCAACAGACGCTGTCTTAGCCCAAATAAACCAGGGTACACAATAAGACACCACTAAAAAGCAGTTATTGATACAACACAAGTTTATGGCCTTTGTAAAACACTAAGCTTGTTACCCTGCTTTTAGACTTTTAATTGAAAGGTTTAAAGGGGGATTTCTTGAGTTTAGTTAAAGCATCTTTACCACACACACAAAACAGCCCAGCAGCAAATTCCTGGCTAAATAAAGAGAGACTATATAGTTTAACATAAGCCCTGAAAAGAAGTCTGAGTCAAATTAGATTTGACCAGATTTTAAATATAATGCAGTATAATGCATTCAAATTATGTTAATATTTAATAAAATATAGAGTTTGTATTGTTGAATTTGAGGGTACTTACAGGGCACTGGTCTCAGATCAGCTGCTTCTTTATACAATAGCCACAGCTGATTTCAGGTCAGCAAAGCTGCAGGACCACATTGTGTTTTCTAGCATGTATCAGATACATGTGTTTTATGGATGTAATAATGCCTGATGCTATTAAGAACATGGGTGTTATATTTGGTGCATTAACTCTTCCCAGCTTAACTAACACATACAGATGTGCACATCCACATGCACATGGAGCAACAGTGTAGTGTGAGTGTGAATGGCAGCAGGTGTGCCTCCAGAGGAAATTACACGGCTTGTACAGGAAGTATTTGAGCAGCAGCTGCTTCCTTTCAGCGGCCATTGCGTCCCACCACCCAGCTACAAGTGGAGAGTGGACTCTATGAGCTTCCTCTTACCTCTGTAGGTTTATTTATTTCCAGTTTTTTGTCTGTTGACTGACAGCACCGTGTAGCAGTGTGTTGCTCTTGTGTGTGTTTGCCCTGTGTGCTTGTTTTACTCCCAGCACGCCCTCCATCGAGCCGTCACTCAGCAGTGCTTTTAAACAGCGCTGGACTCCAGGGATAATAGCAGGGTGCAGTCGACCTGCTCCAGTCTCAAGCCACCTCTGCTTCACTGACCCACACACGTGTGTGAGACCATAGAGCATTACGTCTCAGTCATTGAGGCAGCATCAATATAACCATGCAGATCATAGTATTTTGTCAGGAATAACACTTTTCCACTGCCTGCTGGCATTGCTAGACAGTGTTTTAGCAATGACAAATTTGCTTTGTCATAGACTTAGACTAGACCCTGCTAAATAGCATCAGTGGATTGTATTAAAAAACTGGACCACGATTACTCTAGTTGTCTGTGCAGTTAATCTATATTTGTAACTTTTTTTAAAAGATATATTATAAATTAAAAAACTTAAAAACTTGCATTAGAAACAACATACAAGCTTAAACAGTGGAGCATATCCACAGTATACTGTGTCATTGTCCCTGTAGGGAAAAAAAATACATTATCAATTATAGAAAAGGTTAAAGCAAAGGAGTTTTTTAGTCTAGATGCCTTTGCTTTAACCTTTTCTTCAAGATGCCCTGGATGAGTGAGAACCTTAACAGACATTATCATTTGTAGAGAACATAAAATGCTCAATCTTAATTTTGATTTGTGGTCAAATGACACAGTCTTCAGTCTTTTATTAGTAAATGAGTGTATACACTACAAACTAATCAGTACATTTTAAAGTATTAAATTACTCATTATTATTACCTAATCATAATTCTGTCAGGACATGTTGGATTCCTTAATCATTGTCTGTTTTTAAGGATCGTTGTGGGTATTGCAGGGTTGACATGCAGGGTCTCACCCGGCAGCAGGTAAAAGCGTGTGACAACAATTACGTGCTGCAGAGTTCCCTGGAGGTGGCCAGTGTTTTGTGCTGGCATCAGTTATGTAAGAGCCACCCTTAGGGACAGCAGCTCGGGGAAGATGAGATGGCGTGTGACTTCCTTCCTCCCACTACTGTCACAGTGCAGCACACTCTACACATGCTATGTAAAACCTGCCATTCTTTAGACAAACGTGTGAGCCGCTGCCATCGCTGAATAATCTCGCTCCACAAAGATTCTCAAAGGCTTTTCTTTTCTTATATAAAGGCCTTTTTGCAGTTTTCTAAAAACACAGATGTTTTCACTTGCTTCGGCTTATTACAGCTGCTCTCAGGACAACGTGGGTGTTCTCTAGTTTATCTTTTCTCCTAACTCTCTACATTAGCTTTAAACTAAAAGTAATCAGGCAGAAAAGTGTTAGACACACCTGCTTGAACATACATAGCCCTTGAATGGCACTGTAATGTTCATCATTATGAACTCAAACACCATGTAGGTTAACAGTGTGTGGCAATATGTGTGCAAATAGGTTTGTAATGGCAGCAGATTCAGTGGTTAATGGAGCCTCTCATGTGAATGAGGCTCTAAAAGAGACTTGCATTCACTGGGAACTGTTCGCTCTGTGTGTCTGTAGTTATCTACTTTAGTAAATAATAGCCACATCCCTCAAGAGCACAATTGTACCCTTTTAGTGGTACACGAGTGTAATAAAACCCACATTATTATAGATGTCATTGATGTGTACTTTGTCAGTTTACAGAAAAGGGCAGGGGTCTAAACTGCAATTTGGGCACATTTTCTAATAAATGGCCTTGAAAAAAACTATTTATACCACACCAATGCACAACAAAGGTTACCTGAAAGTGCTTAACAAGAAAAAAAAACAGCTAATCCCTGCCTGACCTAGCACATTTCCTGTTGCTCTGCAGACAAAATGTATTAAACTCAAGTGTGGACGTACTTCTATAATGTTTGATGATACTGAGCTCTTAGATGGGGTCACGTCACATTGTTCAGTCCTCAAACAAGACAAGGTCTTTCTCCACATTAGTCTGGGTTCATTACTAGGCATTACAGCTTACTTAAATAGATTAAACGCAAGAAATTCATTTTCCTAACGTCCACATTTTAATGTGAAAAGTTTCATCTTAAATTAGCCTCATAACCTAAAGAGTCTCTCTAATTTATTGTGTCATTGTGTTGTTACTTTATTGGCACTTTAAGCCCCACTGCCTCTTGTTTAATGAAAACTGTAAGACCCATACAAATGTAGCCCTAATGCACAGCTGTTCATGTAGCGAGAATGAAATTGTCAAAATGGAGAGTGTGCCTCATGGCTGCTGTCTGATTAGCAGAGTGATGTGTGGTGGTGGGAGTTTGTTAGGCTGCAGTTCATTTGCCGCCGTGCCCCGTAGGGAAGTTTAATTGAATAAAAACAGCTTAGTGCTCCTTCAATCAACAGTGGCTATAATACTAGCCATGAGTGCACAGGACAGACACTCGTTCAAGGCACAGGCAGTCAGTGGTTACAATAGGCTTCAAATCATGTTTGTATCTTAGAGTAAGATGATGATAGCATGTTTCTCAGTTCTCACTGCCCGGGTACATCTTAGCATTAATCTGATCTGAATGTGGTTCCAATAAAAGTGGAGAATGTTTGTGGAAGAGTTAGACCAGCTTCAGAGTTGGAAATCTGGAAAAACAAAACAATGTGATAACTGCTGCAGTCTGCACAAAGTGAACCATAATCATAACAAAATGAAAAACCTTTATTTTCATTTTCATATTTTCCCATTACAGTCAAATGTATTTATTGAAGGATTTATGTGCATCTGCGGTATCCTAACAGTTTAACAATTCAACAACTTTAAAGAAGGGCCAAAACAAGGACTGAATTTTGATCTGACTTTAGATTTTAGTTAAGATAGTATAAACAGACACAACAAAAGGCAGTGCATTGTGAGTGAAAAGCCTCAGACAGAGGCAGAAGCTTATAAATGCCAGCCTACTTTCAAAAACTACCACAGAGAAAAAAAGGCCTCAAAGAAACCATTTACAGTTATAACTCTCTAAAAAAGTTTTTTTTTGTTGTTGTTGTTAGTTGGTGCTGTTCCAAAAACAGCAATACATCTTCTTTTGATCCACTCTTTGTCTTTTTCTACAGTGAATTTACAAATATCTCTCAAATCATGTCTGTATGTGGCAGACGACTGGTTCTATTTGGTGAATGAGCTGACAGAAGATGACTCATTATCTAATCCAAAAGGCTTTACTTACAACATGTAATACTAATGCCTAGGATAGAGGTTTAATTTATGACAACAGTGTATGACAACAGCTTTATAATCTCATAATAGTCATATGAAAAGGCGAATTGTGCTTCAAACGAGGCGTTAGTCACACTCTGCTGAGTAGTAGACAGTGTAAGGAGGATTCAGAGTGTACATCATTTGAGTTTTTCGAAGCACTACTCACTGCCTGTGGAAACCTTCTGCTTTTACTACAGTGTATTAAGTGTCCCGTGCAGATGTGGTCACAATCATGCTGAGACAGTTACCCAGTGCTGGCATGTCTCTTTGTGTTGTCATTGAGCTCATGCATTAGCGCTGCCTCTGCTGCCACATGTGTCTGAAGCGATGGGAGCAGGATAGATCTTGCTCTGCAGCAGATGTGCTGATGCCAGGGATAAGTTTACTTATAAAAATGTTCCGCCCTGTGATCCTTCTCTTTCTATTGACTTTGCCACTATTTCTCATAAATGTGGGTTTATTAATACATTCCCAGTCAGGCTGACAGACAGATCTCAATTGGCAGCTCTCTGCTCATTCACCACAACATTTCACATCCCTTTTTCTGCTGCTTTGTCCTTTTGACCTTTGTCCATGTCCCGTCCCTCCCCCTCATTTGTCCTGCTCCTCGTTCTCACCCCTGACTCTAAGCACATCCCTACAGCCCTAAATCACCTCAGACCTCATTTCTTCATTACTGAGAAGCCACAGTCTGTTCAGTGTTCAGAGGACAGTATGAGATTCTGACTGTATGATAACCTCACAGTTTGACGAAATCATGAAGGTTACAACTCTAAATGTTTTTAGTTTCTTGGCAAATGGACCATAAGCAAATGTTGGATTAAGATCCAAAAACAAATAGGATTTTTAAACTCACTTTTACACTAGTTGCATTAGTGTTACTCGCCTATTCATTTGTAAACACAAAGAGTTATGCTGAATAGAGAAGCTGTTGTATAAAGGTGTTGTTCAGTACTTCTGGTCTTACATAACAAGAACAGTATTTGATGGTATTAATGATTATGATATTGTGAGGTATACCCAGGTAAACATAAAACCAGTGTTACTGTCAATGCAAAGAATGAAAACATGAAAAAAACAACTTGCAATGTTGCCATCCTCTTATTTTATTCCACTATCTGTAATTGTTGGAGCCCTCTTGTAGGTCACATTTGATTGTTTTCTGTTGAAATGTTAAATATGATTAATATTAAATACCTAAGATGCTTGCAGTTAATTTAAAATGTGTCACAATGATGTTTATTTTCTTTGGAGAATGAACCAATCAGCATATATTTCAAATATTTCTTTATTTAGAGAGAAAAACAAGCATCATAACCAAAAGATGAGAAGCAACAACTCCACAGCTGAGGCTGAAGTTTAGGGCAGGATCATCTGTAACTTCACCAGAGGAAAGATGTTGAAGCTATTAAACACTGTGACTGTAAAAATTGAAACTGCATAAAATAACTTCTGAAATAAATGTTCCACCAAGGAAGTCACTGAGGTCTTTCACAAAAACAAAATAATGTCTGCCACAAGAAGTTGTCTTTAAATGTGTGCTTTAGTGAAGGCAGCCACACTGTCACAACCTCTGTGTGGGTTTGTTTTTAATCCAAAAGCAGATAAATCCTGCATATATCAGTGTATCAGTGTTTAGCAGAGCTGCTAAACCCTGCTAATATGTAAAAAAGCTAAAATAATTACTATTGTCTTCAGATACAAGGACTTGATTGTACAGCAGAGAGGTTAGTACAGTGTTGAGAGACCCTATTATACCAAACAGAATTTATGACTTTTGTCTGGGTACTACATTATGTTCAATGCGTGGGGCTTTTCTCTGAGGTGAAGTCAGGTGTCTTAACATTGTAATATCCTGATTTCCTGATCTAATATTTTCTGCATTTTATCACAAATGAACCTGGCCAAACACAGTGAGTGAGGTCTGCCCGGAGGAGGCGTGTTGCTGTCGCTGTCTGGATAGTTAGGCTGTAGATTGCAGATAAATAGTGGCCGGTGGCCTTCAGCTTCTCCGAGCGGGGAGAGATTTGTGTCCAGGTGTCGGATTGGCCAGGCCTGAGGAAGAGAACAAGCCTTCTCGTTAATCAGGGAACACTGCAGGGACATGGTGTGTGTCGATGCCACTCACACTCCTCGCGATGCTTGTGGCACGTTGTCAAAATAGACCAGCATGTGTGTGTGTGTGTGTCGTGAGGGAGGAGTGTGTGCTATATTATGTCAAGCAGCAGAGACGGCCACAGTGCAAACCTGAGCGGATGGATGACAGATGACTGGGTGTTAAAGGCCGCAGGAACAGCCATCATTCATATCCACACAAAGTCCTGGCTGCCAAAGCTGTCACATTATAATCCTACCTGTGCTTACAGTCCTCCGAGCACCAATTTGCACCTGTAGGGTTGCCAAATAAAGTCACTTAGCATGTCAACTTTGAGTACCATTACATCATTATCAGACATATATTAGAGGTCTTATTTCAAATATTAAACTTTCAGTAAACATAAAGGCATTGGTTTTAGGTTTATAACTTTTCAGGCTGTTGTAAATAGATTATCATTCCTAACGGACTGAAGTTCACACCAAATGTGTTTGATTTCTTGGTCCTTTGTGTCAAGCTGCTGGGTTTAGGAGCTCATGCCCAGGCTGTAAGTGTATTCTTTACAGCGCTGCAGGGATCAGAGCAAATGGTATATGTTAATGTCACTATTTTAATTAAAAAGAAGCACAAACTAAATTAAGTAAACAGATTTGTAGTTGCAAAAAATTATGATTTTTTTTTTGTCTTAAAAGTAGAATAAGTGTAGTTTTGATGAATATAAATGGTTTTGTGTGTGTGTGTGCTATCTGTCGGGATTATGTATGTGTAAATACATTATCTATGCATTGTGAGAAAAAAAAAACTTAATATATGAGTTTCTTTTGAAACAAATACTAACAGACATGTATAGAACACAGTAAAATAATTATTGTAAGGCTTCACAGGAAACAGCAGACTTACATATTCTGCTCATCTTTCTCTTCTTCCACTTCTTGCTCTCCTTCAGTGCTCCTTCCTTCCTCTGGCTCCATCACCCATTCTGTCCTGGGGGTAGCTCGAGGGCTGCCAGGTGTGTGCGCGCATGTGGACGTTGTGTGTGTCTGTGCATTTCTCATCCTCACCTGCATTTCTATGGCACACCGAGAATCCACATTTTATTTGAAAGTTGCTCTGTTGGTTTGCTGTCTTGTTCCTGTTGTCTATAAATCATCCCCTTTGTGCAGGATTGACCCGCTGGAAATTTCCAGAGCTCCCAGACATTTTCTCTAAATAACACAGTTTCTCATTTCTACAATATTTGGCTTCTGAATTGATTCCTGTCTATATTATTAGTCTACCATCAATAAACAAAATGCTATTGAGTATAATTTGTCATTTATTCATTTTTCCCTTTATTCGATGGTAGACAGCAGATAGACAGAAACAGGGTGAGAGTGAGGAGAGTGACATTGGGAAAAAGACCTGAGCATAAATCAAACCCAGGTTGCCCGAGTGTGTGGTTTGTGCATGTCGTTTGTATCTGGTGAGGCACCGAGGCAAAAAGATGCTGTAGAGGGTTTACAAACTGCACTTTTGCCACCAGTTGCTCCAAAACATCCAGAAACTACACACCCCAACTTGAACTTTAACCTTTAAATGACATGAAACAAATGCAATTTGGCAACACACTTCTGTGAAGCTTGCTGTAGCATTGAAAGTCTGTAGTTGCTAAAAGGCCAGGCATAATAAAAAAGGACCATATAATGCATGTCTTCCATTTTCACATTGTTTATCTCCAAATTTCTTAGGCCCAACACAGCTACAATCATGTATGTAATAACTGTCTTGGCTGTTATGGGAAAACAAACATGGACAGTATGGTTGAGTTGAGTCCTGTCCATATTGTATTGTTTTGTTTAAGAAGCATATTTAGTCCCAGACACAGACACAGGTCAGAGTGATTGAGATGCTCTATTTAAACAACAGAGTATTATTAAGCCAGTTAAAGTGAGGGCAGCTGTAGTGTCCGAGGAATACTGAGCAGACATTAGCACAGCACTAATAAGACCATTTCCATCGGTTTTGGACAGACACTGCAGATACTAGCAGCCCAGACCCAGAGAGAAGCTTGAGGCGTGTGGGAGTCCAGTCGAGTGGGGGGCACAGGACTTGGGGTGATGAAGCAGTGTCCAGAAATAGCTGTGTGTTTTGTGTGAGTGGGAAAGGCGTGAAAACAGTGCTTCTTTTGGAGCCCTGTGCCCTGTAACTGCATTACAATCTAAAAAGCGCTGATTACTTCCCCTTTTCTCACTTCTTCTCACTCCCTGTCTCAACACACTTTCATGCAATTCATCAGGTAAATGGGCGTTTTCTCCACACAAGCCTGGGCACACGTACACATCCGACATGACTTGACCATGAAATTGTTACATTTTACAAGCACAATATGTAAATGTATGCAGTTTTTGAATTGGTTTCCTTTGGCTGCGTGCTAGAGTAAATCACTGAGTCATCAATACTAAAGGACACACGGCATTGTATCAGGCTCCTGTTTCTAACCACAGCCTCCCGTTCTCTCCTCTTTCAGAGCTATTCTTAGAAAAGGTCTCTGTTACATCCTAACACATATGATGTCTACTCCTGCTTTCCTCTGGCCCACTGTGTGTTTTGTCTTGAATTGAGATCACTTAAGCCAACTGCACATGTGGCTTTTAGTTTTTTTTTTGTTTTTCATTAAGGGTGTATTGCCATGTCCTTTCAACAAACTCAAGGCCCCACAGCACTTTGGACTATTTTATTACAACACTGAATCACACTGGGTTGTTCACCATGTATTTACCCACATCATTTTAATATCAATAAACATCTTCTTCTAAATAGTACAATGTTAGTAATGCTTATAGACTAATATGTAAAAGGCAGAAAAGACACTCTTCTGGCAGGGAGAATAGGCCTCTTTTTGCACCCACAGAGGTATTCATAGAGTAATCAACGCAGCAGCTATTATTAATGAGAGAGAATCGGGTCATTAATATTTAAGCAGTGTCACCAGGGCCACTGCCATGAGCACGATTGTGTGTGTGTGTGTGTGTCCATATAGAGGTGCATTTCCTCAGACAGCATTGTGAGACCCCTACAGTCGGATAGAAATGCAGATATATTACTGCTAAACAGTGAGAAAGACAAAAACAAAGGACTCAGATGTGCTCCTATAGTCCGTTGTCCTCCCCTCGTCTGTGGCTCTCTCTGCGGAGGATGGGAGGAGCACATATCTTATTACATCACATTGCTGGATAACATGGAGCTTCCTGTGTCCGTACTGATGGTGTGAACCCTCTAGTCTGGTCCTAGATGCAAAAAAAAAAGCATGGAGCTAAAATATTAGTTCAGGTACAGTAGGTAGGTTTATCAGTGCAGCTCATGAGCTTTGCAGCAGAGAGGCAGAACTTACTTATTTCAGTAAAAATGTTGTGTTTTTTTTGTAACTGCAGGCATTTGGGGATCTTTACCCTTACAATCATACAAACATCTATTCACTTGTTCTGTCAACACTGCAGTGTTTGAAATATGCTCTATAACCAATATTAATTAATATCAGCTTGTTCACTCTCTGCTGCTGATCAGGGCTGATAATGAGAGCCACACTGAGATTTTTTTCATGAAACCCTACTTTGTACAGCCCTACAGCTCTTCTAAAAATCACTTTAACATCACCAGTGATAATACGTTTAGCCTCTTTCGGTGGTGTCCCTTTGGTTCCGTCTCTGGGATTAGTGGGTATTACTTGCTCTGCAGAGTGAGAAGAATGAGACAGGCCTTTAGTGCCAGTTTGTAGACAAGGAAATGCAGGGAAATATTCCTCTGCAATAACCACTCTTTATTAAACATTTCAGGGTGACTAGCAAAAGTTATATATATGTAATAGAAACCCACAAAGAGAAACCGATAAGAAAACCATACAGCAATGCAAAGGTTAGAAATCTGGGGGTCATCATGGACTCAGACTTGAATTTCCACACTCACATTAAGTCAATTACGTCATCTGCATTTTATCACCTTTCAAGAGTCAAAGGGATAATGTCTCAACCAGACTTAGAGAAACTTATTCATGCTTTTATCTCCAGCAGGTTAGATTACTGTAACGGCCTGCTCACTGGTCTCTCAAAACGAGGGTTAAGACAGCTGTTATTCAGAACGCGGCTGCTCGGGTTCTAACTAACACCAGGAAGTACAACCACATCAGTCCAGTTTTAAAATTTCTGCACTGGCTTCCTGTTGCTCAGAGAATAGACTTTAAAACAGCACTGCTGGTTTACAAGTGTCCTAATTGTTTAGCACCAAAATATATTTCAGACTTTCTAGTAGCCTATGAGCCTCCTCGGACTCTGAGAACATCTGGGACAGGCCTTCTGCTCGTGCCCAGAGTTAGAACTAAACGGGGTGAAGCAGCGTTTAAGTTTCATGCAGCAAAAACCTGGAACAGCCTCAACTTTAACAATGTTCAAGGGGAGGTTAAAAACATTCTTCTTTAGCTCCGCCTACACTACAACGTAAAGTGTTTTTTTTATCTGCACTCTTCTTCGATAATGTTTTTAATTTTTCTTATGTTTCCTAATCTAAATCTTGTAAATTGTCTTTAATTCCTGTAAAGCACTTTGAGTTACCCAGTGTATGAATTGTGCTATATAAATAAAATTGCCTTGCATTGCCTAAAGTTATTGGTATAAAGCCTGCTTATGTGTCAGTAATTTCCTTTCATAGTTTTATTATTTTATGTATTTGCCATTACAAATCAGGACTTTGCTGAATATAGTCAAGATTTTACCTTAAAAACTTTTAAGGTGAACACTATGACTAAATATTCAAGTAAGTATTTGCTAACATTTTTTGCTAACACATGATTAAGGTATTGATTGAAAACGTTTGGACAGAGCACTTTTAGAGTCATTTTAAGTGCAGAAAAAGTTGTCTAGTCTTAGTTTTAAAAGTCGGTGTTGCTCCTGTCAGAAAGGCCCAAGCGGTTGTATCCTCATTGGCCATCTGCCCGTGTGTACAGTGATTTGATTACTGTGGAGCTTCATTAGGACGGAGAGACATGGGAGGCCGCTCGGGTTGCTCCCCCATCCTCCCTCCATGAGTATAGAGTTACGTGTGTGTGGAAGAGGCTGCATTTATTAGCCATATGCCTGGAAGATGGTGCGGGTGGAGGCTCACTCTGTGCCATCGCGCTCCCCTCTGGAGAACTGGGAGCTGCGGAAGTTTGGCTTTGCACAGCTGCACTTTCAATTGGCCAAGGCCTCTTTCCACCATTGCATCTTATCTCTAACTTTTACAGCAATTTAGAGATAACCTAAATTGTTAACCTGGAGGATAACTGCTCCAGGGTTTCCTGTAAAGTGCAGGAAGCTGAGCATTTGTCAATCATATAGTACTTCAGTCACATGACACACTTCCATTTGCCAGTATTCTGGATTTGTTTCTGCTTCAGTGTTTGCTACTAGATGTGTTGAGTGCAGTGGAGCTAGTTGCAGTTTAACCTGCAACTAGCTCCACTGCAACCTTGCAGTACTTTTAACCTGAATATTCCTACAAAGAGCACTCACTGGTTGTGGTTTTGATTTCATTTTATCAGCATCATGTCAGCGCTGCTCCCTACACAGAGCTGTATTGTAAGGATGATGAATGGCTCTTTTAATTGTTTCTAATTGATAACTGCTATGAAAGAGTTTGTTATGAAACACCGCCAATTTAGCAACAGCGATACACTGTAGTGCCTTATTAATTCTCTCCCGTCTGCTTGAGCGCAGAGCTATTAAAAAGAACTCCGGCTGTGCATTAGAGGGGTGACGAGGTTGTGTAATTTCTTAGTATAAGAGCATGCCAGTATTTAAATGGCAAAACCTTTTTCAATTCAACTCCTTTGGTCTCCAACTACATTATGTCTCGCCATACTATGCCACTGGAATAATTTACTCAGATGTTTAGAAAGCAGGGTTACAGTTGGTGTATAACTAAATTACAGGCTAGTTTATGTGTTTATCATTATCATTTATTATTATCTGATTTTGGATGATAAATCCTCATCCTGCTACTCTGAAGCAGCCATGGGTGCGCACAAGGAGCATTTGCATACATATTGTCTTGCACTTTTAGATAGACTTTTTCTTTCTTTCAGTTACTTGTTCTCCAGCTTTAAAAGTCTTCAAAGATATTGCTTGTGATATGAAAAAAGAAGATGAAAGTAGACAAGAATATAATGAAGAGTAATACTTGAAAGTTGTATGTACAAAGGTAGGTCTTGTGTCAATAGACGGGACGTGTGTTTGTCATTTGGTCAGGCCTCTTGCACTGAAGACCTCAAGGACTCACCCTGACCATCATCAAATATCAGAATACTTCAACTTAAGCCTGTGCAATATTAAGAACTCAAATACAATGAATAATGATACTATGCTACAGCATAGTGCAAAATCAAACTAACCTTTAGAGGAAAATATAACAAATAAACACTACACATTAACAAACTGACACCTACTTGTTGACTATTGTTACCATTTGTTTTTAATAACTATCTTGAGCTTTATATCCATAAAATATCTTTCTTATGTGTTTATAACTGACTGTTGCACACTGAAACATGGATTGGAAAGCTGTTTTTTCTTCCTGCACTGTAAAAGGCTTGTTTAGAAAGGAAAGTCCAAGTCAGGTGAGGATGAACCCCAATTCAAACGACTTCTTTTTGCAGATGATGCAAAAAGGGTTCTGAGCTGAGCTACAAGGCAAACCTCTTGCTGGACATTAGCTGTGGGTCATGCCTGAAAGAACAAGATGCAGGGTGGCTGGGTTCTCCTTTAGAGATAGGGTGAGGAGCTCAGAGTAGAGCCACTGCTCCTCCACATTTTGAGGAGCCAGTCTTTGCTTAGACTTCTACCCGGCCCCAGGTAAACAGAAGAGAACAGAACAAACTCTGATCCATGTTAGTTGTAAATTCAGTTTTGTGTATTGCATTGTTAAAATCTCATTTGGGATCATTTTTGACATATCTCCTAAAAATACCTATATTTGCGTTTAATATAAGCATATCATTTGAATATAGTTTGAAGTTGAAAACTAAGCCAAGAGCCTCCAGACTGCCCAATAACTGTGCACATGGTGTATTTGTGCAGATGATGGGCACTTTTCAATACATTTTTCAATATGTACACTTCCCTAGAGGTATAGGTGGGCTGTCAGCTGAGCAGAGATAACGCAATTCAGTAAAACATGATTGTATTATCTGTGAGTACACTCTCTAGCATTAGAGCTATACATCTAATACTTGAGCAAGGAAAAATATTGAAAAACAAACAATCATTGAATAACTTACCAAATCAAACTTTTTTCTCTAGTTATTCTAATATTCACTGAAAGCATTGTCAGTGGTGCTTGGAGTCTCAGGTGGTCCGAGTCAGGACAGGACATGATATTGCCTGGGGCTACAGACTCATGCAAGAAACACTGGCTCAGAGCAAAGTGAACAGTGACAAGTTTGTGTTTCTAATACAAACTGTGTCTATACTCAAACTAAATGAGAAGAAAGATTTAAATACAGTGTGTGTTTGTGTGTGTGTGTGTGTGTGTGAGTGTGTGTGTGTGTGTGTGTGTGTGTGTGTGTGTGTGTGTGTGTGTGTGTGTGTGTGTGTGTGTATATATATATATATTTATATATATACAGTACATAGAAATAAATACATTTATGTGATGTACATTTAATAAGTACCCTGGAGAAAATATTACTTCCGTTTTTTCATCTTGGATATAGACATATAGCTTTTGTTGACAGGCCTGTTGCAGAGGATAAGGTTAAAGAGGGACAGACGTGACAGAGCAGGGCTACAGGGTTACAGAGGGGTGACAAGGGGGCCACAAACCCGTCATTGCAGCAAGAGGTTGTCTCTGCTGAAATTTATGTCCTGTGGTAGCTGGACCTTGCCCCTCTCTGTCAGCGTCTTTCTTTATCTTCCTTCTGGTGCTCAAACTGCTCTGTATTGAGATGGATTTATGGCCTCACAGCATATCATTAGTGAACTGAACTTGATAAGAAGTTATTAAGAGAAGTAAGTCATATGTTTTTATGTTATAGAGTTTAATATTCAAAACAGATAGAGATTAGGTGTATTGGATTGGTCGCTTACGTCTCCTTAAATGGAAGAAGAAGATGCATTTTTCCTGTCTGCATGCTGCTGTAGATGTTGTTTTCACAGTTGGAGGAGTTCCTACTTTTTGATTTCATAAGAGACCTTTCTAAATGTCTGCGGCAGGTCAGTTTGAGACTGGTGAGACCTGCTTTAAGCTATTATATCAGCCGGGCTTTGCTGATCTTATTGGACACTTCAGATTCTACCTCACAGCACAGAGCCAGAGTTTGAAGACAAGATTGATCTTTGCCAACAATATTGCCACTGCGGACACTATGATTAGATTACAGTTTTGAGATGTGTTTTCACTGTTTACATGGTCTTTTCCTCTTTGTGGTAATAACTGATGCAAGCATTCCCTTGTTTTTTTAAGTGACAAATACTGCTGCTTAACATGAATGAATGTGTATGTGACCGTGCATGTGTTAAAGCACTGTGAAGTTTCGCTAATGAAAGTGTGCTACAGCGAGACTGGGGGAATTGGTGTGTACCAGAACCTCCCCAGCAGTGCTCCTGACAGACAGACAGTTATGTAAGAGTGCACTGCTAAAGGTTGCCTTGTCTCCTGAACCACCAGAAATCCACAGACACCGAGCCGCTGTGAGGATAGGTGGCCCATTCGCCTGCTGATTATAAATCTGCGTCATGCAATATTAAAAACTGTGCCCCTGCTAAACTTTAAGGAGTGGAGGTTATATTATGGCTGTGAAAGTTACATCTAAAGCTTGGCCATTGAAATAATCAAATCAGCAATATAGCAATGATGCTTAAAATAAACAGCCCTCACCTAAAGCGTATTAATACATGGGCAAAGTTCAACATATGAATAATTTGTGTAGTCCCCTGGGAGCTCTCTATGTAAAATTAGATTCCTGCCAAGCTAAATAATTAACAGCCTGATGATTATAGGAATCTGATTTGACTGTACATACAAAGTATTTAGTATCCTTTACAGTTGTTTATGGCACTTTCGAAATAATGAGTCTTCAGTGTGAGGACATTCTGTGGGATAACTTGACACGTTGCTACCTGCCTGCAAACACATCATCCAAGCCACTTATCACCTTGACAAAGCATAAAGCTGTCACCAGAGAGACAAAATGTCCATGCCTTGAGCTATGTGGCCAGGACATGCCTCTAAGTAAATGAGAGGACATGCGCGTGGACGGCCGTGCGCCTCTGCGGACACTCAGCCTTGAACTGAGGTGAGCTCTAATGAGTGCAGGCCTAACCTTCCCACCTGCCGCCACTCATGAGACAGCACTGAGAGAAAAACAAACCAAAGTAGAGAAGGTTTAGATTCTCAGGGAAGTCTGTGTAGGCAGAAGCCCTCAGAGTAACCCAAGCAAGCTGCCAATTTTCTTTAAAATATTAATAATCTTATACTAGCTGAAAACAAGCAACTTTGCTTATTCTGATTAGAAAGTGTATTATATCAGGTTTCATCAAAGATAAAGTCAAGAAAAATAATCTGTTTTGCTCTTTCTTGGGGCTCTCAATCACAACAATACATTTAAATGACATTTGATTTACAATATTTTGCGAGTATGTGCAGTGTTTCCAGAGTAACTACAGTTTCAAGCTTTAAAGGCACACTTTGTAAGATGTTCAGCTGATGTCCTCTCCGCATGTCACTGCAGCTTCTCTATCAGTGCTCACCAACAGAGCCAGACCCAGGGTTACTTTGGCTTTTAAAAAAGATTTATACCACATGCCATATAGATTCAAGAGCATTGCGTTCATCAAATAAGAAAATTAATGAATACAGCAAAACACAGTGCATTAAAAATAAAGAATTAAATAAATAATCTATAGCGTGTATAGAGGGAAATACTCCTAATTGCACCATATAGTATGTAGTATGTAGTACAATGCTCATGCGGGAGGGGTTTTGTGCACACTAGTAGCAATATGTTGTTTTTTTAATACAGTTCACTCATTCATTCAGTATTCACGGAGACAACATGCAGACTGTGAGGCAGATGTGTGTGACTTCTCTGTTACAAAAAAACACTTGATATAAAAATAAATAGAAACGTAAATTAAAGCCGCAAGCGGCGATAAAGGCCCTCGCCTCCCTTGCGGGGACACATGAACTCGAAGGATTACATTTCGTGCTTTAAAGCGTTAACTTCACGATAATGTCAAATAATCGGGCCTGTGCTGCTGCTTGAATCTTCTTCTGGCTGGAGCCTGCTTCATCACCTCGGGCCTGTGCTACTGCTGGGGCCTGCTACACCACCTTGTAATTTAGAGTTAAAGGTCTCTACATTCCCTGGTTTTCCTGGGATCTGTCTGAACTTTTGAAAATAAGAGTTTATGCTTGGGCTGAGGCGAGAAAAACAAAGTGCTGGCTGGAGATTTGCAATGTTAAAAAGTAAAAATGTAAATATTAGTTCTCTAAAATAACAAGTTTACCAGTTCCAAAAGATTCTGAGGAGTTTTCCAAAACTCTAGTCTTGGCTCTGGAGGAGCCTCCTCCAAAGGAAGCATCCTGGCATTTGGTAAATGGCATTTATTTCCCAAAGAAATGGCTGCCTCTTCACAGGCTCATTACTACCACAACCACAAATGTTTCAAAAAACAAACTGATAACTTTGTTGGCACTCATGTCTAGATAATACTCACCAAATTTGGGGCCTTTTAGAAGAAAACACATTGGGTTTAATCTTTTGACGCGAGGGGTGCGATTTAGTTGGTCGCGCCTTTCACCCCACATGTCGAACTTTCTGTTGAGTTTAGGGTTTGGCTGTCATAGACTTTTCTGTTTGGCCTGAGGTGTCCTATTGATGTACCAAGTTTCATTTTTCTACGTTGGAAAAAATTACTTTCACTTTCATTAGGCCGAATGGATTTTCATTTTCCAAGGGTCGCCACTGACTCATTTCTTTTAATTATTTTTTCAAATATTTAAAATACATAGATTTTTCGCCAGGCTTGAGTTTAGTGGCCAATAAAATTAACTTTTTGCGCAAATTTACTGGGTCAAAATTAAGGATAATTTTGCAGAAAAATAAAAATTTAATAAAAATATAAATTGAGCAAAAACAACAAGAAAAGGCATTGTCTATTTACCACACAAGTGTTTAGCTCATTTTGCCTAAGTTTGGTGTTTGTGGAATGAAGCAGCTATTTTCTGTCAATTTTTAAAAGTGAGGTGTATTCTAAGGCGGTTCACATTTTCAATTCAAAATGGCTGCTTTCTCGTGTGTGATAGGGTGTGGTCCCCATTGGCTTTTTTGTTCATAAGCCCATGCTGGATGTGTGTACCAAGTTTCATTTGCCTAGGACAAACTAAAATTTTCCCTTCCCATTGACTTTTTATACATATTTGCGCCGTTGCTATGGCATTTATAAATAGGGGGTGGTTGTCATTGGCTTTTATGTTCGTCATGACATAAGTGATGTGTGTACCAAATTTTATGTCTCTATGACAAACTAAATTCTTGGGTTCCATTATAAGTTTGTAGGGGGCGCTAGAGGATAAGGTTAAAGAGGGACAGACGTGACAGAGCAGGGCTACAGGGTTACAGAGGGGTGAGAAGGGGGCCACAAACCCGTCATTGCAGCAAGAGGTTGTCTCTGCTGAAATTTTTAACCCTTTTATTTAAATATCTTTGTGTTCAGGTCATGAATGTGCACAAACGCCTTTTTGGGTCCAACTTGATCCGAGAAGGCGTTTGAGAGTTAACAGATAATTTATTACCACAAAAATGCCCGCCTCGTTACAGACTTGCCACACCCACACCCGATAAGATATCAAAAACAAACTGACAACTTTGGTTGGCACATGTGTCTAGATGATACTCATCAAATTTGGGGCCATTTAGACAAAAAAACAATGAGTTGAATCTTTTGGCGTATGGGGTGCGATTTAGGTGGCCGCGACTTTCACCCCACATGGCGGACTTCCTGTTGAGTTTAGGCTGTGGCTGTCATAGACTTTTCTGTTTGCCCTGAGGTGTTCTATGGATGTACCAAGTTTTGTATTTCTACATTGGAAAAAATGTACTTTCACTTTCCATAGACCCAATGTATTTTGACTTTTCTAGGGGTCGCCACTGAGTCATTTTTCATATTTTTTTTTCGGGGACTTCAAATACATAAATTTTTCGCCGACCTTGAACATTGGGCCCAATAAAAATGACTTTTCGTGCATGTTCACTGGGTCAAATTAAGGATCATTTTGCAGAAAAATAAAAAAATAAAAATAAAATAAAATAATCCGAGCAAAAACAATAGGCCCTCCCGGCTATCACCGGCTCGGGCCTAATAATGTTAGTCAGGACTTGAGTCTACTGTCACATATCAAGCTTCTGAATGTACTTCCAGGCCAACATTGGGGATGATCATCTAATGTTTCTTCACCTGAATCATCATGAGTTTCCCCCTCTCTCTTGTTGTGCCGTGTAATCCTCTCTCGACCCCACCCCTTGTATTCAGCAAGCTTGCAGACATTCTTGACATTTTGCAAAGGTTGAAAGACAAAGAACCTTTGTCCTAATAAGGCCGCTCTATACCTCACCTGAATGAGAAACTGGGAACGTGCTGTTTGCTGTGCGGATGAAAAGAGGGCCGTTTCTACAGCAATCCAGATGGAAAAACCACAGCATGTAAATGTAAATGAGCATTCAGAGTGAAGGTAGGGGGGTAGAAAAACAAAGAGGCAGGTAGATCTCGTCTCATAATTGGGAATCTGGACAAATATACATAGTAACCTAGATATTTAATAATTATTTGTAGAACATATCAAGATTCAGGTTAATTTATTCGTAGAAAAGCTTTGCAGCAAAGAGAGTATCTCACATTCACAGACAGAATAAAATATGAAAAGACAAACAATTAAATACACAAAAGGTACTTCATTTAAAAACTGCTAAAATAGAACCAATAAAAAAGGTCATTGTTCATTCACTCCACAGTCACACACTGGTGGTGGTAAGCTATAGCCACAGCTGCCCCGGGGCAGACTGACAGACCCCCACTGAGCATTCGCACACACATTTATACACCAGATCTGTGGCACTGGAGGGTTAAGTGTCTTGCCCAAGGACACAATGGCAGTATGAACTCAGGAGTGGGAATCAAACCCCCAACCTTCCGGTTATAGGACAACCACTCTACCGCCTGAGCCCCTGAGTCCCTATAGATATGTTTACAGTAACTTGAAAATGTACTTTTGCAGGTAAAAAAAAATGCATTCATTAATTGTAACAAACTAAAAGGAATGTTTGTGCTGTCCTCAATACCCGTCTACTTTAGCGAGGCTAGACAGCCAGCGAAAAATAAAGATGCTCCACACAAGGGTTACTTTTCTTGTTCGTTTACTGGAGACGTGTATACATTTTTTTTCTTTTTACAGAAACAGAAAAAAAAAATTATCTGGCAGTTTCTTTGCTGTTTATGTTTGGATTTTCTCCGATAGAGCTCCCCCTTCAGCTTCAGTGTAGCGTTAAAAACATTGTCGTGAAAATCCGCTAGCGCCGAGCGTCTCCCTGTTCTCCTCTCTTCCCCTGTTTGACCACGAGCAACTGTTTTCTCTGCTTTATGTCATGATGAATGTCTGCGACTGACTGGGGCTGAATGTGTGTAATGTCATTAAGCAATTTGTTCCTCCTGAGACCTGAGACTCCTGCGAGACTTCTTGACTCGAAGGGATGGTGGGTCACCGGCCGTTTCTTGCTTGACTGTTTTTTCCGCTAAGAGACACTAGAGGGGGTTGGGACAGACCCCATCCACCACGAAATATTGCAAAGTTCTTCTTTAATTGTTCTTCTTAAAAAATTTGCCATATGTTTATTTATTTAACAGTACATCACATTACACTGTCTTGTTCATTTCTGTTTTTGTGCTTATGTACAAACAATACTTACAGATGAATATTCTCCAAGGCAAAGCGTGAGAGACATTTGACTGGGCTACACAAAACGCTTTTTACTTTTTTAAATGCAAACTTAGCTAGCGGGTGGACATTCAGCAGATATGTCGGTAGTGGCTCAGTGGTAGAGCGGTCATCCTTCAACCGGAAGATAGGTGGTTCGATTCCCGCTCTCCCCACAGTTCATACTGTCGTTGTGTCCTTGGGCAAGGCACTTGCCTCCAGTGGTGTTCCAGCTGTAACACTGGTGAATGGAACCTTAATTCGCTTTGAATGGAAGTGTCAACTAAAAATGTAACACTGGTGATTGTAAGTCGCTTTTGATAAAAGCGTCTGCTAAATGTAAATGTAACTGTAAATGTCGAGGACTGGAAACCACAAAAACAAAAAAGCCTGATTGAACAGAGAGCAACTAAACTTTGGACAAAGGTTAACAAAGGTACATATCTCTCTGATGCAGATTCAAAACCAGTTTTCAACAGATTTTAGCATGGCTTTTTAAACAACTATGAACTTGTCTTTAACTTTAAAGCCAGCCCAGTGATTTAGCCATTAGCCACTAATAAATACTTTGCTTACTTTTATGAGAAGGGCACCAAGGTATGTTTTTTTTTACTTTTTGCATTTTAAATGTTGTCTTACAAGTTATAAATAGTGTGTAAGTTTTTCAAAAAATTATTTATAACAGATGTCTGAACATCAATAACAACAATCACAAAGCCTGTTGTTAGTAAGTAAGGATTTCTTAGCTACATAGTACTTTTATTTCTTGTGCTTTTTTGTATTTACTTGCAAGGACCACACTTCTTATTGAGAGTCACTGAGTCAACATTTCTCTCTCCTGATGTTTTTCATCCATCACACCTCAACCCTTACCTTCTCACTGCCTCTCCCTAGCACCTTTACACCCTTTTCTTTACAGACAGGCTGAGAAACTTGTTTCCAAACAGGAGAAAACTCTTATTAACTTTTATTATTTTATAACACTGGACAGAAGTGCAATGCTGCTGGTGGTTGACAAATATGGGTGTGTTTTAGAGTTGACAATGTAGAAAAGCATTTTACCATTACTCATGTAAATAACACACCAGTGCTCTGATTACAAATGATAAATCCAATTATGGACCAGGTATTCATATAAAGTACTTGCTCGTTGTAAAAGCTTTCTATGGAAGTGCTCCCAGATGGGACTGTGCAACAAACACGGAACCATCTGGCGAGCCAGGTAAGTGCAATGCAAGAGAACTTTTTGAGAACTATTTCCTGGCCGTGTTACCCTTTTTGTTTACCACAGGTGTCTTCTCTACTTCTCACGTATTGTACAGCTGTGGCTCCATTTATTGCAGTGTCCCTACATTGTTTTAGTTGAGCGTCAATTAAATTAGCAAAGACATGTTAAAGTGAAACACAGTGTCTCATCTCGTTATTGCATGAGGTAAAAATATCTGGACCTGTCTTTAACAGCAGATGGTGCGGTTATGACATAAGGCTTGTTAAAGGAAAAGCCAAGGGTTGCTTTGAAGTATACCTCCTTAAGACCAGCCTCATCTGCTAACAAGAGATCTGAGTGTTTTTGTGAGACAAACTAAAATGTTTGCTTCAGAAATCCATACATTCTTCTTTCCTTAATTAAATTTTTGTCATTATTTGTTAGTCATGGCCAGAGCCTTCTCTTGTGTGGGTATTCTGTCACTCACTCAGATGTGGGCAGAGATGGGATCATGTTCAGTCTTCCAGATTTATTCTCCTAGCGACTCAGGAGCCAATATTAGCCACGCGGTCGTTGTGTTACCCATGAGTCCGTTGCCTTGGAAACATTGCATAAGAGGGAGTGGGATAGTGGGATGCCCCTTGCTGATTGGGAGACAAGGTGGCAGCTCTTTCCCTCTCTCCCCTCGTCTTACTTGTATCTTCACTTTACACTAACTGTAGGCCTACGTGTCACAACACAAGAGCTGCTACTGCGTAGCACATGTTGAATTAACTGCTCGCTCCTACAACGACACTCAAGTTTCTGACAAGAAAGCTATGGCTGGCTCCAATAAACCGAGTATCCATCAACTCCCATTCAGAAACATTACAAGATACAAAGTCAGTTGCATCTTTATAAACAAGTCTCGTCTTGATTGTAGCTTCATGTAATCACAAGTCACAAGCACAATCTTGCAACTGACAAATAAGGATGATTGGCTGTGGTTAAAGTTTATTAGTAGTATATTAGCTATTGAAAGGGAAAAAAGAAAGCACTTTAGATTACAAAATGAGTATGTGTGCAAAGAGGAAGAGTAGAAAATATAAAATCTTTTCTCATGAAAGGCATTTTAACTGGGAGTACTTTCTCTCTGTCTTTTGTTTCAGTGCACTGTAGATGTGGTTACTGGGGTCTTTAGATGACGGGTCCTACATCTTGTGGTCCTTATAATATACAGTAATGGAGCTGTAGCGGCTTTTACATGCCAGTAGTATCTTACTTCTACTCCACAAGTTTTTATACCACTGTCCCTTTTCCACATGTCCTATGCTCCGTCACCAAACTGTCTACATGTCAGGGAAACACATTCTTCCCTTGTGCCCGCTGTTACTCACACTTTTTCTTCGTAGAAAACATGCCTTACAATCAAATCAAACAAATGCAATTAGTAAAAATGCCACACACATAAACATACTATTTATAATCAGGTCTTTAGTCAGACATGCATTAATATTCTCCTAAAGTAAAGCACTCATTGAATGATTTATTGCCCAGTCCAAAACCACACCCCTGTTTGCACACAGCTGAGCACACATCACTCCGCTGTGTCATCCCTAACTGTGGGAGTCCTTGACTCAAGTCGGAGAGGATAACGCTTTGCTGAATCCACCGGGACTGCATGTTCAAGACTGCATGACTTGTCCTTCCATGGCTTCTGTACGAGCAAGGCCACGTTGAGTCTTTATACCAGGAGGATAAGAAGGAGACAGCAGGACGACGAAGGAGGACAGCAAGTGGCCTTGGCTCTTTAGACAGGACAATTTATCATCTATGTACTCACTGACTCCAACTCTCAGGCTTAAAAGGAAACAGGATTGGATTAGATGACTTAACTGTAGCACAGTTACATGCTCCATTACATGTTACCAAATAAATTCAGAAGGGATTTGAAGGAATCTTGGTGCTATTTAGTTGCATGTTTAACCTCCAGTAAAGTTTCTTATGTAATTAGCATTTTTTCCTCAATGTAGCAAGCCAAAGAGCAGAGTGGGCTGCCCCGGTGTGAAGGAGCCGTCTCAGTCCATGTGTTTAGTGAGCACCATCTGCTGCTTCTATTCAGACAAGAGTAGAAATATTTAGTTGATTAGGAAAGGATTACTTATGGGCAGCATTACCAACACTTACTTTCATTGCTGACCGCTATATTGTAATTTTAAAAAGTGCAACGCTTAATAATAAGAGTTTTTTTTTTGTCCTTGTAGGTGCAGATATTGGCGGCTTGATGGACCTGGAGTCTCTGTATCGCGGTGTGGAGCAGAGCATCAACCACACACGAGCAGGACGCACACGCAGACACAGCTTGGATCGGGCCTACAACATCGAAGTGCTGCTGGGTGTGGACGATTCGGTGGTCCAGTTTCACGGCAAGGAACACGTGCAGAAATACCTGCTCACCCTCATGAACATCGTGAGTGTCCCTTCTCATAATAACAGTGTCTAGTAGTTTTTCTTAAAGTTTTATATAGCTGCCTGTAATCACCCACTGAGAGCATCCTTTTTCCCACAAAAAAGTGCATGGTAGCTGCAAATGTAAATGTCTGTTTTTAACCTATACTGTGAATTAACCCTATTTAAAGAGACATAAGACAGCCTTGGACATAAACTCTATTGTAGTCCTGGGTTTTTTCTCACCTGCCCAACCTGCTTCTTGTATAGAAACAAAAAGCTTTTTAACCAGAGAAGAGCTTTGCAAAGCCATCCAAATGAATATGGCATGGGTTAACACCTACAACAAACCCTGGGCTTCACCAAAGTGCTTCATTTACAGCCGCAATCTAATGTTACTATATCAAGCCATGGGATGAGTTTGAGTTAAAATATATGAATGAGCATGTAGCATAAGAATACATTCACAATAGTGCTGTGAAAGTCTTGCTTAAATGTATTTTTAAAGAAAAAAAGCTTTCATTTGAGTTCTGTGAGAGGTAAGTCACCAAGAGGTCAAAGAAAGAGACTAACACACAGCAACAGGAATAAGCATTCAATTCTCTCCCGACATGTTCTCATCCAGCAATCAGCCGCGGGTAATCCTTTCTGCACTATCTGAATATGATGAGATTTCATTTGTGCCTGTGTGTGTGTGCTCGTTGGGGGAGTGCTCTCATCTGGAGGGGCTCCCACATTTTGTCTCATCAGGGCTCGTGTCATGTCATCATTCATTTTGTCGAAGAGGGGCACAAACAGCAGGCTACAGTGACACTTCGGCCAGCACCACGCCCCCAGGTGTTTCTGTTTGTCTACATTACTCAAAAAAAACGCAGACTTTAATCTCTGAAAATGAAGCCTGTGGTGAGATGATGTTGTATTCATTTGTGCGTGCGTCAGTGTGCATGTGTGTGTATTGTTTGTATAGAAACCTGCTGCGTTAGAAGCCCGTCTCCGACTGTTGAGCAGGTGCGAGCGTACAGCAATGAATCCTGCCACACCTCTTTGTCTCGGCTCAGCACTTGGAAAAGAACAAGAGGTGCTGTGCTGCGTGCCTCCCCTTTTGGAGATATTTGTTTGACAATCTAGGAGAAGGGAGTACGCAGTGCTGTCGCAGCCCTCGTCTAATCTGTGGGGAAGAGTCGCACCAACACAGGAGAAGGGGTATTTTAAACAGAGCATTCAGAATAAATTACTGACAGTCAGATAAACAGAAATAAATAAATAAATATATAAAGGGATGCCTCCCACACTTGGCATCTGGGTGACTTTCTTCTTGAAAGTTCACTTTGCTCACTTCAGGACGGGTGTGTGCACGCTCTTGCTTTTATTTTTTTCCCGACTCTCTCAGAGCACTTTTACATTGTAACTCCTCCCTGACTTGAGTAGTTTATGCCTCAATGTTGCAAACTTTCGAAGTATGATGTGAGTGATATGCAATGCTTACTTCGGTACAAGGTAGATTTATTTTCTCTAAATGGAGTCCTTCGTACTGTAAGAACGCTTTTAGAGTTATTTTCATGGAGACAAAATGCACCTTTTTACATCTGGCTGTAAAATACCTGCCTTTTCTCAGAGACAGTGGCAGAGCACATTTTTTTGCACCACTTACCTTAATATTACTAATACACATTACGGGGTTTACGTGCTTACTACAAAAAGCAATGAAAATACAAAGAGACAAGCACTTAATGGACAATTTATAATGTGTTCTCAACACTTAATCTGCCCTCCATAAAATTATTTTGCTTAAGGAAATAATACACATTAGCTTAGTTTGTGAAATAATTAGAACGTCTTGAAGCAACTGCTGCATCTTCTCTTCCTAATGAATGTGTTTCTTTTAATAAACCGCAGGAGATCACAAAGGGTCAAAAATCATCACGCTGCCACAACAAAGAGGTAAAAAAGAGATTAAAAAAAGACTTCTTTTTTTAAAGTCATTTGCAGTTTCATGATAGGCTTTGTGTGGCTTTTTATTTAACATTTTATTTAGGATAAGTAATATTAAAAACAAATATCCTTAAAGTGGACTATATCTACTTTAAAATGATGAATTATACCATAACTTAATGACAAAGATATCAGTGGGCTGTATTACAGAGATACTGCATCAACAGAAGGAAAGTTTGGGCCTGGGCTCTCTGTTTTATAACTTTTTACCACTAGATGGAGTCAAACTTTTCTGGAGGTGAGACATGGTTTGAAGGCCAAAAATAATGAATAATGAATGAATCCAACAAATTCTAAAGAATGTAGACATCAGTAGGATCAGTGGTGTGAATTGTGCATGGGTGAATGCATGTTGTGTTGGGTTTTAGCCATGCTTTAAAACATATAAAGTACCTCATCACAAGGAAGACAAATATTTCCTGAATGTGCTACAGAATAGTGGCCTGTGTCCAAATGCCACGGCAGAGGTCACTGTGCAGCAGTAATGTTTCTGCGGGGATGGATTTAGTGGCCGAGCATGATCCGTCTGCTCACTTGTGTGCCTCACCCATTAACGGAGACCTTTAGAGAGGAGCAGCAAAGTGTTAATTACATTCTCTGTAGATATAAGTCATCTCCTCAACAAGGGAGGTGTGTCAGGCTATAAAAATGTGTCTGCATGTTTAATGTTAGTTGTTTACTGGTACAAGGTAAAAATGTGTTTTGGAGGATCTGTGCATGGTCCATCTTGTCTGGAAAAAAAAGACTTAAGTATGATGTTAACATGAGTCTGTGTCTTTGAGGGGTACAGTACCATTTGGATCTCAGCTTGTTGCTCTAAGTGTTGACTCAAAGACTTGGAAAAACTGCCAATAGCGTCATTTATGTTCCACTTGCTCCACATTTTATTTGGTGACTCAGTTCTGTCTCATCAGCAGCTGAGAGTCATTTTAATGCTTATTTTTTTATAGTTAATTTTCAAAATGTTTCTCTCTGCCTTCTGAACTATGCCCTCTTTTCACACTTGGTTGAAAACAGACTACAAACCTTATGTGCCTTATTTCTAATCATAGGATCAAAGAAATAACATGACCTGGTGTTGCTCTCTCACACAAGACAGAGCAAAAGTATAACTCAGCAAAAGCTCCTAGAGATATGATTAAGCCTTAGATTATTGTTAACCATGATCCTCACTGCCTTTGGATTACATGTTGTAATTCAAAGAGCTCTTCTATTTACATGTCGCTGGTCTCATCTCAGCTTGAACCCTGTGTGTGATCGCTGTTAGGCCTGCAATGTAAGGCTTTAATCTTTAACTTCCCAATTGCATGGCTTTTTGTTCTAGGTTCATGAGGTAAACTACTGAACGTGTCCAACTACAAATCAATAACTGTAGCAGTGGCAAGTCTGCTTTTATAAGTTGGTCGATAAAAAATCTCATTTGACCTTTTTGGCAATGATACTGCTGCTTTTCTTATGTGATCATTTAAGATTTTATTCCCAGTTTCATATGATTTTGGTTAAGTGACACGCCCTGGCTGCATTATTAATCTGAGAGTCATGATTTTGGACCAGCTGACCTCTGTGCCTGCACACATTCCTACAGAAACAGACAGACGTCTGTAAATTCTAGGTGTCAAGACTAGGACTTAGGTGCCTGTAAGTGTATATGAATAGTGTGTTTAGACATATGAAGCTGAACACTGCATTCCCTGCATGTGCCTCATTAGAGTAGGAACTTGTGATTTCAGGGGTATAACCTGAAGTCAACCAGCCATAATTGGCCCAACAGTCGTCTAGGAAACAAGCTGCATCTGGCCAAGTGTAAATTGACTGAGCCTAGTGTCCATGTCATCTCAGACAAACAAACATAGCCACACAGAGAAGGAGATGCCATCATCATTGTGTGTCACTTCGACACATAGACGGCTTGATCCTGCCAAGATAACGAGGGAGTGAGACAAACATTACGCAGCGAGAGACAGAAATGCCAGTAGGTAGCCAGGCAAGATGAAAAATGCAGGCACAAGCGCTAGGTTAAACTGAGAAGACAACACAACTGTCTTTGTTTGGAGGTTGCCTAGAAACTCTTTTTAGGTGAAAGAAGCATTCAAAACACAAGAAAACTGTTGTGGGGAAAACTTTTCCTGGTGTCCCTCAAACTCCTTGCATTTCTCATTTAGAATAAAACAACTAAGAGAGAATTAAAAGATGAATGTTATGCTTGGATGTGAGCTGCAGGCCAACATTTCCAGCTGGTATCAGTAGCTCCTCAGTCTCACCGATGCCCACGAGACTTTATTTCCAGACGTAAAAAGCTGCTTCCATCAAAACCACTTGTGTGAGTTTTTTTTTTTAAAACCTAGCACTTCTAACAGAATTACCTGTTTAAGGTCCACAAGCATTGGTATTTAATTGAGACAGTCAAACATGATTTTATTTCACTTTGCTGCCTGTTTATGTAATTAAACTTTTTTAAGTTTGAGTTTACAAAATTTAAATTGTGACTGAAAGGCTGCTGGATTCTTTCTAAAAGGATGGTTGGGTTTCCAACATTTTATCTCAAAGAGGAGCATTAAATGTCCCTCTTTTCTTTTTGCTGGCACTCAGCCACATTTACATTGGCTTTCCCTGGGTGCTGTTCTTCTTTTCTCCTTCTTGACTGTTTGTAGCATTTCTCAACTGTATTATCTCATACCGTTCTATGTGGATGTGTCTGCACTTTTGTTTTTCATCTGTATGTGTGTGCCTTTCTGTGCAGCGTGTCCATCAGCTATCTCATTATGACTGTCTGTTTTTACATCCCTTTGCCTCATTAGGCACCACACACAGCCACTGAGGACAGCAGCCCTCAACTCCGGCGCCAATTTAGCCCTCTTTCTCTCTCCCACTTGCTTTGTGTCTATTGCTGTCTCATGGATATGGTCTCCTGTGTCACAAATTACCTTGTTTCCTTGCATTAAGCCATTTCTCTCCTTAGCATTGTTCTCTCCTCATATACAACCCATCTGTGCTCATGGCAAAGCGGCCCTCTCTATTTTAGGCCTGTGCATTGGTGACAGTTGTCCTAATGTCCATTCTGAGAGTAGTCTACAACATGTTTCACACTAAAAATAAGACCCTAGATTCATTGTGTCAACATTGCAAGACCTTACATTTTACCAAAAGTTAGGTTTTTATTTTTAACTCTTTCAAAGTTGCAGTGAAATGCAGCCTTTGCAGTTGAATCAGACAACCTTTAAACCTAACTTTTTATGCCAACAACTTGTTGAATAAGTAAACAACCGTAACAAAGATATTTGTTGCTGTAAATGTTTTGGTTTATGCTGAAACTTTTCCTAATAACACTGTGGAACTTTTCCTAATAACACTTCACACTGTTTGTGCTTCCAGGTAAATGAGATCTACCACGACCAGTCTTTGGGAGCAAAGATTAACGTAGTGCTGGTGCGGATTATCATGCTGGGCTATGGCAAGGTAAGAGCAGTTCTTGGAAAGTGGATGCCCTGTCTCAGCACTAACTTTGACACTAGTGCTGCTCCAACTGCTCTACGTTTCTACAGTAAGCACAGACAGGAAACACAAACACACGGAAAACAGAAGCGTGCGCTCATCAACACGCGCTGATGCCCCGGGCCTGTTATTCCAGTGGACTGAGCAAAAGAGGAACTAAAAGCATTCGGCGTCCCAGAGGAGTGTTTTTAAGTCGCACGCCTTCACAGTTCAGCACCAAAGCACACAGAAACACTGTCCGTTATGCAATCAGCCTTCCTCTCAGTCGGATGCAGCACTGAATCATGGGAAGTCCAGGCAAAGATAAACAATCAATGATAGCCCTCCCTCATTCATAAACAGAGAGGGGTAGCATCCCTTTTAGTTTTGACTGTAACTCAATCTTCCTGTGCTGCTGGGAAAGAAGTGGAAGAGAAAGATAAAGATGGCTGCAACGGAAAGGGACAGGGATTACCCCAAAGAAAGATACAGATAGTTTTATTGTTAGATAGGAGCGCTGTGATACAATTATGCAGCTTTAGCCTTATCTTTCTTCCTCTCTATGTCCACAGTCCCAGTGGAGCATTGATACACACTCACTCCTACATTGGTCATTCTAGGCCAGCCCCAATGCAGCTTCAGCCAAAGCTCGCTCTGTCCATCATCCCCAATTACCGTGGCAACAGAGCTGCACCCAGACAGGCTGCAGATTGGCTATGTGACCCTGGATGCAAGCACCCGAAAAATATAAAAGCCATATGCGTACAAGCACCTTTTTGGAGATCATTAAAAAAGGAAACATACAGAGAGCACCTGATGCACAAGATTAAGTGCACGCATGTAAACAGCGGACTATGTCTAAGGGGCTTTTGCACTAGCTTCACACTCCATCACGTGCGCTGCGGCAGGCGACAGGCCATATGTCTTAGCTGCAGCGAACAACACACACTCCTTTCTTTTTGATTCAGCTATATGAATGTGTGAAAACTGTGAGAAAATGAAGAGGACAAGGAAAAAACAAAGAGAGTGAGAAATGTAAGCATACATGGAAAAGAATATCTGGCAATGTAGGGTTGTGTGTGTTTTGGTATTATGTGTTTATTAAAAAGTAGTTACTCTCTAATTAGACATGCTTTTGACCAGTAGTACATAGTACAAATGAGGACTCTGTTTCATGTTCATTATTTAAATGATCTAGATTAGAGAAGTTGTAATGTGTTACTGAGTGCATTTTGTATTAAACTTTTTGCATGTGGAACAGCTCAGCAGTTTGTAGGATCTGCTGACAAAGTCACACACTGTGATACTGCCCCCTACAGGGATGAGTAAAATGTTGTAAAGTGAAGAAAGTGTGGTATCCCCTGTTTGATGTGTACACAAATTTCATTATTCTTGTTTGTGTGTGTTTTTTTCCCCAGTCCATCAGTCTGATTGAACTGGGAAACCCGTCACAAAGTCTGGAGAATGTGTGTCGATGGGCCTTTTTGCAGCAGAAGCAGGATACAGGAGACTCAGAGTACCACGATCATGCAATTTTCCTCACAAGGCAGGAATTTGGTCCTACCGGCATGCAAGGTAATGAAGCCTTTGTACTGTATCCTCTTTGCATTATATTAACCCTAACATGTAGACAAATATATGTGCATACAGAAAACACACATGCAGAGCTTAAACTGGCGTACAAACAAAAGTCCTCTCTTCCTGCCACAGAGTGCATCGTGCACTGTGGCTTTGGTGGTTGGTGGTTTCTCTGTGCAGCAGAGTGCAAGCTAACAGACAGGCCCAGGGGACAGGCCTCTAAAGGCAGTGGCCAAGCAATCCAGAAGCCCTTCAGCTGCCCTTGGGCTCAGCCTTCAGCAGCTGAAAATCAATAGACGGAGCAGGGCCAGCCACAGCTCCACAATTAAGGCCGGTACGGGACAGGCAAGCACACAGGGGGTTGGAGATTGGCATACGCAGGGGTAAAAGGCGACGGCTTAGGGTTAGGTGTAAATACACCAACCTGCTCACATTTGTAAGTTGTGTGTTCATATAAACGAGAGTGTCTTTAAAAATAGATTTGGATTCGGTTTTGTGGCTAATTCATTTAGCTCAGTTTCAGGGGCTCTGATTGACATGATTGTCATGTGACTATCATTTACCACGTCTGCATTACAAGTCAAGTTGTGTAATATTTAAGTGTTATTGGTTATTTTATTTGCCAGTATATGCGAGGATGTTAAATGGGAAAACATTTTCATTATTTTTTGTTGAAAATAGTTTTTGCTGTACAAGAAATATATTTAGCAATGTATATACACAAATTTCAAAAGCCTGCTTGAACTACAATGTTTTTTTTATATTATAAAAAAAGATATGTAAGAAAGAAAAGTATTGTTTCTCTTCGTTTTAATCACAAAGTTTACTTAAGAAAGTTAAATTAAATATTGAACATCAGTGTGGCAAATTACATGTCTTTCTCATATTGTGCAGCTTTGCAATCATTTGCATAACAGGACAAAATGTCCACAGATCTTAAAGCATGTCTTTCTTGCCGGTTGCTTAGGTTACGCTCCAGTGACAGGTATGTGCCATCCAGTCAGGAGCTGCACTTTGAACCACGAGGATGGCTTCTCTTCTGCCTTTGTGGTGGCGCACGAGACGGGACATGTGTAAGTGTTCTGTCGTAATGGTCTTTTTGAAGGCCGCTCTCACGCTATACCAACATACAACAAGGCATCGCAGGCTGCACTATTGCTTTATCATCGTTTTGTTGAATTGGTCACCTTAGACAGGATCTGATGAGAAAATTGCCCCCCCTCTTTCTTTGTTCCGTGCTCTCTTTCTCCACCCACACGTTCCCAATCTGTCCACACTGATCCTGCTCCATCCCTCACGCCCCTCCTACTTACCCACTCTGTCTGGTTGTGTGCAGACTCGGGATGGAGCACGATGGCCAGGGGAACCGCTGTGGAGACGAGGTGCACATGGGCAGCATCATGGCGCCGCTGGTGCAAGCCGCCTTCCATCGATTTCACTGGTCCAGATGTAGCATGCAGGAGCTGGGACGCTACCTCCAGTGAGACCCCAACACTTCTAACACAAGCTAAAGCCATCATATGAGTTAATAAAAATTACTTCTTTAATGATTTTTATTGATTTATTTTTTTTTCTCAGCTCCTATGACTGTCTCCGTGACGACCCCTTTGCCCACAACTGGCCATCTCTGCCTCAGCTTCCTGGTTTGCACTATTCAATGAACGAACAGTGTCGCTTTGACTTCGGTGTGGGCTACACAACGTGCACCGCGGTAAGAGATCCCCTGTAGTACATCATAAACATGGCTAGACTTAACAAACCCAAACTTACCACATTGTCAGTATTTCACTTAGGCACACATTTACTTTGTTCTGGGTGACAATACTGAATCTCAAAGTTGGGGTAAACTCAATTTAAATTCCGATTTTAGAAAGGCATCAGTGAGGGAGTCTGTCACTTTTTAGACCAGCCTCTATAACACTATAATGAAATGAGTGTCACACATACATAGCTATTCACATTTTTCTGATGTCCTCTGCTTTCCTCTCACGGCCACTGGTGGGATTGACATCTTGCTTAAAAGCAGGTAATTTGGTTTTGATAGTTACTGCTTTTACTGTTATTAATAATACGCAGTGTAAATAAGGCAACATCTATTTCCTTACCACAGTGCCTTTACAGGAACGTGTCACAAACAGTGTAATTGTTTTGAAAAACACTAAACCCTCACCAAACATTACACAGTAGACGAGCTTCACACAGCTGCAGCTTCTAGCCAGGCATTTTGTCTTTCCTGTCCCTGTCCCCTCTGTGACTGTGAAGCCACTAGAGGAGCTGTTTCTTAATAGACAACGGGCTTTGGGGGGCTTTACACACATTGCTAGATTATCCTTTATTCTCTTGTCAAACCCATTCTTCTTCAGCTACAAAAGGCGGGCCAATCAGGAACACAGGTAAGGTAACCACACCTCCCCAAAGATATGTATTTGTTTTGTTTTTTTTGTTTTGTTTCTGTTATATTTGTCTTTTTGTTATTTTTGTAAATTTGACAGTACTTTATCTGTTTGCCCATTTTCATATTGTTGACATAAGGCTGCAGGATTCTCAAACACTAAGGTTTTGCAGTTACTCTAGTGTCTCCTGGTTCAGTGCTAAAGTGTAGTCCAGCAGTTGAACCGTTTCATAAACCAACAGTGGCCTTGCAAATCTGTGTTAAATCACTGCAGCACTGGCAGGAAACACCTCTGTATTGGCAATAAATGACTGGAAATGATCACAATGATTTGTTTCCATTAATGGGAAAAGGGCTGATCCAGAACAGAGGCCATTTTTCCACATTTTACTTGAGCTCCTCCAGTCTGATGTCATCTGTACTACCTACCACAGTGCCTAGCATTGATCGTTACTTGCCCTTTGACCTGTAGAGGTCGCCGGGGGTCATCACGGGTAGGGCAGTCTTTGGAGAGGAGTACACTAGACTGCAGGACAGTTTGGTGGAATCCTCATTAAAGGTTTATACCAGACAAACAGGACACTTTAGACCATCATCTGTGTCCGGGGGTTTCCTAGAGGTCAGACAGGCCTCACCTTTTGGCTTTTTGAACTCTTTGGCCTCTACCCTGTAATTTCCCTTGTGACCTAGTTAATCTAAAAGTGTGTTGTGAAAGTCATCCTTGGCTCAGTTTGCATGAATGGTTTGTGTTTCTCAGTGGAGCGTAGTGTACAGTGCAGTGACTCAGTGAAGGGGTGGTGTTGTTTCTGTCAGTATAACACGGTTGTGCTTATTGTTGTGAAATCTCTATTTTTTATTTTCTATTTCAGTGTTGACTCATTCAAGCTGTCTTATTGATGATTTCTCTGTATCACTGGAGGTCAATCTCCTCTCCTGAGTAGATAGACTTGGTTTTATAGAGGGTTTTCTCTGTGCCCTACAGTATCGCACCTTTGACCCGTGTAAGCAGCTGTGGTGTAGCCACCCAGACAATCCCTTCTTCTGCAAGACTAAGAAAGGACCACCTATCGACGGCACCATGTGTGGAAATGGGAAGGTACTTACAAACCAGTGACAGTCTCAGAAAAGATACTTATAGTACGTAATTTCAGTGTGTGCAAACTCTCTTACTCTGTTGGTCAGCATTGTTTTAAAGGTCACTGCATCTGGTTGACCCCTGACATCATCAAGCAAGATGGAAACTGGGGTTCGTGGAGTGAGTTTGGTCAGTGCTCCCGTACGTGTGGTGGAGGAGTACAGTTTCGCACACGCAACTGTGACAATCCTAGGTACTTCAAAATTAAGTTTTGTTCAAGTTTTAAAAACAGATAATACTAACTAAGTTACACATTGTACTGCATTGTCCTGTGCTTTATGCTAATTTCAGACCAGCCAACGGAGGGCGCACCTGTGTGGGCACCATGCACCAGTTCCAGATGTGCAACACCGAGGAGTGTGAGGACATCTACAGCGACCCACGTGAGGAGCAGTGCCACGCTTGGGACCCTCGCTTTGATCTCCATAGCAACGACAGGCTGCCTTATGAACACCCAGACCGTAAGTAAACACCTACACAAGAAGTTTGTGAAGAGGTAGGCGAAGAAATGGAAAAGACAAAGAACTGATTTCCTTCGGAAGTTGTTCATTCAAATTACAGCCTGAAGTAAACATATCATTTTTGGATGCGGTTTGGATTTAAAGGTTTACATATATATATATATAGCCTGAGCTCTGCTACAGTCATTAACAACTGTTTGTCCTCCTGAGGCAAGACTACGCCCGCTCATAAAACATACAATGAAAGTCTTTGAACTTGGTGCACCTCTTCTAAGTGTGATTTCACATTAAAACATGTTAACAACAATAGTCACAAAGCTATTTAAATTGTGAGGAATGATAGAATATGCTTGTTTATAAATGCAGGTGTCATTGTCTTCTCGCTAAGTATGAAATCTTTTTCCAACTAACCCAGCCCTAGAGAAAAACGCAGAGTCTTCTCCATTTCTAATTATATGTCACGCAACACGCACTTCACAAACGGCCTTTGCTAAATTGTTTTCTCTCTCTTTATCATTTCTAAACACCATATTTTCCAGCTAGGCTTTTTGACTCAAATTACTTCCCTACACTGTGTTTGTGGTGTACGATAAGACGTGTGTAAGCGCCAGACACTCTCTGCTCTGTGTGTGAAATTGTACAATTTGTTTAGAGAGGGTTGACACCATGTTGTTTTGTTTTCTCTATTTAGGCTTCACTGTGTCAACACAGAAACACTCTTGCTCTGTAGCTCAGTGAAGGCCTTGTTAGTGGGTCTGTCACATTAAAAGTTATAATACAAATCCTTGTACAGTTTTCTTCGCAAGTATGTCACATGCTAACATGTGCCAAAATACAAACAATACATATTTTGTTATTATGGTAATCTCTTGTTGGATGAACAAAATATGTTCCTGAGTTTGCTCTGTCTTGGTGTAGAGCACTTGTAATTTAATAAAGACTGATTTTTGAATGAGAAAATCATAGAAATATATAAACAGAAGCTATCTCTCTTGCTTTATTCACTTAGGTAATAGGTGTAGTCCAATAACATGGATACAGTGTAGAGTTTGTATATATAATATTTATTATATATTATACTGTATAATATATAAGCTACTATAAGAACAGTTTTACTCAAGGAAAACTCAGAAGTTAATTACAGGTTCTAAAATAACACTACTAGATAAATTTGTGCCATGAATTGTGACATTACGTGTGAATAACAGTTTACATCTTTGTTTGTGTTTACCAGCTAACAAACGCTGCAACTTATATTGCCAATCAAACGAGACCCGGGAGGTGGTCTTCATGGATAAGAGGGTCCTGGATGGAACACGCTGCTCCTATAAGGACCCACACAGTGTGTGTGTGCTCGGGGAGTGTGAGGTCAGTGGGGTCTTGTTGGTCCAAGCATTAAGGACCCACATGTTTTGATTAGGGTGTGTCTCAATTTCCACATTGTCATGAACAGAAAGTGGGCTGTGATGGTGTGGTGGGCTCCTCAAAGCAGGAAGACAAGTGTGGAGTGTGTGAAGGGGACAACTCCAGCTGCAAAACATTTAAAGACACCATCACCCGCACTACCAAGAAACAGGGTGAAGTACAACCACAAGCATGTCTTTCAGCATCTGAGGTGGATTAACTGCCAGTGTCTACTTATGTGAATCTTTAGCTAAATACCGCCCTCTAAAGGAGGAGTTTTAACACTGTCCAAACCTCAGACAGGTTTCAGTCAACATTTAAAATTTGACTTTATTGCCAAAACAAGGCTGAGTTTGGAAAATTCAAAATTTTTTTAAAACCAAAAGTTACAGAATCTCTTGTATGTTGTGAGAAAAGCTAATGCTAGTGGGATTTTAGTCATGAAGCAGGATTACTTTGCAATAATGACTGAGCGTTTTTCCGTGATTTTTCCTGTGGCTGTTGGTCTGGAGAAAACTGCAAGTTGAGTTTTTTATGATGTCATAAAACCAATGTATATTTAATTTTAGGTTTCCTTAAAGTCCTTGAGGTCCCTAGAGGCGCAAGGCACTTGTTGATTCAGGAGCTAAAAGCAACTCCCCACACCTTAGGTTTGTTAGATTTTTATATTTAACCTTCTCTTTATCGCTGCTTAATCTATTAGGTCTTAATGACACTAAATTGTTCTTATCAGCTGTGAAAAATGTGGCATCAAGACTGTTCTTTTTGAACGGGGAAAGTGATAATCCAGAATCCCGCTCCACCATAGAAAAAGGGATTGAATGGGAATATGAGAATGATAATGGCAAGGAGACTCTTCAGACAACCGGCCCTCTCAGACATGGAGTTCTCATTATGGTAAACAACTACACTGCTATGTGCATATGGACTTAAGTTAAATGAACCTTTAATTAAACCTGGCCTTTTATTCAGGTGAAACTACAAGGAGCTGAAGATGTGAATTTATCTTACAAGTACATGATGAACATGTACAGTAACAGTGCCATTCAAAACAACATGTTGGTGGAAGACAGTGCGTACGAGTGGGCGCCGAAGAAATGGTCTTACTGCTCCAAGCCCTGTGGTGAAGGTAAAGTGAGATACTTAATCATCCTGGAATAACCAGCCAGTTGAAATGTATGAACCTTTGCTCAATGCTTGTGCTCCAGGGAAACAGTTTTTGCGATATGGCTGCAGAAGAATAGTTGACAGTAAGATGGTCCACAAGAGCTTCTGCAACAGGTCCAACAAGAAGCCAATAGGAGATGCTAGAGACTGCAACCCGAAGCCCTGCCCTCCACCAATGTAGCACTCGTTTTATATTATTGCTACATGTTTTCCTCCTCAGCACTTACTCAAAGGGTTTAAAGCTTCCCTCTTGTCATGATGTTACACAGTTGGGTGACAGGAGAGTGGCAGAACTGCAGTAAACCATGTGGAAAGACGGGGATGCAGATCCGCTCTGTCAGCTGTGTCCAGCCTTCAGAAGAAAACACCAACAACACCACCCGCTTCATCCACAACAAACACTGCAGTGATGACCGGCCCGTGTCACGCAGGCCCTGCAACAGACGCACCTGCCCCACCCAGTGGAGAGTGGGACCCTGGTCACAGGTCAGGCCTCGTGCAAATATTAGAACCTAAATTGCGCTTCATGTTATTTCATTGTCATGTGATTCAGGAATGAATGACATTTAAGTTTATATTAACACCTGAGCAAAAAGGTAAGTGAGTTTTAAATGTTTATACATTTTTTTTGTATTTTCAGTGCTCAGTGACATGTGGTAATGGGACACAGCAACGGCAGGCTCTGTGCCACACCAAGGACAACACCATCGGCCTGTGCCTGGACAGTAAACCCGACACCATTCAAGTCTGTCGCATGGATCCTTGCCCCAGTGAGTGCTGACTTTGACAGAGTTCCTTATCATGACATCATGACAATCAGCTAAAAAGACAAACGCAGATCAAAGTATTAAGAAAAACAGTGTGTTTTCTTCATTAATACCCATCTTCATCTCTTTCTTTTCTTGCAGAGGGTACCTCTGACCTCAACAAGAACGGCAACATGCTGATCCAGTTTCTGTCCCGGCCCAACCCCTACCCCAAGATCTCCTCACGTAAAACCTCCCTCTATAGTTCCCAGCCTGGCCTCCACAGCAGCTGCGTGTCTGTCCTCTGTTGGGCGCTGCCCATCTCTGTCCTTCTGTCTCTGCAGGGCCGCCCCCGCCTGGCCCCCTGACCCGCCATCCCCTAAGCACATGCCTGTGCCCACGCCCGTGAGCGAGCGGCAAAGCTTTCGCTTCTCTTTTGGTGGAGGGGATGAAGTGTCTCTCTCTGTTGTGTGAGACGGCTCTGACTGGGGGAGGTCTCTGGCTCCTGTATGTGCTCTGTCTCTCTCTATCTTTCTATCTCCTTTGTGGAGCATTGTGTTGTAACCGCTGGCCAGTCGAACACTCAAAAGATCAACTAAATATTTGACGTCTAAGAAATATTTCAGTGGAAGGGCAAACAGGTTTATTGACACCTCCTTAGATGTGTCAAAGAGCTGTTCAAGTGTGTGGGGCCTCCTCTGCATTTGGTGGCCATGTTTGCGCAAGCTAGCTGCGTATTGTTATGGGTTACACTCCTGGGATGCAGTGCGCTTATTACTTTTTGTAGCGCACTGTTATTGTGGGAAGAAAAACAGATGTGAAAATAACCAGATAAAGGTATATAAATATCTATATATTAAAAAAAAGTAAAAAAAAATATGAAAGCTTTATTGTGAATGTGATCTTGTCACAATGAGGACACCTTTGCTAAAGTGCTCATCTGACATCCTGGTTCCATTGGGGATGAGAATGGCGGCTCATTCTACATTCCATTCTCATTTGATGGGATCTCTGCACAGGGACAGGAAGTGACAACAGTAAACCTTTTAGTTTTGGGGAGATAACTGTGAGGTGAGGACTCTTGTGAAAAAAAATACAAAAAAAAAACAGGGTAGTCTGACCACTTGAGGTTGCTCCCATTTCACCTCATCATCAGCCATTCTCTCTTTGACTGTTATACTAAAGTTCAATAAATGCAGCTTATTTGTGCTTGCAGACTTTAAACAAATACATCTATAAATATATTTGTATTTATATATATACATATATATATATAGTATATATACCTATAAATCTAAATCTATATGAGTAACAATAATATTAATAATGTTTTACCATGAATAAGCTGTAGCTTATTTGCCTAAAAACCTTTGGACTGCTATTGATCGCTTAGATCCTTGACTGTTATGTGTATTTTTTTATTGATTTTACATGAGTACAGATGAATATTTAATAAAGGTAAAGTGTTTCCGGGGTAAGGGGTTAGAATATATATTATGCAGGACTTGGTCAGTTTGTTGCCTCTCTCCATTTTCTCAGATGGATTAGTGGTTTACTGTCGCTTCTTGTTTTCTTTTAAGATAGGATCACATTTTGTCATGCACATTTGCATTCATCACCTCTGTGTGCGTGTGGAAATGAGACTTGTGTTTATCTACATGGGTGCAAGCCAAAATGAGCGGGCGAGTAAGTGAAGAGTCTGAGTCTTTGAAAGTATGTGACGTGTCTGGTTAACGTTGCTTCATCTTTGGGCTCTTACACATCGCGATCAGACACAGAAATACCTCATAAACCTTTCTTTGAGAGTGTCCAATGGTCTCATTTTATTTTGATGAACATTAACCACATGAACAATGCCTTATCTTGGATTGAATGTAACGGCATTTTATCTGTGAAAGAGATGGCTTTACTCATTCAAAGTTTTGCTCGGAATAGAGGCAGCTTCAAACCAACTTTACAAACTCACACCCGCCAACCATCAAACCTACCAAGGTGATGTTGGGCCGTTGTCCGACTACTGAGAAGGGTTTACAAAGGGCCTAGGGTATAGACACTTATGGCATCTAGTAAAAAAAAAAACACTTCAGACTTGTCATTGTATTGTGATCACATATTTCTGTTGTGACTATGTAGCGAGCTATCCAAGGTTTCCTTCTGCTGGAGTTGGACTGTCTGAGACCAAGCCAGACCTAGCAGTGCGATACTGTATATAACATTGGTGTTGACTGTATTTAATAATGTTCATGACTGTTATCTTCTTATATAATATTCTATACTATGGGTAACTGTTTTGTGGCTTCACTGGCCTGCTGCGTGGGGCTGGCTAACGTTTGGCTAACGTTGAAGAAACATTCAGATGGACTATGTGCACTGCGTCTATATGCACTTTGATTTATCAGGGAAATTTTATTAATGTTTTGTAAATGTTTCATATGACACTTAATGTGCCATTCCAGTTTTTACATCGTCATGGAAATTCTGTATTTAATTTAAACAGCAAATATAATTTATGTACTTCTTTTTTTAATCGATAAAACTGATTGACTGATTGATTTCCAAGTAATGAAGTGTTTTACCAAAGTGACTGTGAACTTGTAACTTTCGATACAGTTGAATTATTTTTCTTAAGAAAATAATATATCTATATATCGAGCAAGGGGGCATACATCTCATTGTCTGAGTTCCTGTCATTCTCAACAGCAAAGTTGTATCAATAAAAATGTTTTAAAAAGTGTCCTTTTCTCTGACGGGAATGCTCACGGCTCTTTATCTGAAAATGAAAATGTCTATTTACAGGAAGATTTTGCACATCAAAGCAAACTGGTAACGGCATTAGAAACAGGACAGTAGATTCAAAAGATGATTTAGGGGCAACACAATACTGGCAACCTTTTCTTTTCCTATTTCAATGTCTGTAACTAATCTTGTGCTAATTGTTTGGGGTTTTCTTTCAGTCCTTTTCTGCTAATGGTTTGGCTTGACTTTCTAAATAACAAATACAAGCATAACAGAATGTCATGTAATGCATTCATGGCACTTGAGACCAGTTTCAAGGTGACACACGTGTGCTTCACACATGTAGTCTGTTCCCACAGGCGCGCCCAGTCTCAGTTCTCTATTTTCTCTTTCACAGGCCAGCGTTGTCATGGAGACCGCTCTGTGTTCTGTCGTATGGAAGTGCTGAAGCGCCACTGCTCCCTACCGGACTACCGGCGCCTTTGCTGCAAGTCCTGTAGCAACGTTACAAACTTTGCGTCCCCTCCCACCAACGTCACCTCCATCTGGTCCAATGCTTCTACTCCTAGACCCACACCTACTAGTCCCGCCCCGGCACCTACTTCTCAAGCTCTAGCTTCACTGTCTCAACTGTCACACCCACCATGTCGCCCTCTGCCGCTGTCACTCATTCCACACACCCACCAGCCACTACCACTGCCATTCCCACTAGTTTTTCCATGGCAACCCCTTTAGTCATGACAGCATCTCCCACCAGCGCTACCACTCACCCCGGGTCTCCACCTGTTACCGACCTAGACACAGTCTCACACCGCATTACAGATATTCTGACAACGCTACCTTGGATTACCACAACTCACCAGCCTACAATGACCAGTCCAACAGTCACCACAGAGATCAGCACCGAAGCTCATTTGAAATTAAAGCCCAAAAAGCCAGCAAATAAAAAAACGCAGCCACCAAAAATCGAACAAAATAAGAAAACAGCACTAAAAAACACAACAAAAAAAGATGTGCCAAAAGTCAATCCCAAGACAAAAAATATCAAAAAGGAAAACACAGTAAAATCAAATGCTCTAAAGCCACCACCCAAAAACACTTCATCAAAACCGTCTCCAAAAAAGCCCACTCCAAAGAGGACAACACCCAAAAAGACCACTCCAGCAAACACAACTACGCCCGATAACACAACTCCTTCAAACTCAACCCCTAAGACATCAACAAACACTCCTGTTAAAAAATCTAAACATGTTCCTCCAAAGACAAATCCCAAAAAGAAAATTGAGCCAAAGACAAAACCTTCAAAGGAAACTAAGACAAGCCCTAAAACAAACTTAAAAACAGGGCCCAAAAACACCACAAAATCACAACCTAAGATCAGTAAGTATACTGTAATCAAGACTTACCCAGAGAAAAAAACTAACTCAAAACCAAAAGGTAGCAAATTTACAGTGAAAAAACCGATCCAGAAAGAAAGAAAACACCTAAGACAACCCCTTCTTACTATACCACAAACTTTGCTCCTTATACAGGCCTAAATGCACACTACACTTCCACCACCAGCACCCATGTATATCCAACGACAACCAGTTACCCAGAATTAAGTGTAAACGTTACAAACATCAACAATGACATGGCAACTACACCAGAAACTCCACTGTGGTACTATAACGACACTGCATACACTACTTTAAGCCCAGTCACAAATGAATACTTTGAGGATGTGACAGTGCCCAGTGGACACAGTGACAGCTTCCTGAGCAGCAGTGGAGACCTGCAGCAGAGCGAGACCATGATGAGTGGAGATGACATCAGCAGCGTGGGCGCGGACAGTGACACCACGAACCTGTATGAATACTTCCCTGTGATTGTTTCAGTGACCACCTCTGATCCCACTACTGCTCTCCTGACCAAAACTGTGACGGTAATGACTCCAGCCAACACTGTGACTCCTGTGATGAATGCAGAGGAGACAAGTGAGAACAACACCATTTACGTCTCCAGCAACAGTGTTGTCCCAGTAAACAATGACATATCCCAGAACAACCTGGTCTCCAAACACCGTGTCAGCCTCCGAGAGCGGACGAGGAACAAACGAATCCAGGAGCTCTTAGAGGAGAAGAGAAACTTTCTTCTTCGAATGAAGCGGGGCCACGCAAAACGATAGACCCATTGTTTCTCAGCTTTGATCTAAGCCTTGTCGGGACAATGGGGCCTCAGGCTGTTTCCCTTAAGCACTAGCTCTTATACCCCTGCAGTCAGGACAGCGTTTGGGACTGAAAATCATTCCAAAGTGTCTAAACAGTCACTTTACAGAAAAGCCTTTTATTGCAGACAGCTGCAGATTCAAAGCAAACGGCTGATTAAACTCAATAATGAGAAAAGGAGATGTAAAGTACTTACCAGCACTTTATGAAGCTACGCTTTTATCTCCCCAAAGCATGCACTGTCCAATCAAGACTCAATGAAGATCAACAATAAATGTTACATAACCTTCAACAGTGTCCCCAGAGCACTTATGGATAATAAACTCACATAAAGCCTCTTTTATACAAACAGCTGTCAAAACCCCTGATCCAGCGCACAACACTGACCTGCTTTTGTCTATGTTTTAAAACTACAGGAAAAAGAGCTTTTATAAATATATGTGTGTAAATATAACCAGGTGGTGCAACAACTCCAAATATTGTTTTACTCTTAGTTGAGTCATGTCTGTCTGACTGCTTGGGCTTCTCAGGTAACACAAAAGACTTACAAAGACTTGCTTCTGTCCCATGTTTTATTCAAATTATACTCACAAGGCAGGAAAAAGTATTTTCTTTTTAACAATGTTCTTCAACATTTTGGCAGGTGAAATATGGAGCCTCTTTGTCAGCAATATACAGGCTTATTCATGCATTCAGTGTAAAAATACTAATATAGTTAAATAGTTAAACGAAAATGCAAAAAGGAGCTTAAAGGGCTGTTAGTTGTATTTTTATACATTGATACATAAACTGAAAAAACACCTAAATATTTCCTGTATGTCTGTACATCCTCAGTGTCTCGGTGGTAGAGGGGTTGTCCCTCACCCGGAAGGTTGGCGGTTCAGTTCCCACTCTCTCCACAGTACATACTGTCGTTGTGTCCTTGGGCAAGACACTTGACCGACCTTGCCTCCAGTGATGTTCCAGCTGTAACACTGGTGAATTGAAGCTTAATGTAAGCCGCTTTGGATAAAAGCGTCAGCTAAATGTCTAAATGTAAATTTAAAAAGAATTTAATGTTGAATATTTATTAAAGGTTTAGCAATTGTGTTATTTTTGCAAATGATGTTTCTGTTTTAGTGACCTATTGTCTGATTACCCCTAAGGTTTGTTACAGATGAACTGCACTTTATCATTGCCCTGCTCTTACCGTAACAGCGTGGCTCAGAATCAGCTTTCCCTTTTATGAATGTGTGCAGTGCAATGTCTGGCATACAGGGGGAGACATAGCACCAGGCTCTAGACATGACAAGGACAACTTCTATTGAAATGTATGGGTCATTCATAAAAACAATATAAAGCTATGTTTCCACATAGAAGCAGTTTCTGTACAAGGGCTAAGGTTTTTGAAAGTCTGCTTTATCAGGTTGTCTCGCAAAATCTACGCAGGGAATTAACATAATATAATTATCTTTTCCCATTTCATTTAGGGAAGAGGCAATGATAGTTTCAGTCCCTTCTGTTTTTGTCCCTTTTTATTATCTTGCCTCAGCTGACTTCCATCAAACTTTTACACTCGGTTTCTCAATAACTAAGCTGTGTCACAGCCATCACAATAATATAGATTTTTGTCGGGAACACGTTCAGACAGTAGAGCCAATAACACTGTAAAAGTTGTGCTATTTGAACAGAGAAAGTTAAATAAATTGTAAGGCATTTCAACTGAGCTCCTAAATAATCCATTGTAGGTTTAGTGTAAAAAAAAAAAACACAAGGTTGTGTTGTGTCTAGGAGGTTATGATTGAATTATGAGGTAATTTGACGCAGGACAAAATTAAATTAAAACCAGTGTCACGCATGCATTGTCGTCACATTTATGTAAAACAGCTGTCTTATTAGATTGCTTGTTTTGATTTTTCCTCTAAAACATTGTGCAACAAATTGTTTCTTGGAAGCAGACAGGCAGGGTTTTTTGAAGAATGGTTACCTTCTTCAGTGGGACACATCTACACAGGCTAGCCCTTTCCAAGAATCCCTCTTTCAGCAGGAAGCATGGCACAATCAATACACAACCATTTTTCTCCACCTTTGGACTTAACGAGACAGGAAGTGTTTTTGTCGGACCTCTGTCTAAAACATCATCCTACATAACTGTGATTTTGCTTGAACGTACTGAGTGATGAATAGGATTATCATGTCTCTTTAATATAGAGCTGTACAGGTCAGTCTGTGCGTGTCTGCTTCTGAGGCTGGAGCAAATTTAGTTCCTCGTGACTACATTAGCGAGCCATAAAAAGCAGGAATCTTTTTATAGGTTTGATGCAAAGACATGATGATCTGACTCATCGGGGGTAACTGTTCCCCCATCGGCCACGTACACCAGCCACACATCAAACACGGGCACAGTAAAACAACCATTTCAGGACACACTGTTGCATGAATAAAGGCTAAGAAACATTCCCTTGGTATGGTACACACACAACAGAAAATATGAGACATATTCTCTAAACATGTTTTCTCCTTTGAGCAGAGAGTGTGCTTATAATATTTGTCACCTACATTATTGTCAGTGGCCCCAATTAGCTTATGTGTGCCTTTAAATCAACGCACATCCTAAAAGCCATGCAGGGAAAGTTTTTAATCACCTATAAAAGCATCCCATAAAACACAACTTGATTTCACTGAGGCCCACTGATGCATGATAAAAGTAATGACTTTTATTTTAGGGGTCCAAAATACAGATAATGTTCTTTTACAGCTAATTGATGGTTCAGCCTTTACAATCAGAATACATCAGTACATAAAACATTTAAATACATTGTGTAAATCCTCAGTAACCAAAGTGTGTATAGGTTATTTATTACATTTTTACAACCAGTGTGAACCCTCTGTAGAGACCAATCCTCTTAAGAACTGGGTTCCCATGTGTCCTCAAACTGTCCTTCCTCAAAAGACAAACACTAAACAGGCCATTTAATTGTTAATCCTGGCATTGGTGTGCTGTGTTTTTTTGCCAAAAATAATTTACTACAATAACTAATATTGTCCCTTCACGTGCCAGACCAGATACAATTTGGACAAAAGGATGGTATTTGGCCTTGAGTTTCGCATGTTTTTCTCAAACTCTTCACACCAGACACCCCCTCAGAAAGTATTTATCACTGTATTGTACCTTCTTTGTGGCAGTAAAAACAGGTCCAGACATTTTTATTAAAATATTGGTTTACACAGAAAACTGTTTTTCTATTAATAAATTGAATGTTATGACCTTTATCTAGTCTGTTGACCTAAAGTTACACGTGGAGTAGCCTGAACTTTTTTAGGGGTCCCAACAGTAAGTAAAGTTATAATTAGGTCACAATGTTAACCTTAATGTCACAAAATCACCCACATACTCTAAGCCCTGTGCAGTCCAAAGGCAGTGTGAAGGGAAAAAAACGAATATAAGATTAAAGGTTTCCTACAGTTCAGACGTCACAGGTATTAGAGTAAAATGGAAAATGCCTCCAACAAAGGGTTGTTGTGAGCTCATGTGAGTCATGCTGCATGTAAAGCCTCAGGTTAAAGCGTCTTTTCCCATCAGCCCTAGTACGTACGTGCTCAACTCTCACGTGCACAACAGCCACATTATTACTTTACACAATTAAGGTTAAATGTGTTTACAACTGCTCAACGGTCTCTATTGTCCCATTACAGATCTCATTTAAGGGTTGAGGTTTATCACATTAATATATCCTTTTAAATATTAGATTATCAAAATAATCTAATTTTGATTGTCATCCTATTTTCCTCCTTTTTGATATCTCACATGCCAGCTTTTGTCTAGCGCCTTTTTTCTGAATGTGTTTTCTTGCTCTCCATCTGTACAGCGCCAGGGCTGAGGAAATGGATGGTGTGTCTATTTTTAGAAGCAAGGAAGGAGGGCAGAGCAAAAGTAAGCTATAGAGAGAGGGAGGGAGGGATGAGGAGAAGATAAATCTGCATTCGGTCGCTGCCTCTGGCCAGAGACACTCGGAGACACAAAGCAGGGAGAGGAAATCATCACCGGCTCTGGACGCAGCATCAATAACAAAACAAATTCATTCACAAAAATTCTGCAGGGTTTGGACAGCAACAGTCTGCCAGCAGGTGAGTGAGCAGAAAGGTAATATTATACAGTTCTGTGCTGGTATAGTGATGCTGAACCATTTCTGTATACTTAAGGTGTGGTCTAAATTTAGCAGTGTGTACACTTTGGGAGAAACTGGTAGAGGCTTGCTCTTAGGTTTGGTTTGCACTATTTTTGGCATGAAGGTTGCCATACCAAAATATACTGCGGGCTACGCTCAGGGTCAGAACAATGTGCGCTGCAAAGCAAAACATAGGCTAAACACATTCTGTGACTTTACACGTCTGGGCTGTGCATTCATGCCGATCTATTTCAGTCCGTCTTGCCAAAATGGCATGGGACGGCTTGTATTTTTGTCTGTTTACACTCCCACTCCAAAGTAAACAAGGGTCTTGCCTGAGTTGTGTAAACAGGTAAGAAAAGCTTGAATATGCTAATGACATTTGACAGATACAGTAAGGAGTAAATTAGGATTTTTATAAAATTTGTTTGAGGTAATAAAGAAGTCTGTTTTTTTGTTTTTTTTTTCATTTTAAAAGGCTTTTGACCCTGAAGAACTTGATTGTGTTGTGTGCAAGGTAAGTGATGCAAACAAAGATACTCTGCAACAGCTTGAGTCAGAGGCTTCTTATAAACTGTGCTCAGATGCTATTCTATGAAATAAGCTTTAATGATACCACTGTTTTCTACTGTTTGTCCCCTCAGAGATGCGACCGCGATCCAGACTGCCATCAAAGAGGAGCCTCCTGCTGCCCACTATCAGAGAGGGCTCGGAGGAGACAGTGAGGGACCTGAATGACGCCACTGTTGTGTACATCACCGCCCACAACCGTCCCGTCTCCTCAGAGGACTACCTCCTGTCCATCTGCCACCTGGCCCATCCCACATTCCCCACAAGGGACATGTCACCCAACATCAACCACTCACGGCTCAGACACGACGAAGGGGACAGCAGAGGAAAGGCGTTGTTTGGTTGCCATGGACACTCTGACCCTTTGGAGCATCTTTACGGACATCCCAACAACCTCCTCTGCAGTGGCCACTCGGGAAAGAGGTTCATAAGGTCCAATGACAGGGTTTGGGAGACTCGAACAAGGGCTCACAGCATCCCCAACTCTTCCATTCCAGATCTCACCCACCAACGCAAAAGCAGTTGCCCCGAGTTACATAGCTCTGCTCCTAACACTTCTCCAAATGGGTGCTTATCAGGACTGCACTCACGGACTGGCATTGCAGCAGCAACAGAGACAAAGGAGGCGGAAGAGGAGGAGAGGCAGGATCCAAGAATGAAACCGTCCCTCATTTCCCAGTGGATCTCGGACTGTAGGTCAGCGTGGAGGGAGGCGCGTGCACGAGCCTGTTTGCTGCCCGCCATTGCTGAAATATAGAGCGCCGTCATCATAAAGGACTCCTCAGTCAAGTGTCAAGCACATAACAGACTTGTACATGTGTTGAATATGCAGATTCTGTGAGCAGTAAATATGTAATCTGATATCAGTGTCAGTGTTTAGGCCTACTACACCTAAAGCTTTTGATGTTTAGTGGCCATGCCAACTAAAATGGAGCTTTTATATCTTATAGTGTTTTGTGAATTAATTAATAAAATCATTTTGATACTTTGACTGAAATTTTGCTTTTTCTTCACACTGTATTCTGTATTTTCCTCATGAGTCCTTTGAAACTTAGCTCCACTCTTGGCTCTGCTGGTGCCTTGTGATGGCGTTTCCATAGTAACTGCCGTGGGATCCTACTCTGGTAAGAGTGTGGAGGAACACGCAGGCAAACAGAGATGACTCTACTCCAAATAAACATGCAAAACACAACCCACTTGTTGTGCTATGTATGACATGGCAAAAATGGAAACATGTGGGGTTTAAATCTTCACATAACATTCTTCACATTCTACATTTATACTCTTTACAATATGTCAACACAGCATTAGACTTCAATAGAGTTCATATCCAAATATAGATAATGATGGTAGTACACATAATGGGTAAAACTTTTTAATTTTAGAGCGGCCCACAACAACAGTGCAAAGCAAATGTGTAGTAATTACAA